>CM060078.1:31607090-31953358 GCA_030533445.1 Cyprinodon diabolis
GAAGGGTTGCTGCTTAATTTCAGGTCAGCATGTGAGCGGAACAACTGCAGCTTCTCAGAAACAAATTTATTTTCTTATTGTTTTTGCCATCTAGTGAAAAAGTACAAATGTTTGAGAACATAACACGCTTCATCCTTAATGATCAAACTAAATAACAACTTTAACTCGACATGAAAGACATTCACTACCAGATTGGCTTTTGATATAAATCTTATTTAGTAGTTTTATACAGATACAGTAGCTTCACAGCGGCCACAGTTCCCTAACGCTCCCAGTGATCTTCTTTACTTTTTCTTTATCCTGCCATCACCTAATTTCTTTATATATATATATATATATATATATATATATATATATATATATATATATATATATATATATATATATATATATATATATATATATATACACATACAGTAGCAGCCATTCAAAATGGCCCTTCCTGGTCAAAAGCCAGCAGAATTGCTGCCCACTTCCCTGCAACTCCAAGCAAAATCCCCTCCAACATCTATCCACTGGCCTTCTCGGGGGCGTGCATATTTTATTTACTTTGACTCCAGCCTTTCCCCGAATTACAGAGTCTCACCTGGTGCTTCTCTTTAGATCTTAATGTCCCCAAATCATGATAGAAAGAGTATTTTAAATGTTTAAAAAGGAATTGAACTTTAATGACCCCCACTTTCAGACACTTAGATGGGCATGGGGTATTTTAGGCTAACTAAAGAAGCCAAATGACCCCCATTCTAAAGGGGTGGACCCCGTCCTCCATTTCAATTTGCATGTTTTCTAAACAAAAACAAGGTTTTGATGGGCTAATGTATAAAACCGCAAACTCAACACTATTCCTGACATTTTGAATTGAGAAAGCTTCCTGGATGGGAAGCTAAACGTCTTCATACTTGGAAACAAAGTCCAGTGGATTGTTTTTAATAAATTCAAGTATGGAGAGCTAAATCGACGTTGTGATAATCAAATCATTTATTTGCTTTTCATTTCATGGAGAGTTTGATTTAATACAAAAAAAATATAACTTAACATTGCAGAAGTCTCTTATTATAATTACTAAGCTAAGGTATTTTTTATAGTTCTTTATTGCGTCACATTTACTAGCAAGTACAGGGCCGTGTGTTCGGCCCCCTGGAACTTTTCAACCTTTTGCCTCATTTTCAGGCTTTGAACATAAAGATATATTCTGATTCTTTGTGAAGAATCAACAACAAGTGGGACACCCTCATGAAGTGGAAAAAAATGTATTGGATATTTGAAACTTTTTGCCCATTCCTCCTTTTAAAACAGCTGGAGCTCAGTGAGGATGGATGGAGAGTGTTTCTAAACAGCCGTTTCAGTTTTTTCCTACGATTCTCTATTGGATTCAGGTCTGGACTTTGACTAGGCCATTGTAGCTCCTGGATAGGTACCTAAGTGAACTGCATGTGATTCAAACCGTCTACCACTAAAAAATGAATTATTGAGAGACACTGCAATGTTTCTTCTTTAAAAATGATGCTTTGACTAATCATTGCAGCCATAATGGAGAAATTCAAGTTTGATTGAAAAATAATGTGGGCAGGTGCGTTTTAGACCTGTAACATGTAGAGGACAGGGATGCCTCTAAAAATGCAAACACAGAATTCCTGCTGTCTGATGCAACACAATGAACACTAGATATAAGGATACTCAGTGTTGGGCACGTTACTTTGAAAAAGTAATTAGTTATAGTTACTAGTTACTTCTCCCAAAAAGTAACTGAGTTACTAACTGAGTTACTCCACAATAAAAGTAACTAGTTACTAGTAAAAGTAACTATTGCGTTACTTTTGCGTTTCTCGCCCCCGTAACCCTCACCGCCCAGCCCCCACCTTCTCGCCGCGTGTTTCCAAAGCCAGCTGAATAGAGTGGATGACAAAGACAAGAACCTGCAGAGAGTTTTGCATTTATTGCAACTCAACGTAAATGACATCAGGGGGGAACGCCATGTGAAGTTTTTTAACAGGGCATTCAGATCTGGTGAAATTAATAACTGGGGATGTCTAATTCTGAAATCCTGTGTGTTTGGGTTGTTATAGATACTGTAACATCTATCTATACATCTATCTATCAAGATGTATACTCTGTGTGTGACATAAAATATGGATCTCCATCCCTGCCACAAAGGCCATCAAATAATGTTTAAAATAAAAAATACAGTAGGTTGAGAAGGCAGAGTATCCATCCATCCATCCATCCATCCAGATTTCTCCCTTTCTTCATATAGGCTATCATTTGATCGTTCACGCTCTCCATAGTTCTCCTGTGGCGCGAGCACTGGGCGACTGGTGCGCGCCTTTAGCGAGCATGCGCGTTTCCTGTCGCTTGCGCGGTGAATCGTGCCGCCTGCGCTGTGCGGAGATGCAGAGGAAACCGTATGTGGTGGGGAAACGCAGCTCGACGTAACACCGGTATTTCCATCAGGAAAACGCTGTTTTGCTGCTGGATCCTCCTCACTCTCCATCTCTCTGTGTGTGCTGTACGTTAACACCCACCAGCAGAAACACCCACCTACCCAACTGACAGACGGAATCTCACTATACATCAGCCATTCTCATCCTCTCCTCTCCCATGACAAGGCGCGCACCTCTGGATGACCTAAAAATAATCTTTAATATCTCTTAAACAAAAGTAGCACAAACAATATTTTTTCTGCACAAATCTGCACTAATTTTGCACTAACCATTCAGTCTATTTGCAGAGTTTTTGGACGTGGGTGGGGTGTCAGCTTCACGCAGCTGCGCACGAGTCCTATCATGAAAAAAGGTTCATTGTGCGACCTGAGTAACGCGCAGTAACGGGGTGTCTGCAATGGTAACTGCGTTATAGCTACAGTCAAAGTAATTAGTTAGATTACTCGTTACTAAAAGAAGGTAACGGCGTTAGTAACGCCGTTACTTTCAACGCCGTTAGTCCCATCACTGAGGATACTATAAAATTTGATTTTGCTAATTTCTGTTTCAGATTCAGTCTCACACAGCTGAAGCTTATCTGCAGGAAAATAAGATGTCTCCATCGTTTGTTCGTGGAGAAACTTACATAAATAGCATTGCATCAAATTTTCCCCACTAAGTTATTTGCTGCTGCTTGTGCGAGGCTGTTTATTACGAGCAGATTTTGCACAAGCTGAGTGTTATTTACATTAAATATTCATGGATGAGATAGTATTTTCTCAGGAAGTTTAGTTGTGAGTAGATGGTGAACTGTGAGCCCTACAGCTCCGATTCTAACTCAAACGTGTGAATGGAAATATGCTAACAGAGAAATATTTACTAAAAGTATTTATTTTAAATTCAAAATCTGACCCAAATTCGCTGAATGTTAGAGCAACAAGGACCGTCTCTGCCCTAATTCCCTTAGATGCATTTTAATGTTCACTACGATCCAGGTGGCAGGTGCTGAAAGGACAGCAGGTGCCTGCATTTAAATAACGCCCTGTTTAAAATCTTTTTACGGCATTTACAAAAATCCACCTGCAGCCATAACGTCTCTACAGATCCAGCTTCCTGCCTTCTGGAAGTGATTAATGCCCACACACTATTTATGTCTAGGCTCAGGCAAATGAATCGGCTGGAAAAAACACAAAGCATTGCTGATAGATTATTATGGCTCCTTCAAATATTCAACTAGCTTTCTGATTCTTAAGTTATTGATGCTTAATTCTGTGTGTTTAAACTCAATGTATGGAGGTTTTGTCAAAGTGACAAATTAACTTAAAGTCATGGTAGGCTTTACAGTATATTTAAATAACTGGCTAATTTTAAACATGGCCGACCTAGGAGGCTTTTAGAGGGCCATGCTCGAAGCTTGGAAGCATTTCCTAAAGCCAAGACCTCAAAATTTGATCCCCCCGTTAAAAGTCCACATCAACACTGGAAAAACAATCTAGAAATAAGTAAAAATATCTTTAATAAAGTGTATTTACCCTTAATTTGAGTAGGTAAATGAGATAGTTTGCCAATGGAATGAGTATTTTTACTCTTAAAATAAGATAATTAGATAATATTCACTTGAAATAAGATAATGCAATTGTGTTTTCTTATTTTAAATGTAAATTGTTTTGTTCCATTGGCAGAATGTCTCTTTTATCTCCTCAATTCAAGAAGAAATGCACTTATTTTACTTCTAGATTTGGATTTTTTCCAGTGTAAGGATTAGTAGGAGCATTTCTTTATATTGAAGCCTGTATCGCTTAAACTATTTAGATTCTCATTTTTTAAAGCCAAGGATGTCTGTTATTCTAGCACCGATCCACCATGTTTAAAAGCTTCATTCAAGCTGAAAAATTATGAATTTTACACCCATTGAGCGCTGCTGTGTAGCGTGTCCCTGGCCTGAAATTGTTGAAACTGTACACAGCTTGCCCTTAATAACCTTCCAGCATGCAGATATGGTCTTTAAAAAATAAATTTCTGAATAAAACCCACATCTAAGGGTGTCAGTTCCAATTCTGTCCTTACCTATACACCTAAAGAGGAAGGTAATGCAGATGACATCTGAAAAGATTCAACTGAATAAAAGAAATTTAAGATGGAGAGGAATGACCTACAGGCAATCTTTTTAATACTTCTACTGACTTAATATCATAAAGGAGCAAATAAAAAACTAAAATGACCTTTCTCTGAAATGCAAGTGAGCCTTTAAATGATGAAGAAGCCACAGGACTCTGTGACGCATCCTAATTACCAGCAGCGTTGCAAAAAAACTCCCCTCGCACACTTGGTTCAAGCTGTGCATTGATTTTTACTTTGTAAATAATCCACTATGATATCTAACATGCATCTCCAGCTGATTGCCGCTGAACGCTCGTGTTGTCCAGGTTGTTTTTAGTGCCGTGGAGAACTGTTGGAGGCTGATTCACGCCTAAGTAATGAGGAGAGCTATGTTCACGTGTTTTTACAACCTCCCGCCGCTTTGTTGATTATCCCACAAACGGAAATAAAGGTTTGAGGTTTATTTGCAGAAATTTTTTGGGGGTGTTCTGAGTGTTGTAACAGGTTAAAACAACAACAGCAGCACAAGACAGAAAGGCAGGGTTAAGTGAAGAGAAAAACATTGGTATGGTAACAAACCGTGTCTTTAGAGTGGCCCGTTAGGAAGAAATAGGGGGAGCCATGCTTGTCACTTTTCATGCACATGGAGAGACTGGAAGATACCATTCCTATAGAAGGGGAAGTAACAACCTAGACCAATCAATTAGTGATAGATCACTGAAATGGACAGAAGATAAACTAGTGTTAGTCAAGTCAGAAAAGGAAGCAAATATTATTGAGACTAAAGAATACAAAAGTACAATAAAAAGATTATTATGGATATAAATGCATGCTGTATTTTATCAGACGGTAAGATAATACAGTTGTAGTGTTATTAGAGGGAAATGAAGCTGATGATGTTTGTCCTCCTGGTACTCACCGTACTCCGGGACCTGCCCCGTCCCCCTCTTCAGGAGGAGACGAACCCGTCTGCCCCCAGACTTGATGAGCTCGATGGCCCTGGCGTGGGTCATGTCTCGGGTGCTCTCTCCATTGATCTCGATGATTTGGTCCCCGACCTGCATGGCAGAGAGGAAGATAAGGGAGTCCTAAGAATCAGATGGAGAGGAGAAGACATTTCAGCCCGAGCGAGCGCTCTTTGCTCCATGTGTTAGCCAGCTAGGAGGTAAAAGACTTTCCTGTATTATTGCAATACGTTTGGAAGTGTTTCACAGCTAGAAATCCCAAACTGGAGGGAATGTGGGACAAATTTATAAAAAAAACAGCTTTGAAGTTTTCATATACAAACTAAACATTTACTTTATAATTATTGGGTTTGTCTAAAGGGATTTAATCCAGTGAAAGATGAGATTAAGCTTAATTTGGGGCAAAACTGTGATGAAAAAAAGAAGAAAAACCTCAGCTCTTTGTGGATGGATTCAGAGCAGTGGCGGCCGGCCCATAGGGGGCGCTGGGGCACTGCCCTCCCTGATAAGAAGAGAGAAATGTAAAAATATATTTTTACAAATTAACTCGTAAATGTCAGTTTTACACTGGAAAAAATCCAAATCTAGATAAGTCATTTTTTTCTTAAAATAAGTGCATTTGTTCTTGGATTGAGGAGGTAAAAGAGACATTTTGCCAATGGAACAAGAAAATTTACACTTAAAATTAGACAATGCAATTGTGTTTTCTTATTCAAAGTGTATATTATCTAATGATCTTATTTTTAGAGTAAAAATACTTTTCCTATTGGCAAACTATCTAACTTACCTACTCAAATTAAGGCTAAATACACTTAATTTAGGAAATTTTAAATTATTTCTAGATTGTTTTTCCAGTGTACTCTCTAGAGTGTGTACCTATACACTGGAAAAACAATCTAGAAATAAGTAAAAATGTCTTAAATTAATGTATTTACCCTTAATTTCAGTAGGTAAATGAGATAGTTTGCAAAAGGACTGAGTGTTTTTACTCTTATAATAAGATAATTATATAATATGTACTTGAAATAAGACAATGCATTTGTGTTTTCTTATTTTAAGTGTAAATTGTCTTGTTCCATTGGCAAAATGTTTCTTTTACCTCCTCAATCCGAGAACAAATGCACTTACTTTAAGAAAAAATAACTTCTCTAGATTTGATTTTTTACAGTGTAAGCAAAACAAATTATATAAACTACATTTCCCTATCTACTGTCATTCATTTGTGGGTTTCCACAGACAGACTCTCTCTCTGTCTTGGGGCGCTGATCAGACTGCCCCACATGTGCAGAGAATCTGCTAATCATGTACTATTGCTAGGTCAATTTAATTATTTAATGGCCAATCAGCATCTCAGAATTTTATGGTCTTGGGGCTCTGAAAATACTGCGCTTTAACAGGCTTCTGCACCCAAGGGCAGGTGCAGACAATTAGAGGGACGATGGCGAACGTAACGAGCGAGGTGCAGCTTCCACCAAATTCGGTGACATCCTTATTTATCTACCCGTTTGCCAGAAGAACATCCCTGTTGCAGGGTATGAAAATTTCTTGTCTTGGTTATTGTGACCAAAGTCATCACTGTTACTGTTATTATATAGTAAATTAAATCATTACTGTTAAATTGTATTTATTGTCCAATTGTTTATTTGAATTCTTATTCTGGATTAGTTGGAGACATACACTAGGCTATATCAGCCCCACCAAAAATATTTTTCACCAGCCGCCACTGATTCACAGTATTTAAAGTTGGAATAAACATAAACCAGAATGGAGAAAAACACAAAAATCAGACTACAAAGATGCAAATGGACACAAAAAAATGACTTAAAATGATTTTCCCCCCTAAAGTTTGCAAAAAAAAAAAAAATATATCAAATGAAAGAGGTAGGTGGGGGATGCATATAAAACCAAAACATATAACCAGTGTTGGGCAAGTTACTTTGAAAAAAGTAATTAGTTATAGTTACTAGTTACTTCTCCCAAAAAGTAACTGAGTTACACCACAATAAAAGTAACTAGTTATTACTAAAAGTAACTGTTGCGTTACTTTTGTGTTTCTCGCCCCCATAACCCTCACCACCCGGCCCCCACCTTCTCGCCCGCGTGTTTCCAAAGCCAGCTGAATAGAGCGAACGACAAAGACAAGAACCTGCAGAGAGTTTTGCACTTATTGCAACTCAGCGTAAATGACATAAGGGGGGGAACGCTATCTGATGGGCCTATAAACCCCGTCAGATAGCGTTCCCTCTTCTTAACATTGGGGGGGAACGCTATCTGATGCGGTGTAAATATCATCAGTCTGCATTACCTCTATAGCCTCGTGAGACCATCCTGCTCTCGCGAGCTTTCAAGGTTTCACTCGCAGATCAGTCTGGCTGCTCTCCGTTAAAGAAAATTTGGAGCCGTTCACCAAACGAACGTCCAATCAGCGTTGGCTTTGAGGCGGGTTGAGGTGTGACGCAACGAGAAGCGCGACAGTTCAGTCTAAAGAACATGGCGGCTTCAGCCGATGAAACTAGCGTTAGCGTGGCTATCGAGCAAGTTTTATCGGAATGACAGAGTATTTCTTCACTGAAAGAAGAGCAAAACACTGCTCTGGAGGCTTTTCTCAGAGGAAAAGATGTTTTTGCTCCTCTCCCGACTGGTTTCGGCAACAGTAGCCTGGCTTGTGGTTGTGTTTTCGTCATCGGTCTGTTAGTACGTCATATGCTTCGTTGATCTGATTGGTTTATTTGGCCCGTCTATCACCAACATAGGCCAATCAGCTAACCAGTATCTTTACCTCTACTTATGCTGATGAAGGTTCTCAGTCATCCAGGTCATAGTCATTCCATAAAAATTCAAAAAATATCCACTGGACTTGGTTTTCAAGATTTGAGAAAGCTTCCTGGAGAGGTGGCGAAACGTCTTCAAATCTTGAAAACCAAGTCCAGTGGATATTTTTTGAATTTTTACGGAATACCTCTACTTATGGGTGTGAAGTTTTTTAACAGGGTGTTCAGATCTGGTGAGTGTATGAAATTAATAACTGGGGATGTCTAATTCTGAAATCCTGTGTGTTTGGGTTGTTATAGATACTGCAACATCCATCCATCCACATAGCGAGCATGCGCATTTCCTGTCGCAGTGAATCTTGCCGCCTGCGCTGTGCGGAGATGCAGGGGAAACCGTATGTGATGGGGAAACGCAGCTCGACGTAACACCGGTATTTCCATCTGTAAAACGCTGTTTTGCTGTTGGAGTCCTCCTCACTCTCCATCTCTCTGTGTGTGCTGTACGTTAACACCCACCAGCAGAAACACCCACCTACCCAACTGACAGACGGAATCTCACTATACATCAGCCAATCCCATCCTCCCCTCTCTCATTGTGTGACCTGAGTAACGTGCAGTAATGGTAAATGCGTTATAGTTACAGTCAAAGTAATTAGTTAGATTACTCATTACTAAAAAAAGTTAACGGCGTTAGTAATGCCGTTACTTTCAACACTGCATATAACAAATTAATACATTCATGACAAATCATGAACAATTACATAAATACATAGATTTAATATGATTATTATATTATAATAAATGTAGTAAAACTAATTTAATTAAAATAAAGCTGGTCTGGTCCTTCCCTTAATGATGCTGCAAGGCCAGCAGTATATATATTCAAAGCTGGACCCTCTACGCCAGGGAAGGGAAGCTCCAGTCCATGAGGGCCGCTGCTGCGACACACCTGAATTAAATAATTAGGTGATCATCAGGTGTGTTGGACCAAGGGCACGTCTTAAAAAGTTGCAGGACGTCGGCTCTCGAAGACCGGAGATGCAACAGCTCAATAAAAGACACTTCTCCGCTCCGAGGATGACTAATGGGAGGGATTCATCGGGAACAGGACAAAAGATGAAGCACAATTATGCTAACAAATGGAGATCTCATCCTGTAATGTTCACAGCAATTTAAAAGTCAAAAGGGGGATTGATTCAAAGGAGGGAGGGGGGGATATTAGGTTCTATTACGGTAGTCTGGAGAAAGGCGGATAAGGGGAGGACGACAGGACGATTTGCTCATTAAACCTGACCTCCAAACAGCAGAGCAATCTCAATTTTCATCTTAGCGGAGAAAGGGAAATATAAGTTGAATAAAGATCATGCAAATGCTGAACTTAAGTGACACGAGATTAAAATTAAGTGAGTGTTATTATTATAAGTACATCAGAACAGTTATAAAATCAGCAGGAATTATTTGCTCTGGCGCTTTAACCCTAAACGCTCCATCAAATATCATTACTGAGCAGTTTGGGCTCTTTGGAATAAATAGTTTCCTCCCTCTGTGTGTCTTAAAGTAGTAAAAGCCAAAGTGACAGCCAGTCACTTCCAATTCTTTGGACTTGTTGCTCTAATTTACTGAAATTAAAAAGCTGACTGGTTTTCTCTGCACCCAGATGACAGACTGGAGGATGGCAGTAAAACCAGCAGCTAATTACTCAGTGATGCAAAGCTGTTCTCAAGCCATCGTAACCAACCTGGGGCCTGTTTCACAGAACCAAGACTTGGACCCGGTCCCAAACTGCCCCCTAAGCACTACACCTAACTATCGAGTGCCACTCCTACTGAAGTCACACTCACAGCTGTGGAGGGCGCCGTGGTGGAACGTGTGGGTTATAAATGAGAACGGGACGGCCTCTTCCCTCCAATGGGAAAGGAAATAAGTTGCTATGGCAACACAGTAATGCCCCCTTCAATCCAATGATACTTTATTAATCTCAAAGGGATATTAAATGTTGCAGTAACCAATACGTAGCTGAAGGCAGGAAAGATCTTCTATAGTGGTCTGTGTTTCACTGGATCTGGAGAAGCCTCTGGCTGAAGACACTAATGCATCCACCTCATTTTGGGTAATCCTCGCCTATTTTGCATACCCAAATGGAAAAGCAAATAACTCAGGAACTGTAAGCCCAAATTACATGTGAATTACATTATATGAAAGCTAACACCCTCTAGTTTCCTAATATATAAATAGAAATTGGGTGACTAGAACACAGACAAACCTGTATCAGTTCAAACATGACTCAAAGTTTTTTTTTATTCTCGGAAATGATGGGTCTTTTTTAACAGCAGTGATAAGGGCATTCTTGAGAAAAAGTTTTATTGTATTATATTCGTTCTACATCATGTTGACCACAAATGCAGAAAATTTCAGACCTCTAGCTATAACAGTTCCAGAGCTGTGGGGTTTGGAACTTTTGGTGTCAGCTTGGAGCTGCACGCAATGGCTCCACCTGCTGGTAAACATTTTACAGGGGGAATTTTATGCATTCTGAGTTATTACCCCCGCCGACCCGGTGGGTTTTAAGAGGTTAAAAATCTTCTGAAGAGTACGGAAGACGATTAGGGCCACTGGAAAAAAAGAAAAAAAGTTAACTGATTTTTAAATTTTATTTCAGTTTAGTATGGGAAAAAAGTCAGAATTATTTTTTTCTCAGAATTCTGACTTTAATCTCAGAATTCAGACTTTTTTTATTGTCGGAATTCAGTCAGACATACATTAAGTTTAAGTTACTCATAAGTCGTGGCGTCTAGCTTATCCAAAACCTCTGAGTAACTTCTCCAGACTTCATCTCCATCATAGGGTGAACAAGAAGGTGAATGAAATGGATCCTCCCATGGTTCACGCCGACAACCAACAAACTTCCTTGCAGACATGATTCTGAATCTGCAGTGACTGCAAACCTTCTTTCTTTTTCTTTTTATTTGTTCTTTTTTTCTTTAGGTGGACGCTATCATCGCTGCTCCTGAGGGGAGCAGCTTCAAAGTCGTAGGGAATCAGCTGTTCCAACGGTTGCATTTCCAAATTCTCCTGAGTGGTACACGACTTTACATGAGTGAATAAAGTTAATGTGATTGGTAGTTTATCAAGGGGGCGGGATTGTTGCAAGCAAGTTTGGTTGTGGCCGATTTGTCGGAAACATCGTTGCTAACCAGTTAGGAACTTAGTGCTAGTAGGTTCCCAATGGGAAATTCCATTGGGACCAAGTAGCACTAAATTGGTGACTTAGAAACGACGCTGTCAAGGAACGCTATGGACAGCGGAAACATGCAAGAGGAGGAGAGTTTAGTGTCGGAGGTCGTGGATGAGTCTCCTCCGTCATACGTTTTTTAAGAGGAGGAAAGCGGGGACGAAGATGTTGTGGAAGAGGACGCCAGAAGCTTGGTTTGGTGTAGAAGGCTTCCAGCCGTACATGTTTGAGCCCTTGCCTCGCAACGCTGCCAGTTCTGTTAGCTCTACGCCTGCCGAAGACACAGACGTCCATCCCCGTGAACACTGGGACGGAACTCAATGGGAAAGGAAAGGATATTTGAACTGTTGCGGACAGGATTCTTTTTTTAAATAGAAATTTTCAAAATATTTGGACAATATCGTCAGACAAAAAATACATTTATATACATGTTTAAGCCAGAAGGATTTGACATTTAAATATGATTTTGACTTTAATTGATGCCTTGTGCATCATTTGATGGACATTACGCGGCCGTGCCTTATGCATAAGTTAGGCTGTCGTTGGACATAAGTTCTGCACTTATGAATACTCTATTTTTATGCCCATAATTGAAAGATACATAGAAAGTTCAGCGTATGCCAGCGTTTTAGGAGATTCTGGGACGTCAGGCTTATGCTGGTAAATAGGCAAGGTGTGACTGGGCCCTAATCAGCTGAAATAGGTTTCCTGCATAGAGTGGCTGGAATCCACCTCAGAAAAAGGGTGAAGGGCTCTGTTATTTGTCCAGTATTTATCTTGAAATGAATAAACACTTGAAATCCTCTGGTTGATGCTGAGCTCTAATTGTCTGACCATCAAACTAGTGTTTTAGTTCTATTTTCAGGACAGCTCCAGACTTTTGCTCAATATGGTGCATATTACCGCATGATCATATTTCACAGAAGCTTGTGAGCTGACTTTAAGTAGCCCCCCAGAGGGATTCCTCCCTCCCTGCTAGCCTACCTCCCTCCAGGCTCGCTGGACTGTGTTGACTGCAGCATCCAGAAGGGAGAGTAATTCCTCCCCTGGGGGCATTTTGCACACATTATCTTTGACAGGTTCATTACAGATAAGCAATGTAGATCATGCCGAGGCCATCAGCCCAAAGCGCAAAAGCTGTAAAACATACAAGAAAAGGAAGCAGAGAGCAGAGGGTCGAGTTGGTTGATGGATAGAAAAAAATTCCGCAGAGGAAGTTTTAATGTATTTCGGCAGCCGTGAATCAGAAAACTTACAAAGCAGAGATGGAGCCTGATAAGTCAACGCATCAGCTGTGTACAGAGTGCTTCTGTGTTTTTATGGCATCTTAAGCTCTGTGCTACTTTAGGGTGCTTTGCAAACTCTTGGGTTACGCTTTAAGCTGAGCTAAATAGGATGGTGAGTAGAGGAGAGATGCGTTTGACAAACATGGGAGGAGAACAACCCTGAGGTTTTAATATGACATGAGAAAAGTTGCTGCAGCGGCTTTGATAGCATCACACAATTACACTGAGCGACTGCCATGTAATCCAGAAAGATAGAGCAGCTTAACCTTTTAAGAGGGAGTTAGAACTTTGTCAAACGTCAGGAAAGAAAATATCATCAAGCCTACCCTCATCCTCCCGTTGCGGATGGCCGGTCCGTCCTCCGCCAATCGCAGGACAAATAGGTCCATCTTGTACTCCCGCCCCCCTCGGATGCTGAAACCGAAGCCCTTCACACTTTTCTCCAGCTCCACCGTGAAGTAGTCAAAGTCCTGCGTGAGCTGAAACAAGCCCCCCATCAGACAAAGTTAGATTCAGTTGAATGTTTGCATGAAGATGTCGTGAAATAGATGATCACAGCAGAAATCGTCTCCGGACTTTGGGAGTTATAGCTGAGAAAATGTTCAAATGTTGGTGTTATCAGTGTGATGCAAAGTCTGTGACTTGATTCTGTCTACTTCATATCGTTAAATAGGCTTTATGCGTGTAGTGAACTCTGCTTCCATAAAAAAAAGGGGTAAAACACAATAAATGAGGAGTAGGCCTGTCACGATAATCAATAATTCAATTAATCGCACAATAAATAAAAACTATCCATGTCATTTAATTTATCAGCTATATCGTCTCTGCCTGTGTTTTTCTCTTTCTATTGATGACGCTGGATGAAAAGGCTTAACTCCGGTGCTATCCACTGACCCCTCCCCTTCCTCATTTTTAAGGAAGGGAAAAAATGAGGAAGGAGGAGTGGACTATCTCATCAGGTAGTCAGCACAAATCATTTTGTACTTCTGTGGCTTTAGAGCCCCGTGAGGAGTTAGCAAGGTAAAAAAAAAACATCTTATGTTGGGGGGGAAAAGCTTGAAAATGAACTGGTTTCAAAGCCCAACGCAACAGCCGCAGTGTGGGAGTATTTCGGATTCAAACCAAATGACTAGGGATGCACGATATTGGGATTTTGGCCAGTATCCGATATGCCGATATTTGAAAACTCATGTAGCCGATAACCGATATCGATACCGATGTTAAAGCTGGACAAAAATAAGTAGTCATTGAAAATAGCAGTTTTGTTATCCATTTCTGACACTTTGAAAAATAATAAACTCTAATATATTTTCATAAGCTGATATCAAATCGATTTTTAAAAACGCGGTATCGATCTATTTTACTTTCAAAACCTCATGAAATTTCATCGTTCTGTTACAAACTCTCGTGATATTTTGCAAATTCTTGTGAGATTTTGTTAGTAAAATAGATCGATACCGCGTCAATATATCAACATATAAAAATATGGCAAAATTTCGTGAATTTTCGGGGGATTTCGTAGCATAACGATGACATATAGCAAGATTTCATTAGTAAAAGAGATTGATATGGTGTTTTTAAATGGCAATATATCAGCATATGAAGATATTGTGATATTTTAATGTATCAACATTTTTTCCCTTGTCTTTAGAAGTTTTTAAGTCTGTAAAAAAGAAGTTTTTGAGGAAGAAGAAAAAGTAGTATTTTATTTTTTTCTTAGACTTTAGAAACTCAGAAGCTGATCAAATATCGGGTTAAATATCGGTGGGGTGGCCGATGTCCGATATTCAGTTTTAAGGCCGATACCGATAGGGGGCCGATTATATCGTGCATCCCTACAAATGACCGAGGCGAACTGCTGAACCTAAACGAGACAGTATGTCGCATTTGTCATAATACAGTAGCAACTAAAAGCAGCAATACAACCAACCTACACATGCACCTAAAGCACAACCACCCAGCAAAGTTTCTCCAGCTGGAAACAAAAAGTACAAGCGGTGGCCCGTCTGCGTCTTCACGTTCGCGACATTCCACCATCACTGAAGCAATAATTCACAGGCAGCATACAAAAAGGACGGCGCAAAGTGGCGCGCGCTCACAGACAGCGTAGTTCATTTAATTACTAGAGAGATGCTTCCATTTAATATTGTTGAAAGGCCAGCATTTCGAATAATGTTGCAGACAGTATAAACTCCCCAGGAAAATATACATAGATAGTAGGGATGCACGATATAATCGGCCCCCTATCGGTATCGGCCTGTATCGGCCTTAAAACTGAATATCGGACATCGGCCACCCCACCGATATTTAACCCGATATTTGATCAGCTTCTGAGTTTCTAAAGTCTAAGAAAAAAATAAAATACTACTTTTTCTTCTTCCTCAAACTTCTTTTTTACAGACTTAAAAACTTCTAAAGACGAGGGAAAAAATATTGATACATTAAAATATCACAATATCTTCATATGCTGATATATTGCCATTTAAAAACACCATATCAATCTATTTTACTAATGAAATATTGCTATATGTCATCGTTATGCTACGAAATCCCCCGAAAATTCACAAAATTTTGCCATATTTTTATATGTTGATATATTGACGCGGTATCGATCTATTTTACTAACAAAATCTCACAAGAATTTGCAAAATATCACGAGAGTTTGTAACAGAACGATGAAATTTCACGAGATTTTGAAAGTAAAATAGATCGATACCATGTTTTTAAAAATCAATTTGATATCAGCATATGAAAATATATTTGAGTATATTATTTTTCAAAGTGTCAGAAATGGATAACAAAACTGCTATTTTCAATGACTACTTATTTTTGTCCAGCTTTAACATCAGTATCGATATCGGTTATCAGTTACATGAGTTTTAAAATATCGGATATCGGCCAAAATCCCAATATCGTGCATCCCTAATAGATACAAAACATAAAGCCTTTAAGCAGATCAAAACATAAATCTGCTTAAAGGTTGGTGAGGCATCTGGTCTTATTTCAGAATCTGCTTTTGTTACTTTACTTTTTTTTTTTAATAAAATGTCAGTTTTGCCTATCTTTTTTAAAATCTAATGATATACAGACTTCATTACCTGTACTATTTTGGTTGAATGTAGTTTTTATTTCCACTCAGGTTTTATCTTGTGTTTAGTTTTTATTAAAGTGTATTTTAGTTAACAGAGACTGAGAGTCCATCTGATTTTTATTTCTCGTTTTATTTTGTTAACAAGTTCCAGTGTTAAGTGTTCTGTTGAAAATAAAGCGTGTTCATCTTTGGCAGGAAATCGCATGCATTAGTACGTCATTTCCATTAAATCAGTGTAAAAAGGTCCTCAAACAATATTATCGTTTATCGCAATAATTTTTGAGACAATCTTTCAGCGAAATTTTTTATCGTGACAGGCCTAATGGGCAGTAATATATATTCACACTAAGCTTTGGGACGAAGAGTAAAATATCTTTAATGAGAGTTAACGTTTTTTAACCTACTTGGACGCTTGTTTCAGAAGGCTTTCCCTTAATATATAAAGGTACAATTAAAAACTGCTTTTTGTGTCAGATATCCCCCTGATATTAATCATTAGTTGATATTTTAATCTGACAAAAAAGCAAAAACAGAATAAATCTCTAAGGAATTAAACAATTTGAACTAGATGCTGACTTCATTTGAAGCTTTTTTTAAACATATGAAAAGAAATTTTTTTTGTATTTGATAGGGTTTAAGGAAGGGGAAAAAAGTGTGTTAAAATAACAGCAAACAGCACAACTAAAAAGTTTAAATTACATAATGCAAAGTTTGTAATCAGGTTGGAGATTTATTTAATTTAAACATGGAAAATGGAACAATAATTACTTTGGTTTAATACATTAATGAGAAAAAATAGAATAAGAATCTTCATCAATAATCCATAATGTGAGAAATGAATGTATTCTTACTTGAACAGGAGGCATCCTGTAGTCTGGGATGGCGAATGGCCTGTAATCCAGCAGCGGTGGGTGTCTGTAGTCCAGCGTGGGTGGCTGCCTGTAGTCCGCCACAGGAGGGTGCCGGTAATCCACCGGTGGTTGCCGGTAATCCGTGAAAGGAGGCTGTCTGATATCAGGTTTAACGTCTTGTCTTGCCTTAACCTCAGACCTGTAACTAACAAAGACCCCGGACTGAAAGAAGACCTCCAAGATAAAGCCATATATTCCCTATAGAAAATGAATATTTCTTATCTTTGATTGGAACCAGAAGAAATGACTTAATTCAGGAAATTAAGCCTTTTTTCACCCGAAAAAAAATCCATCAAATGTTAATAAAAATATCAATGGCAGCGACAGTTTAAGGCTTTGTAGCTCCTGGTGAAATATTGAGCAGATCTTTATAAAGATGCGATAAATCTACTCTGAATGATTTAGTAGTCTCTAAGAGTAAAGGGATGTTAAGAAGGAAGTGAGGCTGGTGAGTGCGATGGAGAGTGAACATGACATTGAAGTTGGCAAAAAAAGAGGAAATATGGAGGAAGGCAGAAATAAAATATAACAAGATATAAAGTTTAAATCAAATGTTTGCTACACTTTTTGAAAATAAAGAAATGGACTTTTTCTTACCATCAGAAATAAAATCAGACTAAAGCTCTCCTGTTTTCATTCAGTTAAGTAAAATTGGGCATAAACTAAGTTAACTGTGCTTAAACATTTTTGGGAAAGCTCACATGAGTTTTCTAAAGTGCTCTACAGCTTAAACCCCAACATTTGAGTTCATTGAAGACGCATCTTTGGAAGTATTTTAAGGCAACGCGCCAACAGACTACTTCTTTATAGTCAAATATAAATAAAATAAAGTATAAAAACTAAACTGCTTATGGGTTCTGTGATAATTTGGTGCCAAAATGCATCAATCCAGAACAGAAAAAGAAAGGAATTTGTAAAGATGCTGGTCAGAGTCTCTATATACAAATCCTGTACAGACAAAGGCTGAAATGCCACTCTGCGAAGAAGATTTCAGGAAGCCACAAGTAACACAGTTTCCAAATGCGCTTTGGGACAAAGACCTTAATTGATTAATTGAAAAAAAGGTTTACGTTTGCTAACCTTAAGAACATCAGTTTAACTGTCAAGTACAGATGTTGCACATTGTTGTGTCACAAAATAGATGGAATCGGGGAGATATTTAAGCAAAATGTGTCCAGCAAGAAGTTAAAACTTGGACACGATAGGATCTTACAACTGAACATTTATTCTAAACACAATGCCAAATTAGATTCAAAGTTACTTAAAAACAACAAAGTAAATTTTAAAAACAGAGTTAATTCAAACTCCCCTAAAACATTCTTGAATTTCGAAAAAAAACAAAAACATTTTTTCTAAATCTTTGACTGAACTGAGACAGCAAATGAGCCTGATTAAATAGTTCCAGTGAATTTAAACCTTTAGAGCAGGGGTAAAAAATAAAAAAATCAGTGGGGTCTGAATAAAGAAAATCATCAACCAGTAAAGGTCTGGAGACATTTAATCCGTTACTTTAAATAGAATTTACACTGAAATAAAATGAGGTTTTTATGCATCCATGTTATACATTGAATTTTTTAATAAAAATATATAAGAAATTTTTTTTAAATCTAAAGTGTTTTTTGAAGTGGAGAACAAAAATCGTTCAGTTTGGTATATAGACAATTTCCTGATTTACTTATTTTATTAAACACCTGAACTGAGCGTTTTTTTCCTTTCTGTCTTAATGTTGGCAGTGGGCTTTAGGCTGCCCTGCAAGGCTTTAAACCTGGCTTTGAATGGAGACTAAGCCATTCTCAAGCACATATCAAGGTGCTCATTTTGAGCCTGGATCCAGATTTATTTTTGATTCTATTCATGGTGGAGAATCCTGCTTCACAGCAGCAGGTTGAGCCAAACATCCTCTAAATGTGCAGGGTCATCTTTGAGCACGCAATTTCACTTTTCTTTCACCAGTTCACCGCAGTTCTTCCAGCAGTCCACACTTTCTCTGCTCTCTGTTTCTCATGGTCTTCTCCTTCTTTCCCATCGCCCGGCTTGCCACAGGTTTGCCTGCTGTGTCTAAAAGCAGCAGCAGCAGCAACCCAGACTGACAGCTCATTGGCTCATTTGGATCATGTGCAGCCTGGAGCCGGACGCTCTGGAGAGCTTTACCGTATTAACAGGAGAAGTGGTGCAAGTGAAATTAGACACTGTCGTCGGACAACATGCGGTAATTTATAAATGTTTTTAATCAGGTTGGGTCCAGATTAGCCAACAGGTGGGTCCTACGGAGCCCCTAAAGGGACATAGAGGGGAAAAAAAGAACTTTTACGAGATCCCGCATTAGTTTTGCGAGATCTCGCAAAAGCTTATTTTTTTGCAAGATCTCGCAAAAGTTTTTTTTTTTGCGAGATCTCGCAAAAGTTTTTTTTTTTTTGCGAGATCTCGCAATACTTTTGCGAGATCCCGCAATACTTTTGCGAGATCCCACAATAGTTTTGCGAGATCTCGCTAAAGTATTGAGGGATCTCGCAAAAGTTTATTTTTTCCCTCCATGTCCCTTTAGGAGCTCCGTAGGGTCAAGATCCGGACCATGGTCCGATAATCTGTGACCTCCGCCTTAGAGGAACCAGTCCATCCAAAGGAAGACCAGCCTAATAACATATTACACGGCATAAAGCTACAAGGTATGCTACGAGAAATAAAACTTTAGTGCAAGCCTACTAAAGTCTATGCATCTTTAGAAACACTGAGCAGAGTCAGAAAAAATCCTCATGAAACAACAGTTCAAAACATTTAGAAACTATATCCTACCTGCCGTCGTGGGTGTAGGTCTGAGGAGGAGGGGCAGGAAGCTGGGTCACAGGGCTCTGATGGGGTGCTGGGCTGGGCTGAGCAGCAGTGGGGTTGGGTTCTGCTGGTGCTTGGTTGGACTGGGAGGCTGCAGTGTTGGGCTGCACCTTTGGACTGTGCTGATGAGCCATGGGGCTCTGCTTCTCTGACGTCGGCGCTGAAGAAGGGTTGCTGAGATCTAGAAACGCCAAGAAAACAATACTTTGTTTTGTTTTTTAGCTACTTTATTTTCTGCTAATCAGGAACTAGTTGTAGGTATAACTAGAAAACTGAACGTCTGACAATACCTTTGTGGTTTTAGGGAATTCAGGTAGTAAATGTTTACTTCAGTGCATCTTTTTTCTAAAACATTGGCAACAATCTGGCAACACTTTAAACTAGGAGCTTTATAAATTATAACTGTATAACTCTGGTTGAAACAGAGAATCAATATACTGAGTTATTTTGCACTTGGAAAAGGCATCAACTAATTCACTTTTTAAAGATTTGTACAACCAAGACTAATGTTTGGTGAAATAATCATCTAAAGAAAAAGCGTTGAGCACCACAACACATCTTTTACATCATATGTCCATCAATACCAAGCGATAAGAGATATATCTATACATATTAAAAAAAATTTCAACTCTGAAAGTGTTGCTTTTGCATTCAGCCCCCTTTACTCTGACACCCCTAAATAAAACACAGATCAACCAATTACCAATTAAAGTAAAAATGAATTTCTAAAAGCTGTTTTGGGCAGCACTGATAGGACTGCTTGGGATATTTAGAGAACAAATAGCATCACAAACACCAAAGAAGAAGCCGCTCTGTTGTGAAGAAGTTTACCGCAGAAATTGGGTCATGAAGCAAACAAATGAAAACACTGAACTTTGTTCAATGCATCATTTAAACCCACCAAGATGCTTCCATCCACCTAAGCTGGCTAAAAGGAAACCATTAATCAGAGAAGCAGTAAATAGGCTCATGGGAACTCTGTCTACTTTTAAGGCTAGGCTTAAAACTTTCCTTTTTAATAAACCTTATAGTTAGAGTGGCTTAGGTTATCCTGAGCTATCTCTATATTTATGCTGCTATAGGCTTAGACTGCTGGAAGACATAGGGACCCCTTTTTCATCATTCTGCTTCATTCTATCTCTATTCTCCCACTCTGCAGAATCTGTTAGTTCAATCTGACGTTCTGCTCTCTCTGCTTTTTCCCAGAGTAGCTTTGCCTCGTCTGTCCTTGTTTGGCTGTGACTCCATCCTGGAGAGAAATATCAGCTGTGCTGCTTCCATCAACACCCTTCTTTATAGATGCTGGAGATCGGCCTGTTTTCCAGTGTGGTCCCGTTTCTCTGACTGTGACTAACTGGATGTGCTCTCTTCATCCTCTGACATGGGAGCTGGCTCGGAGCTCGTCTGCCTGGCTGTGTGTTTCCTGGACGGGGCCGCCTTTTACAGTTGCCTTTTATACCTCTGCTTCTGTCTCCTTGAACCCCAGTCAGCCTCAGCAGTTGGCCGCTCACACTGAGCCTGGTTCTACTGGAGGTTTCTTCCTGTTAAAAGGGAGTTTTTCCTCTCCACTGTCGCCACAAGCATGCTTAGTGTGAGGGATTGTATTTGAGTCAATGAGTCAATGTAATCAACTGGTTTTCCTTCGATAGAAAACTTTGAATCAATTTGACTGGATGATCTGGTTGAAGTGTAAAGTGCCTTGAGATGAAATGTGTTGTAAATTGGGATGAATTGTATTGAATTGGAGGAGCTGAAGAGCTCCACAGCCTGGGTGTGACAATCTATTAACAGGAGAACGTTAGTCTTCCCCTCCACAAACCTGACTTTTATGAAAGTACGGTAGGAGCCAATTATTTTTTCTTAATAATTAACAACATTTTTTTTATTTTTGTGGATAATCTAGCTAATTTTATTCTACTTTATTTTGTTTTTTGGTTATTTAGTTTTGTTCCTGTGTTTCTGGTTAGTTATTATAAATTTGGGTGAATTAAGTTTCTAAATCGGCTGTCAATGGTAGGACCAGCATGCATCTGGGTGGATGTATGTTTTTTTACCAGCATAAATGAAGCATGTAGGAAATGTTTTTTCCTTTTTTATTTGCTTGCCTGAGGAGAAATAAACTAAGAAAACTGAAGGAGTTTGCTTGGAACATTTTTTCTTTTGCTTAGTGCATCTGTGGCCTTTGTGGACCTTTTTTTGTCATCAAAGCTGGGCCACAACAAGTACATTTTGAAAAAAAAGTCAAAGAAATCAAAAAACACACACACCATGTCAGGGACACAGCGGACGTGTCAGAAGGTGTTTGGGACCTCAAACAAAATATTTGAGATGGAAAATCAGAACTGGATCAGCTATTTCTGCCATCAACATGGTAGTGGCAGTATCATGCTGATGGGATGCTTGAAAGGAAGGCAGGTTTCTTTCTTTTAATAAATCCAGACGATGGCAAAGAACAGAACAGGAGCTTGTCCAGCTGCTCATCTACAATGTAGGTCAGCAATGTTTGCAGTAGTAACTTAAAGCCTGTTAGGAATGGATGTTTTTAATGTACATGTTTGTAAAAGCAGATTAAAAACTGCTTAAAGAGTATAAGGTTAGTTTAAAGGCAGTGAGTGTGGGTTTTATGCAGATGTTACTATATATGATTAAAGAGAAGCCGTAAAGTTTTAAGGAATTTCATTTAGAGGTTTTGAAGGCTGAAGTTTTAAGGCTATAAAAACATTTCTGAACATCTAAGTTTAATAGTCTGCTTGTTTGTGTCCATGTTTTCTCACCTTCCTGTGGGATGATTCTCAGAGTGACACTCAGGCCTGCGTCCTTGATCAGCTTGACGATGTCGGCGTGCGGCATGCTGACGATGGACTGGCCGTTCACCGCCAGGATCCTGTCTCCCACCTTCAGCTTCCCGCTGCGGTCGGCCGGGCTTCCTTCGATGATGCGGCCGATTTTATGGGGCACAGCTGTTGGATTTGGGTGGGGATGCAGGTGAAGGAGCAGTCAGAACAGCGGCATCAGACTGAAGGACTGTCACTGCTGCACAAACCTCACCGCCTGAATGACTTGTGTCTGTGCCTCTCTCTAATTTTGCTTTCCGCTGCATGCTTATGTAAGAAATCCAGGATATTTTCATGCATGTGGGCGAAGCGCTGATGCTTTCAGCAGCAGAGTGAAGATGTGTGTGACTGACGTGCAGTGGGAGGGTTTCCATTAGAAATGAGCTAGACAGGGGCCTGCTTCACATTTTTCCTGCCAGGACTTGGAGATTTCCAAAACAGTTTCCCAGAAACAAACAAATTCCCAAAGATGGATGGATAGAAAATTAAAGACAACCGAAGGGTAGGTGGGATTTTCAAGGGACTGTCTTTGCAGATTTAGACCAATTGTTGTGTATAAAAGCCAGGTGGCAGGGCCTACCATAGAAAACTAAATAATTACCCCCATTAAAATGGTTCATAGTTCTATTTGCATTTATAATCCATTCAGGTTTAAAATATTGGCTTTAACAGTTAAGCCACTTTTCTCTCTGCCTTAACATCCTCTCTCCTCTCAGGCCTCTAAGACACCAAGCGCACAAAAGGTTTGACTTTCCATTTGCTTTATTACTTCTACATAATAGCAGCTACATGTGCAAAATTTCCATAATCAGATCTAAATCTTGTTTGATTGGACATCCAAATATTTGTTTACATGGACACTAAATAAAAAGATCCAATCATGGGGTGTGTCTAAATCAGGGTTTATACAGGAATAATTTAATGCTTTTTTAATGCTCTTAAAAATAATTTTAATGCAAGAAGTACCCATGACTCTCATATATACACAGCTAATTCCTTCTTCATCTTTACTGTCGGCAGGCTGCAATTCCTTAACCTGACTCCGCCAGATGGATTTGCTGGATTTGCTCCGCATATCCATCTGGAAACCTTCCGTTGAAGTCATTTTGGGAAGGGGGCGAAAATACTGGCTAGCTGATTGGCCTATGTTGGTGATAGACGGGCCAAATAAACCAATCAGATCAACGAAGCATATGACGTACTAACAGAGCGACGACAAAAACACAACCGCAAGCCAGGCTACTCTTGCCGAAACCAGTCGGGAGAAGAGCAAAAACATCTTTTCCTGTGAGAAAAGCCTCCAAAGCAGTGTTTTGCTCTTCTTTCAGTGAAGAAATACTCTGTAATTCCGATAAAACTTGCTCGATAGCCACGCTAACGCTAGTTTCATTGGCTGAAGCCGCCATGTTCTTTAGACTGAACTGTCGCGCTTCTCGTTGCGTCACACCTCAACCCGCCTAAAAGCCAACGCTGATTGGACGTTCGTTTGGTGAACGGCTCCAAATCTTCTTTAACGGAAAGTAGCCAGACTGATCTGCGAGTGAAACCTTGAAAGCTCGCGAGATCAGGATGGTCTCACGATGCTAGCAATTCCCCGATTTCCAACCACTTTTGTTGAAATTTGCATTTTCCCCATTCTACAGCTTTTTCTCCGCCTTGAGCTTCTTTTCCGAACAGCTTCACGATCATCCGGAAGCAGTTCCGTGCAAATATATTGCCATATATTTGCATTTAAGAAATTGTTTTTATAAATTATATAATTTTAATGCCAATTCAGGCCTTAATTTAAAAAATAGTTATTTAATGACTTTTAATGATTTTTAATGACCCTGTAAATATTAAGGTTTTGATCAGATTCATTCATTAAAGTCGTGGTTTCCAACCCTGGTAATCAGGGACTCCTGCCATGCGTGTTTTAGACGTGTCTCTTCCAGCACACCTGGTTCAAATTAGGGCTCCTCCTATGCAATCAAGCGCAGCACAGGCCTGTTAATCTTTCATTTAAACAGATGTGGAAATTGCCTCTGATGTCCAGAACAAGTTAGGAGTTTCATCTTAACAGACATGCAGGGCTTCCCACAGCATATTACTTTATATATTACTAACCTTCCCACTATATTTTTCAAATATAAAAAGAAAATCCAGCAGTAAAATACATAAACTTCATGTTCTCCCTCATTTTTCAGCAGTAAACAGTGAAACACAGCATGAATTTACTGACCGTCGGGTCCTGCATCGCATCAGGCCTCACCTGAGTGAAGTTGCCCCCCACCTTCTTCAAATCAGACAAAATGAGTGTCAAACGTTTGTGCAGCAAAAATTTTCGTTTGTGCCGCCATTTTAAAGACATAAAGAAATATTTCCAGAGGTTTCTGCGGCAAAAACAGATGTTAGCTGACCTTTGATGACCTCTACAAAATATTATTAATATCATTGAAATTATAGCAGTACAAATGAACATTTTTGCCGTACAAAAATACAAAATTTTAGAATCAATCTAAAATATAAAATATTTAAAATAAATATATTAAAAATTTAAAAATGCATATTTTAAAATATATACATTTTTTGTACTGCTATCATTTTAATGATATTAATAATTGTTTGTAGAAGCCATCAAAGGTCAGTGAACATTTGTTCGTTCTGAAACTGAAAAAAATGATTGCGGCACAAACGTTTGACACTAATTTTGTCTGATTTGAAGAAGGTGGGGGGGGCCAACTTCACTCAGGTTCAGGCCTCCCCATCTGTAACCCGCAGTTCGCTCGTAGCGTCATTTGATGTAGCGATAACGACAAAAACAAATTAACAAGAAAATGTTTAAAAAGGCAGCAGTGTGGTAAAAAATGTCCGCGGCTGAAAAATGCAGCGCCTCAAAGTCTGGGTTTCAAAAAGGAACGAGAAGGAAGGAGAAAGAGGAGAGAGGAAGAAGGCATCTGATACCGTGACCCAGTTTTTCCCCCCTTTGGTTTTTTTCAGAAAGTTTTTTTAACTAAATAGTTCAGATTAATGATAGATTATTAACCTGTTGAGTAAAATAGGATAGCTATCTGCTGGACATAACTACATAGTTATTCTTTCTCAATGTTGGAGGGGAATCACATCATTATTGATGCCGCCAAGCTGGGTTTATAATCATTTAATAATATTTTTTATAATTTTTTTAAATTATTTTGTTGTTGTTTTTAGTTTTAAAGGAAAAATACACCAGAATTAATCCAGCAATTAATTGGCTTATTGTGTGTCTATAACACAGAGGCCAAATTACTAAGCCAGAGACCTCAAAGAGCTGAAAATTTACCTTTATCAACCAGACCAGGCAACAGGAAACACCATAGCAGAGGGTTAACATCAGCTAGTGGCTAGTAGATGCTTTAGCAGGACATTTACATTAAATAACTGTCTTTATCCCTCCTTCATCGTGTAAACAGATGGTCCACCAGCAGCCCCGTTAGGGGTAGGGAGCTGAGGGTCCAATATCAATGTCATGTCAATGGCAAAGTAGGGGCAGGGCACATGCAGGTTTTACTGTACGTCATCCAGCATGGCGGTGAAAACAGACGGCGTCCTCTATAGATGTCTAAAAAAAATGATTTACAACTAAATCCCTAATTGAATCAATTCTGTCTGTCATCAAGAGCTATTTATTTTAAACGTTTGGTATCTTTAGAACAGGCGTCATTCAGTTATTAGCTTTAACGTCTTGATTTCCAGGTATATCCTTGATTTCATCTCTAACTGCATTTTTTTTATATCTATTAATATTTACTGAAAATCACATTAGTAATCCAACGAATTAAAGCTGTTTTCTAAGAGGCAGGATGGTTTCCCTCTGACATCCCATAAATGTTTGACTAAAGACGAACATTTACGGTTCCCTAAGAAGCATCTCCCCGACACAAGGAGGGAGGAAAGGAGGGACAGATATTAAAAAGATATGAGGAAGGGAGGATATGAGCAATAACACAAAGAATGGCAACTTTTAGACAATGGGAAAAGAAGAAAAAGTCTAAAAATATGGATTTTAAGCAGCACATATTCACTGCTTAGAGAACAAGTAAATACTTAAAGTGAATTATTAATCCCAGCTTTAACCTGAAATTTGGACAGCTGCTGAGAAAACTGGTTGGGGATTAAAAGCACGGCTCCTGTATGGCAGAGAATTGCATTTAAATGATTTCTATGTCGGCAGAAAGATTTGAAAATACTTCCCTTTTAAAAATATTTTCCTCTTTTGCTGTTTTCTTGTACCTGCCTTTGTTTTCTTCTTCCATTTTTCCTTGTTTCCTTCCTTATGCGTGTCTTCTCTAATCTGTGCCTGCATCCATCTTTCCATTCCTGTTTCCTTTTTGTTTCTCCCTTCTTTCCTTCCTTTCCTGTTTCCTTTTTGCTGCTCCCTTCCTTCCTTCCTTTCCTGTTTCCTTTTTGCTGCTCCCTTCCTTCCTTCCTTTCCTGTTTCCTTTTTGCTGCTCCCTTCCTTCCTTCCTTTCCTGTTTCCTTTTTGCTGCTCCCTTCCTTCCTTCCTTTCCTGTTTCCTTTTTGCTGCTCCCTTCCTTCCTTCCTTTCCAGTTTCCTTTTTGCTTCTCCCTTCCTTTCCTGTTTCCTTTTTGCTAGTCCCATCCTTCCTTTCCTGTTTCCTTTTTGCTTCTCCCTTCCTTCCTTTCCTCTCTGCCCTTTTTGAGTCCTTCCTTCCTTATGTACCATATGTCCTCCTCTCTTAATTTCAGCCTCTCGCGACTCAATCAAACCCTACCTCCATTCATTTCCTTCCTTCCTTCCTTCTTCCTTCCTTCCTTCCTTCCTTCCTAGTTTGTTTCCTAGTCCCCCCTTCCTTTCCTTCCCCTCCGTAGGTCCTGCTCCTTTGCCTGCATGTAGTATATGTAACTACAGATGACCCACAGTGAAATATAAACATAATGAATGTGAATCATTGAAAATCATTGAATTTAATTCAGGAAATCACTTTCACTACATGGTCAACGTGCAGGAAGCATGCATAGCTGCTGAAGGACTCACTGTTAGTCGCAGCCGTTTCAGGCCGGTTGAGTGAGCTGATGATGACGAAGCCAAAGCCTTCGCTGTCCTTCCTACTGATGCTGACGTCGCTGGGCTTTGCGTTGGTGGTGGACCCCCCGTCTGAAGTAGCGGCGGCGTTTCCTGCGCTGGTGTTTGGGGCCTGGTTGCTGCTGGTGCTGTTTCCGTACGTGTAGTCGCTGCGGGGGGAGCTGTGCTGCGTGGAGACGGAGCCCGGGCTGCGGCTGTTTTCTGGGCAGGACTCACCTGTAGGGGGAGGTAGAGGTCTCAGTCTAACTGCCTTCATGTTTTCAAACTTTATTGGGATTCAACAGGCTGCTACACACGATAGCGATGAATTGCAAAGTTGAAGGAAACGTTTATAAAGTACTTCCCTTTATTCTGAGTCCAGTTAAACCTTTAGCCGCTGTGTAACCTAATCCCAGGATGAATGTAAATGTTGTTTGAAGGCTTCACTGCTACAATTATCCAAATGGTAAAACATGGTGGAGGCAGTATCATACTGTGGGGATACTTCTCTATAGCAGAGGCTGGTATAAGTTGATAGAAAGCTGAATGGAGGGAGATTCAGCACAATTATGGAAGAAAATCAGTTGGAGGCTTCAAGACCTGAGACCTGTGGACCATCTAAACTAAACTAATGTGTTGTTTAATGTCCTAGTTCAAGTCCAGACTTTAATTCAACTGGGAATCAGTGGCACGACTTATAGATAGAAAATAAATAGATTTTAGTTAAATAGATATAGAGATAAATAGATTTTTTCTTGTAAACTCCTAAAATCAGGTGCAACATACAAAGTATTACTTTGCATATATTCAAATACACTGATAATAATAATGAGACATTTATCTGGGCTAAAAGAAAGATAATATTTCAATAAAACAACAGACCTTAATGGTCTTAATGGTCTTCGTTTTGCAGCTAAAAAACTTAAATCTATTATGTTGTAAGTAATGGACAGGATTAATTTTCTTAAATTATTATCCAGTCATAATTACCACCCACGTGTTGAATTATCTTTTCAACTAGTGTGGAGAGATTATTAATAAAAAAGAAAAATAACGGCCAAAAAATGTGCTAAATGTGTTACAGCGGGTGGAGGCAGGAGTACGAGCTCGAAGCAGAAAGGAAAGTCTGACACTCTGTAAAGTGCTGGTGGGAGTCAAATGATTGGACTGGATGTAAGGGTCACAGAGGGGGTCAGGCATGAGTCACAGAGCAGGAAGAGATTGGCAGTGAGGGCGGATGGAGTGGGAGGTATTGAACTGGTGAGAAGAGCGTATGCATGTTTAAGGGAAGGTGGAGATGATGAGATCAGAGGAGGAACCTTTAAGGCTTCCAGTTAAAAGCTGTGCAGGTAAAGAGGATTAGGAAGTCCGAGAGGAAAAGGTTTGTTTGAGAGCTGAAGCCTAGTTTTGTTCTGAGGAAGCTTCAGTGTAAATACAACAAGACTGAATCAAATACCAAATACCAGAAACTCATACTTCACAAATCCGTGTATCATTCGTTCTTTCTATTTTCAATTGCCAATCAAAAAACAAAAAATAAAAAATTGACTGGTAATTTTGTTTTTTTGTTTTTTATGGTTAAACCAAAAACGAAAAAAGGATTGGGTTTTAATCCGTGTATCATTCGTTCTTTCTATTTTCAATTGCCAATCAAAAAACAAAAAATAAAAACATTGACTGGTTATTTTGTTTTTTGTTTTTTATGGTTAAACCAAAAACGAAAAAAGGATTGGGTTTTTCATATATCAATTCTAAGCTCTGATCAAGAATACGAAATGGAAAAACGGACAGCAACGCAGAATTTGATTTTAATATTTAATCGGTACAATTTACGTGACCCGGAAGTTTGGTGGAGCGTTAGCTAAAAAAACAATTGGCTTACCCCCACCACGTTCGATCAAGCTGCACCAGATAAGGCAGTCGGACCTATCAGCCATGGACAGTTACATGTTATTTGAAGGATCCAAGCGTGTGACTCTTAAGGAGGAGGACATGACAACGGAGAAAATCAGCAGGATTTTCCAGGTATAACTTTTTTCTTGAAACTTTTCTGTGCACTGTACTTTTAACTAGCAACAACAAACAGCTTCTCGATCAACATAGTGTGTGGTTCTAGTGTCGCCATGGTAGCCACTTCATTACCCCAACTGCTGCGCAAAGAGCTATTTCCGGGTCACGTAAACTGTACCGATTAAATATTAAAATCAAATTCTGCGTTGCTGTCCGTTTTTCCATTTCGTATTCTTGATCGGAGCTTAGAATTGATATATGAAAAACCCAATCCTTTTTTCGTTTTTGGTTTAACCATAAAAAACAAAAAAAACAAAATTACCAGTCAATTTTTTATTTTTTGTTTTTTGATTGGCAATTGAAAATAGAAAGAACGAATGATACACGGATTGGTTTTTCATATATCAATTCTAAGCTCCGATCAAGAATACGAAATAGAAAAACGGACAGCAACGCAGAATTTGATTTTAATATTTAATCGGTACAGTTTACGTGACCCGGAAATAGCTCTTTGCGCAGCAGTTGGGGTAATGAAGTGGCTACCATGGCGACACTAGAACCACACACTATGTTGATCGAGAAGCTGTTTGTTGTTGCTAGTTAAAAGTACAGTGCACAGAAAAGTTTCAAGAAAAAAGTTATACCTGGAAAATCCTGCTGATTTTCTCCGTTGTCATGTCCTCCTCCTTAAGAGTCACACGCTTGGATCCTTCAAATAACATGTAACTGTCCATGGCTGATAGGTCCGACTGCCTTATCTGGTGCAGCTTGATCGAACGTGGTGGGGGTAAGCCAATTGTTTTTTTAGCTAACGCTCCACCAAACTTCTGGGTCACGTAAATTGTACCAATTAAATATTAAAATCAAATTCTGCGTTGCTGTCCGTTTTTCCATTTCGTATTCTTGATCAGAGCTTAGAATTGATAAATGAAAAACCCAATCCTTTTTTCGTTTTTGGTTTAACCATAAAAAACAAAAAACAAAATAACCAGTCAATTTTTTATTTTTTGTTTTTTGATTGGCAATTGAAAATAGAAAGAACGAATGATACACGGATTTTCACATTGTTTCTCATCTGATCTTTAATTTCTATAGGTCAGGTTCTGCTGTTTGAGATTATTCACTGGAAAAAAATTGAAATCTAGATAAGTCATTTTTTTCTTAAAAAGATAAAGATATGCTCTGTGTCTGCACCTGGACGCTCTATCTCTCCGCTTTTTTGTCCTGAAAAGAGATCACTAGGGACAAACTCTGTTAGGAATCCAGTCCGCGTGGGATGTGTTTTTGTGTTTTCCCCCTCCACCACCAGGTGGCGCCCTGTTCTCGTTGGTCCTCCCTGACACCTGCGGCTGGACTTCTTAAGCGGTGGACTGCCACTACTTCGACGCCAGAGTGTTTGCCAGTTTTGGGTACTCTAGCCAAGCTGAGTTTAGCTGAGTCTAGGAAGTCATTCTGCATACTGGATGTCTGGCCTTCTCCCCCTGGAAGGATTGTTTGAGCTTCACACTGAGCAGGGGATTCATCTCCACACGTCCCGTTTAAGTTCTCCAGGAAATATAAGTGGCAGTTCGCTCCATTGCTCCTCAGGAACCAACCAAACCAAAAACCTGTCTGCTCTTCAACGAGCCCCTCTATCTCGGGAAAAACCCACACCCATTGGATTCAGGGAAGAAACCTTTCTCCGCAATCGTGAGTCCTGCTTATCTATGTTTTTGCAAGATGACGTTCAAAGTTCCCACGGACCCTGAACTAACCTCTGTGAACTTTCCTTCTCACTTCCAGTTCCGGTTCACCAGTTCTCTGAGTTCCCCCGAATCCAACCCTTTGAACTGTTAAACTTTTCTCCAGTTTCTCTGAGTGGTTTTTCTGCATGTGGGTCAGATCTCTTAAAATCGTCATAACAAACTCTTTAAATAACTCTTCATAACTTATATGTATTAAATAACCAGGAGACATGACAACAGATTCTGATAGAAATTATAATCTTACTCAGATCAGAGAAGTTGCTTAGAGTTTACAGAATGGCAGCTGCATACCCCCGGGCTCACTTCATGGGAAGTGGCCCCGATTAACAGTTAAAAAGCCATTTTATACATCTCCAGTCTGCCACATGATCACATTTTACATCATAAACGTTTGCAGATGAGTAGACATCCATGGCTCCAGCCTTATTAAAATATTACAATTTATTCTCAGCTGAAGGACACCGCTCTCATTCCAATCTCAAATATTTGCCACGTACAGAATGAAGATTATAACCGTATAACAGGACCGTCTTAACTAGATAAACTATTGTGGAAAACATCAGTTCGGACACGCAACAGGCAGCTAATATCAAGGCGTAATAAACTCACACATCATTAATGATAATTATTCTAACAAATAAAAGTGCATTTTTTTCTTGAATTGAGGAGGTAAGTGAGACACTTTGTCAAAGGAACAAGAAAATTTACATTTAAAATAGGAAAACATTATTTCATTGTCTTATTTCAAGCTCATAATATCTAATCATCTTTTTTTGAGAGTAAAATCCTCATTCCATTGACAAATTATCCTATTAATCCACACAAATTAAGCGTAAATACACTTAATTTGGGACATTTTAGATTGTTTTTGCAGTTTTAAGACAACTCCCTGTTGATAAACAGGTCAGCACTGCAAAAACGATCTAGAAATAAGTAAAAATTTCTTAAATTAAGGGTATGTACCCTTAATTTGAGTACGTAAATGAGATAGTTTCCCAATGGAATGACTATTTTTACTCTTAAAATAAGATAATTAGATAATATGCATTTAAAATAAGACAATGCAATTGTGTTTTCTTTATTTTAAATCTAAATTGTCTTATTCCATTGGCAAAATGTCTCTTTAATCTCCTCAATCCAAGAACAAATGCAGTTATTTTAAGAAAAAAAGACTTATCTAGATTTGGATTTTTTCCAGTGAGAGTTCAGTGTTTTTATCCTTTAGGTTTGGCATTACTTACATCTTGACATTGATGGTAAAATTAAACCGGATTATTGAATAAATTACATGAGAACTCGAAGAAGTGAACCAGAGAGAAGATGCTAAAAGTCTATAGAAAAGATTCTTATCACACTCACCTCCTGCCTGCGCCCTCCTCCTGATGACCAGGTTGACTTGACCGTTCCGTCCGGCCGCATGCATCAGATCGATGACGTATCTGTGCGGTTTCCCCACCACCGGGATCCCGTCCACAAACAGCAGCTCATCGCCCGGCCGTAGCCGTCCGTCTACATCTGCTGGACTCTTCTCTATGATCGCTCCAATAAGGATCTATTTATTTCATTTAAACAGACAAAGTTGGATGGGGTTGACCTCCAGATTAAACTTAGATTATGGGCTTATTGTATGAATTAGCAGGTGTTACAGTTATTGTTAATCAGAAAGGATGTCTAACTTTACATCCTGTGCCTTGCAGAAGGGTTTGGGTCCCTTGAACATTTTTACATTCAGTCTCTTTACAACCTAGAATTAGTTTGCATTTTATCTAGATTTTAGTGACAGATTAATGCCAAATTGCACATAACTATAAAATGAAAGCAAAAAGCAAGTGATGCAGTTTTCATATTTCTTTTGCAGTTGTTGTTTTTTTTTTTTTTTTTTTTTTTTACAAATACTAAGTAGGCATGCATCATCTACTTTATTTGATACCTAAATAAAACCTACTGAATTCAAGAGAACTAATTATTAAATAAGCCATTTGTATATAATTTAAGCCCAGTTAATTCAGGCGAATTGTAATGGAAAGTAGAAAAACATGGAGCTAACATTTTTTATGTGCTGGGACAGATCACATAGCCTGGGTGCCATTCCGAACTTAGTCCCGCCCACAAGGTTTGAGGTCGGGAAGTTCGGTCTGGCATTGCTCAGTAGTAGCGCGAGTATGCTCGCCCAATATCTGGCGGGCCAATCAAGTTGTCAGGGCGGGCTTTATACGATGATGGACAGATGATCAACAGTAACGTAATCAACCACGTGACCAAAGCGCGCATGGGTGACAACAACAATGGCTGCCGCTGGAGAGCTGAGGTGTGTAGATTCTGCTATTAGGTCTGTTCTAGAAGATATCGACAGCAAATTAATTTTAAAAGAGGAACAGAGAAACGCGATCAAGGCTCATCTTCTAATTCTAGGCGTGCAACTGAACGCTTTGATTTTTGTTGACAACAACTGTGCCTGGCTTAACATACGTCACGCACTCCGTTGCTCTTATTGGTTGTAGGTCTATCCAGTTGAGTGCAGAGGCGTTTTTTTCCCTGTTTTTTTTCCTGGAAACACGGCCGATAATCACAGCTCTATGGAGCAGCATCAGACTGATATTCTGACTAGAATTGAGTAGGACTACGTCAGGCTACAGATCACATGCAGTCATTTACAATCTCAATAAATCTGTCCAATGGATGCAGAATTTTAGTCTTTTAAAATATTCAGAATCAAACTCCTTTAGAAATTGTAGATTTCAATAATTTACATACTTTTTGATGGCTGAAGAGAGGACCACTATTCTCACTCAGTTGACTGAAGTTTTTCATATTTGCTGGCCTTCAAGCGCAGCATGGATGGATCCTACGTCTTTTAAGTGGAGTTGGGTTGCTTATTTTAATGTTTTAATATTGGGTCAAAGATTTTGACCAGAAAGAAAGACTTTGCACTAGTGTGTAATTTCCGTCTCTTGAATCAGTGCTCATCATTCTGGCCTTGAGGCTCGGCAGTGGCAGTATCATACTGAGGAGATGCTTCTTTTTACCCCAAAAAGGTGAAAAAAAACTAATTAGAATTGACTGGAAGAAAATTGTATTAAACCAGAGCTACAACAGGATGGTTTAAAGGAGAAGTTTGGTCACATTAAGAATACAAACTTCTGAAAGTACTTTAAATATGAAATTATTTCATCCTGTTCAATAAATGATAACTGTTTTTAATTAAGAGTCATTTTCATTTGAATGTGCTTTACTGGAGGCATCCATGTTTGTCAAAGAACACTACTGCCACCTACTGGTTTGTGACGTCACGATGCGGTATCGGCTGTTGATCAAGTCCCAGTGCTGTATCTGGTGTTTGTCACAACGCGCTATTATCCAAGTCATCTTGAAAACATTCTTCTTCCAAATGTTGGCTACATATTACGTGTTTTTTCTCTGGCCAGAAGTTCGATGGCAAATCCTCCCTCTTTAAGTTGGCGATCCAACGACCAACCCGTCCGTGGAGGATCAGGAATCAGAAAGGTGGAATAACTCTTTTTTTCACTTTTACCCGATGTATTCCAGCATTCAGCTGCCATGCACGTGGGCATTGCCAGTTTCACTATAGCTCTGGTGAATTTCAATGGTGAAGTCCTCTGGAAATCTTCAATAATTGTTGTTGATTGCAGATGTGTCTAGTAGTTCCCATTGATTTAGCTTGTAAAGCGGGGAGAATGGCGCTAGGCTTACCGCACCGTGACGTCACTGCTGGAAGATGGCAGGAGGGGGGGGTTACTATATTTGGGCAAAAATGGCCACTCCCAGACTCAGTGATCGCCATGAAAATTATTATTATTTGTTTTTACTGATTAATGTTAAATTAATTAAATCACTGCAAATGTATTAGTTCAAAGTATATATAGTTATCCATTGATTATTCCTTGCTGACCAGACTTCTCCTTTAAAATAAAGTATTTTAATCAAAGTTCAAACCTTAATCCAATTCAAAATCTGGAAAACTTGAAAAAGAAATGCTCACTATGGCTGCAACTAACGATTAATTTATCTATAATCTATTATTTTTTCGATTCATCTATTAATAATCGTATAGCAAAAAATTATTTAAAAAAGACGTTTTACTGAATTAAACCGGGTGAAACTAAAACTTTTCCACTTGAGAATTTCTAGATAGAGCAGATTTAAAGAGTTTTTTATATCCTAAATGCAAAATGTTTACTTATTTTTTACAATCTCTGTATCAGTGTGATGCTCATTCAGCTAAAGGCATGTTTTACAGTCTCTATACTTCAGTTAACGATTAATCGATTACTGACTTAGTTGACGATCATTTGAATAATGGATGAATCCAATTAATTGGTTCAGCCCTAATACTCACATATATTATATCTAAACAGCAGAAAATGCAGCTCATGCTTTTTCAGATTATTTTAGATTAAGAAAACCCTTTTTCTTTTAGTTCACCATCATTTATTTTTTCGGTTTTAAATTTGTTGTTACTATGTGACAAAATGTAGGAAAGTTCAGCGGGGAGTGAATACTTCTGCAAACCACTGTGGTTGGAGGGTTACATCAATAGCAAGCCAGCACTCTCTCAGGGCTAAGGGTCAGGGGTTAGGTGCACAGAGTGGGTGTGGAGTGGATTAGAGTAGAAAATGACAGGGTTTCACACCCATCGCCATACGAGCCTTCTCACGTGTCTCCACACTCACAGGCTGCCCGGCCTCATCACCGCCCAGCACCCGAAAACCAAACCCAGACTTCTGTCTGCGCAGGTGGACCTCGATGTCCTGGTATTCTGCTCCTTTAATCAATAGAAAAAACAGTTAGATCACATGTCTGGAAGATGGGAACAATATTCCTCCAGACATTATGCATTTACCTGATGAGTCCACAGGAAATACAGTCCTTGGCTGCACAGTTTCTGGACAAAAGAATAGAGAAAAACAATGCAGACAATAAGAGAGAGAGAGAGATACCAAAAAACAGATGCTCCCATATAAGAACGAATCTTCTAGTCAGCACTAATGTCATCGCAGAATCTCAGCATCATCCATAAAGTCAGGAAGTGCTTACAGAGGGTAATACGGCTCTTCATTATTTACAACACGAGGTGGGATGTAAGCACTGATCTGTAATCAGGGGGCTCCATGCTACACCATGATCCGCGGCACACGAGGGCAGACCCAGCCGCAGACAAGAGGCAGCGAATGAAAAATTGATTCCAATTGTATCTGCTTTAATCATAGCGGGCGCTCTGCTGGGACTCAGCATGAACAATGAGAGAGGAAAATCATGACTGCAGACTGACACAGCTGTTTGCCCCTCCAGTAGGATGAAGATAAACCATGCATTAACAATAAAACTGTTTGAAGTCTAACAAACAGCATCATTTAAACATCAGGGCAAGTTGTTTTTCCTCCATTTTCAACAAAGAGAGGGCATTAACTAAAATGGCTAATGTAAAATAAAGATCTGCCATAAAGCAGCAAAATGGAACATTTTCCTTCCTATATATAGAATAAAGACAAAACGTAAAATACACCCTCTTTCAAAATGATTTAATCAAAAAAAAAAAAAACCCCACTAGATTCTACACTGTTATGATTTAATTAACTAAGAAAATATAAAAAGCTGTGTGGAGGCGACAAGCAGCAACCAGACGCTGCGGACCGTGCCCTTTAATAATAAATGGTCCTTTATGTAAAGACCATTTAAGTCAAAGACTATGCCTTAAAATGATGACAAGGTGGAAAGACACCAGGAAGCTCAGAAAAATTACTTAAAATCCAGGAGATCTGCTTCAGACTCAGTTTTACCAACAGAAACAGTTTTTTTTCTTTTTAACTCAGATCTAATAAATTAAGACCAAAGCAGGAATGTTTGGGTGTAAAGTGAAGTGCAGAACTTTTTAAATCGTAGGGAAACGGCCGTTCCATCCGTTGCATTTCCGAATTCTCCCGAGTGGTGCACGACTTAACCTGACTCCGCCAGATGGATTTGCTCCGCATATCCATCTGGAAACCTTCCGTTGAAGTAATTTTGGGAAGGGGCGAAAATACTGGTTAGCTGATTGGCCTATGTTGGTGATAGACGGGCCAAATAAACCAATCAGATAAACGAAGCATATGACGTACTAACAGAGCGACGACGAAGAGGAGCCAATTGATAGATCAAACTCTTGCCAAAACCAGTCGGGAGAAGAGCAAAAACATCTTTTCCTGTGAGAAAAGCCTCCAGAGCAGTGTTTTGCTCTTCTTTCAGTGAAGAAATACTCTGTAATTCCGATAAAACTTGCTCGATAGCCACGCTAACGCTAGTTTCATCGGCTGAAGCCGCCATGTTCTTTAGACTGAACTGTCGCGCTTCTCGTTGCGTCACACCTCAACCTGCCTCAAAGCCAACGCTGATTGGACGTTCGTTTGGTGAACGGCTCCAAATTTTCTTTAACCGAGAGTCTCCAGACTGATTAGCGAGTGAAACCTTGAAAGCTCGTGAGATCAGGATGGTCTCACGAGGCTAGCACGACTTTACACGAGTGAATAAAGTGAATGTGATTGGTCGTTTAACAAAAGGGCAGGATTATTGTGGCGGAAGGTTTGCAACCAAGTTTGGTTGTGGCCAGTTTCTTGGAAGCATCTTGCTAACCAGTTAGCAACTTAGTGCTAGCAGGTTCCCAATGGGAAATTCCATTGGGACCAAGTAGCACTAAATTAGTGACTTAGAAACGACGCTGTCAAGGAACGCTATGGACAGCGGAAACATGCAAGAGGAGGAGAGTTTAGTGTCGGAGGTCGTGGATGAGTCTTCTCCGTCATCCATTTTTTATTTAGAGGAGGAAAGCGGGGACGAAGATGTTGTGGAAGAGGACGCCAGGGCGGCAGAAGCTTGGTTTGGTGTAGAAGGCTTCCAGCCGTACATGTTTGAGCCCTTGCCTCGCAATGCTGCCAGTTCTGTTAGCTCTACGCCTGCTGAAGACACAGACGTCCATCCCCGTGAACACTGGGACAGAACTTAATGGGAAAGGAAAGGATTCCGATTTCAACCGTTGCGTATATTAGCTGCGACATATGAATCAAGATGCTATGACTGAAAACATTTGATGACAGATGAACGTTGATATATGATTGGCCGGATTTAGGTGTTCAGGCTGACGTAGAACTAACTGGCCTGCATAGGATAACGAAAAAACCCCACAGATTTCAAGACAGGATTTTTTTTTTTTATATTTTAAATAAGATATTAAAATTGACGTTGTTGAACTGTTTTGATTAGGAGGCTGGCAGAAGGGGAAATCTTTACTTCTTTTTCTGAAATTTGTCAGCTTGTTAGGGCACCTCCTCTGGGCAGGTCTGCTCAGATCTACCAGCAAATTCTTAATAATCTTCATGTCTTTCTTTTCCTCTCTTTGCTGCAGTATGAAGCTCAGTCAGTTAATCGTAATTTTTAAAAAGGTAGAGAAATGAAAACAACCCCAAATCATAATGCTGCCACCCCATGCTTTGATGTGGAGAGGATGCTCTTTTATTGGTGTCTTTATACCTGCCACACCGTTTGATCCACCGTTTCTGGGAGACTTCAAAGGTTTTCTTAGCTCCGATTTAATCAGGATATTTATTTTTGAAAGAAAAATTTTACCGCCTGATAAAAGAGTGATTTGACATTTAAATATGATTTCCCTATGACTTTAACGGTTTGGCGAGTTGATGTGGGGTGATCATGTGGGCTTTTCAGCCAGCATCCAGCCACAATGAGGTTATCCACAAAAAACATAAAAGCCAGTCTTTCTCCATCATTGTCTCTGTGCTTTGTAAAACAATGGAGTTTAAGGAGAGTCAGCCTGCCGCCGTTATCCCTCTGAGACTCCGAGTAAAGTGGTCACATCGCATCTTCATGTTAGCCGTGGAAACCCAGCAGAGGTTAGAGCAAAGATACAACTTTGATCATTTATTTTAGCTCAAACAACACTTGACATCCACACAGCACGTTTTTAAAAGCATAGCAATGTGAAATGCAACTGAAGATGAATTTTGACTAAAGTGCACCAGATGTTAAACCTCTCTTTAAAAAAAACAGCATCCTTTTCAGCAGGTTAACAGGAGATCCCACATAGAAACCTGAACACAACAGATATTTCAAAGAGTCAACAGTCACTTACGCCTGCAGGTTATTTCCGGTCCTGTTAGAAAATTTACAATCCTTGTGACACTATTCATTCATGTCTTTGTTTCTTAAGGCCTGGGCATGAAGTTTTATGTTCACATATATAAGGATTTATATGGGAAAAATATGGTGATGCATTGTGATCAGATCACACTATAAGAAAATCACTATTATAGTATTTTATAAGCCAGAGAGAGTTATGTTATTGCTGTACCATATATTTGAACTGCATAATAAAGCGGCTGTGTGGAGTTTCTATTCCTGGATATATCACAGTTTATAACAACAGCTGGTAGTATTTCAGAGAAGGTTAAATCCGTTCTTTATTGTGCGTTTGTTATTTGAAGATTAAAAAAGAAGCATTTTTAATCCTGGATGCTATCCTCTATACCCATTGCAGGTATGTGTGTGTTTTCACCTGCAATTAGAGCTCCGGTACTTACGCCTACTCTCATAGATAGCCATGGACTTCTCAAATAGGTCATAGGGATCTGGTTTGGCCAAGGCCTCGGAGGCTGAGTCTGGGACTGAGGCCCTGTGGAGGTGGTGTGTTGGGAAGGGGGCGCTGTGGGAGGTAAGAGGAGCTGAGCGGCTGGTCTGAGCGGGGCTGTTCTGGCCCTGCTGGGACTCCCACTGCTCCAGCACCTGCAAAGCACAGCGGCATCATGACGAGTCAATGCTTCCCTTTCCTGCTTTCCATCTAGCCCCATCAGCGCGGTTAAAACACAAACGACCCCTCATCTATGCCTTAATCTGATAAAGATCCAGAAATTCATACGGAAGAAATCCAACAACGGAAACAGTGCAGGAGATTTCTAACTCTCAGATAAACATTTATGTTTTGGAGCAAAAATGTTGCTATTAGTCTACATTTTTTTCTTTGGACTTAAGCTGCTTTTTTCACTCAATTCCAGTAGCTGAAAGTTTTCAGAATAATCTATGAAAAAGAAAAATATTATCATAGCACCGTCTTGCTGACTTATGGTCATTAAGACCAAAACATTCCTAAAGAAAAGACATTTTACTACAAAAAAAAGAATAAAATTACCATTATTTTAGAAAAAAACTAGATTGCAAACTAAAAAAGCTGTATTGAATAAATGAATCCAAGTTGAGTTTATATATTTATCAATAGACATTGATGCATAGATTGATTGTTTGATAGAAGGACAAACACACATCAGTAGATAAAAATGGGCCGATGCTTTCAGCAGCCGTGCCCTGAGGCTACATAAGTTGTATACAATCCATTGTTAAAGCTTTGTCTAATTTACTATTGGAAGTTTCTTTTTAGTTTAAATTGAGACGTTTCTTTATTAATGTGTCATTTTTACTATGTAATAAAGAAAAGTCAATATTTGCCTAAAAAATTGTCCCCAACTTTTGGCAGCACATATTAGAGATCAGTTAGACTGATGCTAAAAATAGTTAGCATTGGGCTTAAAAAGAAAACTGCATTAGTTAACCTTTAATTATTAGATATCTCCCTGGCTATTTAGGTGCATTAGGTATAATATATATATATGATAGTACAGTGAAAATGTGGTAAAGAGTGAAAAAGCAGCAAATTTCAAAGACAGGCTACAGCCCTGCTTGTAAAGGTCCCTCTGTAACAGGCGGCTTTGACTGTCCTGCTTGTTTTAGATGTCTCCCTGCCTCCATACACCTGATCATAATAAACGGTGACTAACAAGCCTCTGCAGCTTCTGATTGCTGTTGAGGAAATCATGCAATTTTTGGATTCAGGTGTGCTGGAAGCAAAGAATCATCTGAAAACATGCTAGATGGTGATTCCTGAGGACCAGGGTTGAAGACCCGTAGAACAGGGATGGGCAATTCCAGTTCCTGAGGGCCGGTATCCTGCGATTTTTAAATGTACCTTTGTATCAACACACCTGAATCAAATAATTGGAGAAGTAAGTAAAACTCTGGAGGAACTGACTGCATACTGAGGAGGTAACTCAGCTAATTGATTAAGGTGTGTTGGACCAAGCATAGATCTAAAAGTTGCAGCTCTTATGAAGTGGAATTGCCCACCCCTGCCTAAGAAGATGACGAAAAAGTACGACTGATTTAATAAAAAAGAGAAAATATATGCAGTGAACAGAAGAGAGACTTGCATGGTATTTAGCAGGTTTCTTTCTGGACTAAATGAGGGTAAAACATAACAAACTAATATTAAACAAGTTCAAATATACATTTTTTTAAACATTAGACATAATAGAAGTCAAAGATAGTTGAAAGAAAAGAAGTAAGCTGCTGTTTAATTGCTGAAACAGACAAACATTCAGTGTTTGGTCATTTGATTAGAAATCTAAAGCTGATCTGACTGATTCTGGCCTCTTAGTAGTGAAAGATTACTCCTGTTTGGGGGCGGGGATAGGAGAGGTAGTCATTCCAGCAACAAGTTAGTGAATTTAGTAGCTGAAGTTAAACAGAAAAATGTGTTGATCAGTTGTGAAAATCTAAAGAGGCAGTTTGATCCACTCTATCCATGAAAAGACGGTTCCTGGCATATTCTTCTGTCTCTTTCTAAGGTGGACGGATGATTTGTTGTTAATTTCATTGCAAAACATCTTGAAAATGCGCGGAGCTGTTTGTGGGAGCAGCGACAGTTTTCACAACACCAGTCAGTCTGAGCGTCAGCCTCGATGTGTCAGATAAGCGCGGCCGCATGAGTCACAGCAGGACGGCAAACAGACAGCCCAGACGACATTTTGACATATCGGGAAGTGTCAGAGCGATTCGGATGGCAGCGGAAAAACCGAGGCGGTATGAACGGCTGTTAATCATCGGGGAAATACGAGGCAGCTGGTTCTGAGGAGTGAATGGAGAAATGAAATGCGCCGTCAGATGTGACTGCCTCTGACGTGACGCTAGTCTGCTGCTCTCAGGGAGAGGACCTCATTAAGGCTCAGAGCAGCTCCTTTATCATCAGTTTCTCACCTTTAATAATTAATTAATTATTCAGCATGAACCTCACTGCAGAATTAAGTAACTGAATTTGATGGAGACAAATCTAAATTGGCTCATCTGCAAAAAAAAGCTTTATTTGACAGAAAGTCCATCTAAAAAAAAAAAAAAGCTAATTTCTTATTTTTTAATCTGAGTCTTCACTCTCTGAGCTATAGACGCCTCCCTATAAGAGGCGATGCTTAATTAAACTCAGAATAGAGCTTGGTGTCATGCAGCCACACAAAGTAAGGCCAAGTAGGAAGGAAAAATAAAACCGTTTGATATTCTTTCTTAAATATTCAAATCATGTCACCTGATTGTTTTTATTTAACCCTTTCTCAGGTTCATCTAAAGGGTAAATCTAAATCAAGAACATGAAAGAGATGCATTTCCTTACTGTAAAGTAGCTCAACGTAAGTAAAATGTTGACTTCACTGACAAAATTTACTTCGTGACTTTGCCATTCTTCCAAATTATCTTTTTTTTCTATCCAACCCTCTTTTATTTCCGGGTGGATCATCTAGATAAGTGGTCCTCCTAACTGTCAATCATTCTGGTGATATGTCTGCATAAGGCCGTCCTACGTGCTCAACATGTTAGCTATCTTTTTCTGCGTATGCGAACTTTCAGGCGTATATCTGTGGTGATCTACAGTTTCAGACGGTCATTGAAGCTCACCTTTCTCAGCGCGGTTCTTTGAAAATAGCCGAGGGTCGTAAGAGAAAAAATGGCCTCAGAAGAGGCAGATATATCCCAGAATGCTTTGCACTGGAAAAACGATCTAGAAATAAGGAAACATTTCTTAAATTAAGTGTATTTACTCTTAATCTAAGTAGGTAAAGGAGGTAGTTTGCCAATAGAATGAGTATTTTTACTCTTAATTAGATAATATGTACTTGAAATAAGACCATGCAATTGTGTTTTCTAATTTTAAGTGTAAATTGTCTTATTCCATTGGCAAAATGTCTCTTTTACCTCCTGAATCCGAGAACAAATGCACTTATTTTAAGAAAAATGACTTATCTAGATTTCCTTTTTTTTCCAGTGTGTGCGGAGAGCCCTCCTCGTAAAGACCTCCACAAAAACTTTAAAGGCTATCAGATAATTTATGGCCTTCTAACATAAATCTGTCTGTTCCTGAGGGAGGATCCCCTCAGCATGATGCTGCCACCATCTTATTACCTCATCAGTGGCTTTCTTGTCATATTAAAATCTTTTTAGTTTGGTTTTAAATTAAACAGCCTTTTAATAAAGAAAGTCGACATTATGCAATTTATTGAATTGATTTGGGTGAGTATAACATTTTTTTTATTTGATAACAGCCTCGTATATTTATTTCATCTTTTTCCAAACGTAATTAAAATACATAATATATTCTACGCCTCATTATTTAACGTTGGCGCATCATAAAGTATATAAAGAAAAGCCACAGAGGTTTATGGTTGTTCAAGTCCAAAATGTAAACTATTCACCCACAGGTCTGCTTTTGCACGGCGTTCTAAGTGGATAAAATTCTAGCGCTTTGAGTTACGGGTATTTCCATATAAATGTCAGATTATGCAGAGATGGAGCAGAAGCAGCTCACAATGAAGGGATTTTAAGTGACAGAAGTGCTTTAAACCCACTATGTTGTTGGTCTGGTTCTGGAAATGGGGGACAAACCCAGCCGGATTCAGGGACTGGTCAGAGCAGGGCTGGGAGGACGTCCAGGCGTGAAACGGATTAAACAAACAGAGGAAGAAAGAAAGGCCGGAAGAAATGAGTGGAGGCTTAAGAGCGTGACAAGAAGAATACAGAGAATTGTATCTGATCTAAAAGATTATTTGATGTCTTGTAAGCTAAAAGGAAGAAAGTTTCTATAAAGCAGGAAGATGAGGAAGAAGAAAAAAGGAGAGTTTCCTGCTTTTTTAAAAGGCAGCGTGTCAGTCAATCCAAATTACAGCATCAAAGCTGAGAGAAACTAACAGGATAATTGGACCTGTTGCTTTTATATATATTAAAGCAGCGATTTTAGTAGAGTTAGTTTGATAGAGAAGGAGCAGAACAGGATCTGGATTTTGGAAATAAGCTGAAGGGAAATCCAGTGCATTGAATCTGTTTGATGTTACCTGTTTTGGAGTCTTCCAGGGGGAATAGTGACCTGAAATGTTAAGAGCACAAAACATGCTTTAGGGTAAAAAAGAACAACGATGAAAATGATGAAATAAGAATAAAATCATTAGAAATAATAATAAGGTTGATGTGGATGGGAGGACAAAAATAAGGACGTCTGATGAGGAAATATTTCTTATAATTATGTCGATGGGAAGAGTTTTGTTCTTTAGTTTGACTTTTAGGGACATAAATGAAAGAATTCTGAGCAAAGAGGACTTTTTCTATAGCCTTTCTTGATTCAGTTTAGGTGATTTTAAATAATTTTATTTCTTTACTAAAAGAATAATTTAATACTAATACTCTGTCTACACGGTTATAATTAAAATAAATTAGGCTAGCAGACATTAAAAGGCTTCGTTAAAATGAGAAGTGCAAAATTAGATGAATGTTTTCCCAAAGGTGAAAAGGTTAATAACAAACAAAAAAACTCATCAGTGACAGAAATGATATGAAAATAAGAGCAAAATGTTAATGGGGAAGAAAATTTAAGAAAATCGTTTCTTAATAAAAAAAAAAAAAAAACTATTTGCACAGCGCTGTAAAAAAACCCAAAACAAAACATGGCTTTCTGAGATTTATTTTCTAATTTACTTTTTAATGGTGCCACTTTCTCAAGAATAAAGGAAGTGAAGGTTCGATTTGTAATTAAATAGTTTATTTATTTACAACAAGTTTGCGACCACTTACACCATACTGAACTTTTTGAAGAGTTTCAGTCTGGCTTTAGAGCTCATCATAGCACTGAAACAGCTCTGGTGAAAGTCACTAATGATATTCTCATGGCCTCAGATAATGGACTTGTATCTGTGCTCGTCCTGTTGGATCTTAGTGCTGCATTTGATACAGTTGACCATAATATTCTTTTAGAAAGACTTGAATATTTTGTTGGAATTAAAGGAACAGCACTAGATTGGTTTAAATCCTATCTATCTGATCGAATTCAGTTTGTTTATGTTAATGATAGATCTTCAACACACTCAAAGGTTACCTGTGGAGTACCACAGGGATCAGTGCTAGGACCAATTCTCTTTACTTTATACATGCTCCCAATTGGTAGAGTTATTAAACAGCATGGGATTAATTTCCACTGTTATGCTGATGATACCCAGCTATATCTGTCTATAAATCCAGATGAAGCTAACCCATTACATAGATTACAGGCATGTCTTGAAGACATAAAAACCTGGATGACTCTTAACTTTCTGCTTCTGAATGCAGACAAAACAGAAGTTATAGTCTTTGGACCAGAGTCTCTGAAAAAGAAGCTGATTAGCCAGTCACTTCATTTGGATGGGACTAAACTGATTTCAGATAATAAAGTAAAAAATCTTGGTGTTATTTTTGATCAGGACCTGTCATTTAAATCCCAGATCAAAGAGGTTTCTAGAATTTCCTTCTTTCATCTGAGGAACATTGCAAAAATTAGAAATCTCCTGTCCAGGGGTGATGCTGAGAAACTAGTCCATGCATTTGTTACTTCAAGGCTGGACTATTGTAATTCTTTACTATCAGGAAGTCCACAAACTGTAGTTAAAAGCCTTCAGCTGATCCAAAATGCTGCAGCCAGAGTTCTGATGAAAATTAAAAAGAGAGATCATATCTCTCCTATCCTGGCTTCTCTTCATTGGCTTCCTGTTAAATCAAGAATTGAATTTAAAATCCTCCTTCTCACATATAAAGCCTTAAATGGCCAAGCTCCATCTAATATCAGAGATCTGATTGTTCCTTATGTTCCTAACAGAGCACTTCGCTCTCAATCTGCAGGTTTACTAGTGGTTCCTAGAATTTCTAAAAGTAGAATGGGAGGCAGATCTTTTAGTTATCAGGCTCCTCTCCTGTGGAACCAACTACCAGTTTTAGTCCGTGAGGCAGACACTCTGTCTACTTTTAAGACTAGGCTTAAAACTTTCCTTTTTGATAAAGCTTATAGTTAGAGTGGCTCAGGTTATCCTGAGCTGTCTTTAAAGTTATGCTGCTATAGGCTTAGACTTTTGGAGGACATAGGGACCCCCATTTCATCTTTCTGCTTCATTCTCTCTCTGTTCTCCTATTCTGCAGAATCTGTTAGTTCAATCTCTAACGTTCTGCTCTCTCTGCTTTTCCTCAGAGTAGCTTTGCCTCGTCTGTTCCTGTTTGGCTGTGACGTCATCCTGGAAAGAAACATCAGCTGTGCTGCTTCCATCAACACCCTTGTTTGTAGATGTTGGAGATTGGCCTGTTTTCCAGTGTGGTCCCGTTTCTCTGGCCGTGGCTGGGTGGATGTGCTCTCTTCATCCTCTGGCATGGGAGCTGCCTTGGAGCTCGTCTGCCTGGCTGTGTGTTTCCTGGACGGGGCCGCCTTTTACAGCTGCTTTTTGTATCTCTGCTTCTGTCTCCTTGAACCCCAGTCGGCCTCGGCAGATGGCCGCTCACACTGAGCCTGGTTCTGCTGGAGGTTTCTTCCTGTTAAAAGGGAGTTTTTCCTCTCCACTGTCGCTACAAGCATGCTTAGTGTGAGGGATTGTATTTGAGTCAATGAGTCAATGCAATCAACTGGTATTCCTTAGATAGAAAACTTTGTATCAATTTGACTGTATGATCTGGTTGAACTGTAAAGTGCCTTGAGATGACATGTGTTGTGAATTTGGCGCTATATAAATAAACTGAATTGAAAATTGAATTGAATTTAAGCGGCTTGTAAATGAAAAATGTTTGCTCCTTCGTCTTTTAAATAATCTCAGTTTATGCTTAGTGGGTTGACTTTCTTATTAACCTAAAGTCCAGCCTGCTGGTGAGCGGTCAGTTATTCCGTCGGTGTCATGGCCGACTCGCCAAACTGGCTTTGCTGATCATTTTTTGAGTTTCTTTGCTTCAGATTCCGTCTAAATTCGTGGTCGCCACTCACTTTAAGATTCTTCCTCACCTTTCAATATGACCAGGTGTTAGATTCTCTACAGAAAGACAAGAATATCTAGTCTGACTGAAACTATTCTGTAGCCTCTAAACTCCTTTCGTTTTAAAGAGGAATCTGCAAAGTTTCTTTTCTAAGGCCAGACATACACTTTACGATGTTTTTAATCAATGTACTCAGCTACAACTCAAACTGTACGATGAAGTTGCAGGGTTTAAAAGTTCACAGCTAAGGATTCAGTTCAAATCAGTTTATTTCTATAGCGCCAATTTACCACACATGTCATCTTAAGGCACTTTACAGTTCTTTAGATCATCCAGTCAAATTGATTCAAAGTTTTCTATCTAAGTAAAAACCAGTTGATTGCATCGACTCATTGACTCGAAGGCAATCCCTCACACTAAGCATGCTTATAGCGACAGTGGAGAGGAAAAACTCCCTTTTAACAGGAAGAAACCTCCAGCAGAACCAGGCTCAGTGTGAGCGGCCATCTGCTGAGGCCGACTGGGCAGCCCTGTCCAGGAAACACACAGCCAGGCAGACAAGCTACGAGCCAGCTCCCATGTCAGAGGATGAAGAAAGCACATCCAGCCACTCACAGTTAGAGAAACAGGACTACACCGCAAAACAGGTCGATCTATTAACAAAGGTGTTGGTGGCAGCAGCACAGCTGATATTTCTCTCCAGGATGGAGTCACAGCCAAACAGGAACAGATCAGATGAAGCTACTATGAGAAAAAGCAGAGAGAGCAGAACGTTAGAGATTGAACTAACAGATTCTGCAGAGTGGGAGAATAGAGATAGAATGAAGCAGAATGATGGAATAGGGGTCCCTATGTCCTCCAGCAGTCTAAGCCTATAGCAGCAGAACTATAGAGATAGCTCAGGATAACCTGAGCCACTCTAACTAGAAGCTTTATCAAAAAGCGAAGTTTTAAGCCTACTTTTCTGATAAGGTGTCGGATTGTATGCTTTAGGTGTGGTTATATTTTCTTTTGCATTTTGCTTTAAGAACAACTTTTATTTTTGTTGCTGAGTTTTATAAATTTTTGCCAGTTGAAAAAGTCACTTCAAGTAACCTCCATGTTAGTGATTCAATTTTCCTGTGACCACACATTGACCGCACACATGTACGAATCCAGCCCTTCCATTAATCTTCCACACAACTCGCTTCAAACATCACATGATCCCCTTCAGTTTTTGTGTTACCAAAAAGAACATTTGCGAATCAATCATCGATCTGTCAGGACCACCAGCAATGGAACGGCAGAATGTAAATGCTTCGGCTTTCGCTTAAGTGGGTTCAGTTTGTCACACAGCCCAGCAAGGTAAAGGTTACACCTTCCCTTTTCTCTCTCCGATCCGTCTTGTGGTGACCTTTCAGGAGGCATTTCACACACTTCTGCTGTTTACAGCTTTGTTCAGCCACAACAAGCAGGAATCTATCCAGGCGACAGAAACCTGTGAAAAGCAGCAGTAGTAGTTTGTCTTTCTTTATACTGACAGATGCATAAAAAACCCCAGCATAGTTCATCTTGTAGATTTAATTTTTCTCATGTTTTGGAGATCAAACACAAATGCAGACATAGGAATCAAATTATGGGATGGCTGCTAGAGTTATGTACGGAAGAGTATTAGGGCCACTGAAATTTTTATTTTAGTATAGTATGGGAAAAAGTCAGAATTCTGACTTTAATCTCAAAATTCTGACTTTTTTCTCAGAATTCTGAGATTAAAGTCAGAATTCTGACTTTAATCTCGGAATTTGACTTTAATCTTAGAATTCTGACAGAATTCTGAGAAAAAAAGTCAGAATTCTGACTTTTTCCCCCATGTTAAACTGAAATAAAATTAAAAAATCAGTTAACTTTTTTTTTTTTTTTTTTTCCAGTGGCCCTAATCCTCTTCCGTAGTTATGAGCCAAAATTCCCAGTTTAAAAACTGTTTTCCCACTGAGCCACCAGTGGAACGCTGTCAACAAACAAACAGTATTTCTGCGAGGCACATGAGATACTCAGACGGGAAACAGTTACAGGAGCTTAATAAAAATGTTATCTCAGTTTAAGTTTTTACTTTGGATAGGAGTGTTTTATCAGCCGACTGCTGGAGATAGGCACCAGCACCCCTCGCGACCCCACTTGGGACAAGCGTGTAAAGAAAATGGATGGATGGATGTTTCATCAGCCCAAAGCAAGAAGGAGAGCCTTTTCCCTTCTTTAGAAGGCCAATCAATATAAAAGTTCTTCAGAATACCTTCACCTGAATCAGTGTGAAGGACGGAGCGAGCAGCAGTCATCCAGTGGGCGTCAGAACCAGCGCTGAGCCGTACAGACAGAGGGGAGGGGAGCTACCAGGCATGAGTGACCGAGGCCGTCCACAGGGTGAAGTCGCTGTTAACTCAGGCATGCCAGACATTTAGTTGGACGCCGTGCCAAAGTACCCCGTGGCAATAAGATGAGAAAGTCTGGGAGGAGGAGAGGGCTGAATGAGCTGTCCGTGGTGCTGAAAGCTCTCCAATGCTTATCGGACGTGTCAGCTCAACTGCACGGAGTCCGACTTGCACTCAACTTTTGAGCTAAGTGATGCCTTTTCCCTGCAGAACCTTTCAGTTTCCGAGTGCAAAATCAGTTATGAGTACTTACCAAGAATATGCTACAGGCTTCATTCTGGCATGTTTAGAATATTTTGTTTTAGCCGGAAAGAAAATGGTGTAAAGATTTGTCCAGGCTTGTCTGCCTGATGGATTTTAACACAAGAATAAAAGATATAAGAGGGTAGAGAACTACCAATTAGAGGTAACTGCAACTGCTTATTAACATGCAGAACCTAACATAACAAAAATATTCACATCCTTTCTATGGTTTTAAAATCTTACTCTGCTTTAAGCCATACCTTGATGATACTGCTTGTTTTCAGATTTTATTAAATTTAACTCAGTGGCCAAAGACAGAACATCTACATTTTTAATACAGCCAGGTGAACTTGATTTACCAACTATGTGACATCTGGGGGGGTATTGGCTTCCCTGACTTTTATTCTGTTTGATCTAATAATAATGCATGCAACATATGGTTTAAAAACCATTTTAAACTATGTATTGACGTTCCTCTGGTTACTCATTACAAGCAACATTCAAACTTTTAAACAGAATTCAAATTACTTCAGTGTAGCTTATCTGAGAATTTAAAAAAGATAGGGGTGGGGGTATGAATACTAGGGATGCACGATATTGGGATTTTGGCCGATATCCGATATGCCGATATTTTATAACTCATGTAGCCGATAACCGATATCGATACCGATGTTAAAGCTGGACAAAAATAAGTAGTCATTGAAAATAGCAGTTTTGTTATCCATTTCTGACACTTTGAAAAATAATATACTCAAATATATTTTCATATGCTGATATCAAATCGATTATTAAAAACGCGGTATCGATCTATTTTACTTTCATCGTTCTGTTACAAACTCTCGTGATATTTTGCAAATTCTTGTGAGATTTTGTTTGTAAAATAGATCGATACCGCGTCAATATATCAACATATAAAAATATGGCAAAATTTCGTGAATTTTCGGGGGATTTCGTAGCATAACGATGACATATAGCAATGTTTCATTAGTAAAAGAGATTGATATGGTGTTTTTAAATGGCAATATATCAGCATATGAAGATATTGTGATATTTTAATGTATCAATATTTTTTCCCTCGTCTTTAGAAGTTTTTAAGTCTGTAAAAAAGAAGTTTTTGAGGAAGAAGAAGAAATAGTATTTTTTTTTTTTTTTTTAGACTTTAGAAACTCAGAAGCTGATCAAATATCGGGTTAAATATCGGTGGGGTGGCCGATGTCCGATATTCAGTTTTAAGACCGATATCGATAGGGGGCCGATTATATCGTGCATCCCTAATGAATACTTTTAATAGTGTTCACTTAAAAACATTTAAGGTTTAGACTTCTTTTGTTAAAATGAGAAGGATTTGTCCCCTTGGAAGAAAAGGTTGTTGCGCCCCGGGGGCCTTCTCACCGGTTCTTTTCCTGGGAGCAAGTTATTTACTACTCTTAACTCAAACTGGGTAAAACCATATAAAAAGGACTATAAAAACAGGATTAAAAAATAACAGAGTTTATTCCAGATCAGGTCGTTACAGGACAGAGAAAATGCTTGGAGCTTGCACAGCTGTGGGCTCAAAAATCACGTCCGCGAGCGTCCGGCAAAGTTTGAGCCTCGGACGAGGTCATCTCCTGCTTCTTATATCTTCTGAGTCCGTGTTGCATCATGTGGATGTTTAGCTGTCCGTATCAGAAACTGACACACCATCCATGTGTTGAACTTCATGCAGCTTGCCTCTATGCCTCAGGGTTACAGATAGCTCTCCTCTATCAGTCCGGCTCCAAGATGTTCCCATATCCTGTGTACTCTTAAAGACACGAAGGCTGTCCTGATTAGATGACCTCCGTACACACAGTGACATCCACAATGTGAAGGAAGGGCTTCTAGTCTGTCTAATCTGACTAACAGAATAACAATGCACATGATGTATAAAAGAATAAACCTAACACTTTTTATAAAAGTAAAAAGAACTGATCCAATAATGAAGGCAGTTATATTTTTCTCAATTTAAACAGCAGAACACGATTTAAATCAAGAAGCTTTGTGTCTTTGAATGAAGAATAATGAGCAGCACATTTTCTCCAAAATACAAACTTATAATTTGTACAAAAACAGAGCCACACAGAAAGATTGATTTGCATGAATAGATACTTTAACCCAAGAAACAAAGCTGGAGAAAAGCTAAACTGTATGGATCCAAACACAGAGGGATGTTTCATCAAATATGTTTTTAACTTAAAGCAGGCTGATTGTGCAGAGAAGGCAATAATAAAGTGTTTGCATAATGCTAGAATGTTGATGTTCTTTTGTGTGTGTGTGTGTCTGTATTTCACAGCAAAACCTGACAACCTGTGCACAAAACTGATGCTATCAACTCCTGCTGGTATGCTCTCACACAGAACCCGTCACATCGTGCCTTTGTGCACAAACAAACCACTTACAAGCTGCAAACTGCCTGAATATGCATGATATGAAAGCTCAAAACACAGCACAATTTATCAAACCACGCTCAGGCAGTCGCTGAACAATCACTTCATTGTAATAAAAGCCAAAACAGGAGCACTTAATTTGTTTAAGAGGTGACTTTAGTTTCTAACTGCTCCTCCCACACACAGGGAAGAGATGTCAAGAACAAGTTTTAGCCCTGTGATCTAATTATTAAGGCAACATGGCTGCCTGCCATCCACTTTGTTTAGGCCTTTTTTTCTTTCTAGAACCCCTGCCTGTCTTCTCTGGGCAGATATTGATCCTTGGCGCACACCTCCTGAGTTTCTGAACTTGAAGGGAGAGATCTCATAGTGCGAACAAAGCTGAAAGGCTGTGATCTCCTGGCAGAGAGCCCAGTTCATCACTTTCTTGGCTCTTCTCGGTCTATTGTTTTTCCACCATCTTGTGCATGCACAGGGTAGACGGAACGTTGTCTAATGAAAACACACCGATTCCCAACATGATCTTTGCAGCCACTGGTCACATCAGGAGGGAGGTCAAAGCACGAGCCTCTAGGATGTGCAATTTACCTTTGGGAGCATGTGGGTGGTCAGCATTGGAGACGTAGCTAAATATCCAACCGTATGTAAAGAGCTAATTTCAGCTCTGAGTCTGTGGATTGAGTCACAGATCTGTGATGGTCGATGAAGCCACTAATGGAGCAGTTAGCAAGCCTAATGTTCAGGCTCAATAATTAACAGCAATGAGAGGAGAAGTGGTAGTTTGTTGGGAAAAGAGGTGCAGGGTCAAGATAATATTTAAGGGATGGATAAGCATCATATGTGTGAAATGAGAAAAAGTGCTATTTAGAGACCAGCAGGATTTGATAAGAAAAAGCTTTATTGCTGGACTGTAAAGCAATAGTCAGTGGCTCTCTCAATAACATTTATGCCAAGATTTGAGGATTGAGAGGGACAGATATCTGTAGTACTTTTTAAATGTTTTAGAGATATATTTAAGATCAATTAACATTTTTACCATTTTGAAACTAAGGAATTTTCAAACCTTTTACTTAAGCCGGGCATATACTGTATGATTTTTTGCTCTTTTTCAGGCCCATTCTCCAGTTGTGCAAGAATTTTTCGATCGTGCCGACTCTCAGCCTGATCGTGCATCCTGTAGTGTACAGGGGGTAACGTGGGGCGATCAGTCTCTCGCGACTAAATCCTACGGTGGCCCTGAAGTGCAAACTGCAACTACAAATCTAAAGGCGCAACTACATTAAGAAAAACAAAACTACATAAAGCAAAGCGCAACTACATTAAAGGAATAGTACACCCAAAACATGATTAGCCTTCATTTTCTACTCACCCCCATGCTGAACAACACTCTGGAGTACTTTTTTGATATCTCAAATGCATCTGGAGATCTGGGAGGCTTCTTGCTGTCTGCTGACATTCAAATAATGGAGGTCTATGGCGCCCGAGGCAGAAAGGTCCATAAAAGTCCACAAAAAACGTGTCAATATTCCTCCATACTGCTCGTCCAATGTATTCCAAGTGTCCTGAGTTGGTAGCGTCCATAATTTACTCGAAACAAAGTCATTTAGAATGTTTTTAGAGCATAAACAGTAGTGTATAGGATTTCCTAAAAGCGCGCGCCTGCGCGTTCACGACTCTACGGAAACCGCGGCAGACCAAACCAGATGAAAGTGCGCATTCAGCGTCTGCTCTTGATAATGCAAGCGTAGAAGAAGAAATTTGCTGTTTACCTGTGCAAAGAAAGAAACAACGAAAGAAAAATGTCTGAGGACTTCAGTGTTGAGGAAGAGCATGAGTTCTTTGCCGAGCTGAATGCGCACTTTCATCTGGTTTGGTCTGCCGCGGTTTCCGTAGGCTTGTGAACTCGCAGGCGCGCGCTTTTAGGAAATCCTATACACTACTGTTTATGCTCTAAAAACATTCTAAATGACTTTGTTTCGAGTAAATTATGGACGCTACCCACTCAGGACACTTGGAATACATTGGACGAGCGGTATGGAGGAATATTGACACGTTTTTTGTGGACTTTTATGGACCTTTCTGCCTCGGGCGCCATAGACCTCCATTATTTGAATGTCAACAGACAGTAAGAAGCCTCCCAGATCTCCAGATGCATTTGAGATATCAAAAAAGTACTCCAGAGTGTTGTTCAGCATGGGGGTGAGTAGAAAATGAAGGCTAATCATGTTTTGGGTGTACTATTCCTTTAAGGAAAACACAATTACATTAACCTACCGGAAAATGTAGGTACCAGTGGGAAACATGAGACATCGCTGATTGGACGACGGCGCTGTTTGTCTTTTAAAGCCACAAGGTTTCTGGTGGTAACATGACAAATTGGGAAGTTTGAGGGATATACAGTAGCAGCCATTCATAATGGCCCTTCCCAGTCAAACGCCAGCCGAATGGAAATCCCCTCCAGCTTCCAGCCACTGGACTGATACCCTCATCTATATTTTTTTACTCTGACTCCACCCTTTCACTAAATTACTCGGTCTGACCAGGAGATGATGCTTTTCTTTAGATCATCATGTCCACAAATCATGACAGAAAGAATATTTCAGTAGAAAGATTGATGTTTAAAAAGGAATTATAGGGGACCAGCCAAGGAAAAGGCAAAGGGCCCACGAAATGTTGAATGGCTACTACTGTATGCATTTTTGCAAAAGCATGTCCAACAAAAGCAAACATTTTAATTAAAATTGATGGCTCTTAAGTGACACCAATTTCTGTTATGCAAAATCACATTTTATCCCCAACAAAGTGAAGCACCAAGGTCAAGACGCTGGCTTTAAAAAAAATACTCGGCTCATTAGTTTTGATGCTTTGAAATGTATGTTTTTTATCTTAACAGCACGACAAAAAGAACCACAAAGAACACCTCTCTGCCTGAGGGATGTAACAATCTTAGATCCTAATGGGTTTAACATGCTTTTATGGTTAAATCTGTGAAATATTCTCAAAAAACTAAACTAAATATCTAGATCTAAGATAAGTAAGAGTACTTGGCTGCCACATATGACCTTACAGCACCTTTTTAGACCTAAAAGAGGAACTTTGTTTGGATTTGTTGGCTCCCTGCTAAGAAACAGAGGCCTGGGCAGCCTAATAAAGAAACAAACAGCAATAAATATATTCAGATGGCAATGCTGACCTTTGCTGCAAAGTCTCAGCGGTGTCTGTGTCACTCAGGCAGCTGGCATTATGATTCATATATGACATTACACAACAAATGCACACAAAAAGCCAAGGCAGAACTGCTCTGCTTTCATATCGCACGGCAAAGTTCATGCATCACCACTTAGAGGACGCCAAGATAAATCAAAATCAGGGGAAAAGCAAAAAGAATGAGGAGATGAATATTTAAACCAGGACTCTGAGAAAAAAACAACTCGCTGAAGACAGATATAGAATAAACAGCTTTAACCCTGAGCGTCGCAGCTTTGGTGTGGAAGCAGATCACAGCTGGTCCAGACAACGAAAGTTCAGTTGATGCAAGTAAGCAGAGAAAGTTTTAAGGCTTTAACTCAGACCTTGATAAGAAAAAAATCAGTGTTGTCCACCTTTAATGTGGCAAATACTCTATCTAATTTAACAATGTCTTGTATATATATTATTCTACTCTGCCTTATTTCTCCTAACATCTGTCAGATGGTTTGGACATCTCTGCCCCACAGCAGCCTTTAGATGACTTCAAAGACTTTCTGTCTAATTTTGTTCTGGCCATTCTAGATTTTTTTTTCTTATGCTTCTATGGCAAAGGACGGCAATGCCTTTTAAAAATGTACTTCATTATTTAATAAGTCAATAACTTATTGAACTATGCTTGGACTCACCTTGACACAGGAAACTTTAAATCTCTTTTTTCATGCAGAATGGTTTGGGCCTAACCTGATGGGTTTTAGGAATCAGTGATAATTTCATGCACCTTGATTTAAACTCAGCTTTTATTTAAATAATCAAATAGACCTTTCTGAAACTATTTTTATGGTTCTGCCACCTCAGCAGAACCCAGAGAAAAGGAACCCTGATGGATGATTCTGCCACCACCGTGTTTTACCATGTGTAGGATCTTCATTCCTTACCTTTAGGAATATTTCTAGGTTTCATCCACCTTAAAAAATCCCTAGTTTAGCAGAATAAAAGCAAACTGATCCTAAAGTTACCATCATGTCTCATTGTGTCTAATTTTTTATCCTACAAAACAAAAACGCTGATTCCATCAGGAAGAAAACAGGCCTTATTGTGGGTGACCTTCAGTAATACGGTGTTGATTTGGAGCTAATCCTGGTGTTGGAAATTGTTTATAGTTTGATCCACTTTCAACTGACTAAAAGCCGTATTTTCTTTGCCAAGCTTGTCTTTCTGAGTTGTGTCCTGAATATTCAAGTTTAGTTTCTACAGATTAGTATCCCGGTAGCTTCAGTAAGCTTACAGTCAGATTCGGGAGTTTCCTTTGGAATGCACTATTTCTCCATCTAGGAAAAAAAGTAAATGCAGGACGATTTCGCTACGTTTCTCACACCTAATACTTCAAACCTTGGAAACCAAGTTGAGCGGATTGTTTTTAAACTTTTACGGAATGACCTGGATCACTGAGAATCTTCCTCAGCATATCTCACACCTAATACTTTCCAGAAATCCCTGCAGCTTGATGTTGCTACAGTAGCAGAGAGGTGCAAATGTACTGCAAATATATGAACCCACAACAAATATACAACAGTACTGGAAACATAAAATCAGGAATTTGAAAATACAAAAATAAGATATATACACAAAATGCATGCAAAGAGAAATGTTACAGTCACAGAACAATGCAAATTTACCAAGCAAAGGAAAAATGCTGCAAGTAGAAAAACAGCTGCAAGAAAAAAAAAAAATCAAATGTATGTTTTTACAAAGGGTCTCATCCAAAGGCATTAATTCATAGTAATGTTTCTGATCTGGGACCATAAATGTTTATAACTGTGACCCAACTGCTTTGGACCAGCTTTTTCATACCTTCCAGTTGTTCTTAGTACTTCCCGTATTTTTATGTTGCATGTGTGCATCAACTTTGCATGCAAGTATTTTTGTGTTTGCAATACTTTCTATATTTTCCCACAGTTGTATTAGCAGGATTTTGATCCCTTGGAGGCCACATGCTGACGTCCCGTGGAAGAATTCCTGACCATTTTTGCATAATATCCTTTCATGTGACTTAACTGCTGTTTCATTTCTTTGTTCTTCTATTGATGTTTGCCTTCACAATTACATGTTTTAAATAAACTAGTTTTTTTTTTAACTTCTCCTGATTGACACCTTTGTTGTAGATTTATTACTTTATAACTCTTTGATAAATTAGTTTTAACAAAAGGATTAAGTGAGCAAATGTCAGAAAAATCATAGTAGCACAGCTAAAATTAAATCTTTCTTTGTAGTTGACATTAACTAATAATGGCAGTTTTAAACTCTTCATCCTGAATGCTGAGAAAGAACAAGAAGGTGTTCCATAAAACTATTAATATTAGGTTCAGCACACCTGATATACTTCACTATTTGAGCTCTTTCTCTGTTTTCCCCCCCCCCATTACCTCTGAACAGATCCATTTTCAGCAGACTAATACAGAATACGTGTCACTTTATCCACAAGGTGGATAAATAAATATCCATCATAGTCTCATTTCTAACTGCAAAAACCGTGACTTTGAAACAACATGTTCTTCTTTGTTTGATCCTTTACATTCACCATCAGTGACGCTGACAGTAGGCTGAAGCTCACTGACAGCTTCTGACTTTAAAGACAAACACTGACGTCTTAACACACGAATCCTACAAGGTCACCCATCGTATCAAACACTCAGAAAGCCAACAACAGCCAGATACCAAGAGATTTCTGCAGATAACAGCCTACAGCGGTGCACAAGACTGAGCACAGGAGCTAATTTTAATTGTATGAAAGCAAAATGGATGAAAGGCTTAAATTTCATTTAGATGAAAACCTCAGAAGAAAACCCTCCAATATATTTTTTGGACATAAAAACAAAAAAACGACCATCAAATGAAAAATATCAAAAAGGAAGTTGTTGATCATATGATCTCACAGAGAAGAGGGACCTTCCTGACAGCCAGTCTCTGTTGGTCATTGCAGAATTCAATCATGGATTCCAATGAACTGAAACACTTCCAATCACACATCTGGCTCCTCATAAAAAGCAATCTTCTGGTCTTACCTGAGCCTCCTCTCTGGACCACCAGGCTGGCCCCTGCTCCCACGGCGCACTCCTTGAGCAGCTCCACCACCTGCGTGTGGTTGAATCCAGCCACGGGCTGCTTGTTTATCTCCAAGATCAGGTCACCTTCGCACAGGCCCGGACAGCCTTGAGGTTCCAGGATCTGCTTGACACGCTGACCCGTTAGACTATCTGCGATCGTGAAGCCGAACCCGTCCACGCCCTTCACCATGGTCACAGTCAGCAGCTCCCCCTGCGTGGCTCCGGATGACGCCATGGAGACGCTGTCAGGCGGCGTGGTGCCAGTGTTGGCTTGGAGCGAGCCGTCCAGGTGGGTGTCGCCTGGGTGGGCGGTGAGAAGCGGCTGCTGCTGGGAGTTCACGTGATCCTGACTGGGGTCTGTGACGAAGCGTGCCGTGCGAGCCAGGTAGTCCAGGTAGTTATCATAGCCCGTCCTGCCGTTCACCATGATGGGCCGCTGCTCCATTATGCCCAGCGGGGAGATGATGGTGGTGGTGTTGTTGGTGTTGGCAGCGTCCTCTGGGTCGTACGGTAAAGGGTAGCCGCGGCACAACACCAGTGTCACGCTTTGACCGATGGGAACAGACTGAAAGAGTTTCACCACGTCGGCGTGGGTCGTTCCCAGAACGCAGACATCATTAATGTAGACGATGACATCCCCTAAAAGACATAGTCAAAGTAAAAAGGACATTTAATGAATTGTCCAAAACTTTCCTTCTTGTTTAACGCTTGATAATACGGAAAACTGTAGGATTTGCTGCTTAGATGTTGTTGACCTACTTTTTTTCCCTCACTTGTTTTGTCCTGCATTTTATGGAACTTAAACATACCAAAGATTATAGGTGGAAACTAGCCTAACAGACAGAATTTAAAATAGCTGAGTAATCCATTAGGGGATAAAACGGGTATACATCTGATCAAAATCTTAAGACCGGTCAAAAAATTGCAAGGATTAGCATTTTTTGCACTATTGGATCTTAAGAAGGTTCAAAGTAGAGCTTCACAATGTTAAAGGAAAAAAATCAGTGTAAGAGACAAGAACTTTTGAGCTGGGAATTTTCTGAAAACTGCATTTACACACAAACATTATTTTTTCAGTTGATCAAAAGTTTAGGACCATAGTCTTTAAAAGCTAAAAGCTGTGCAAAAATCTGGATTCCATGTCATTTTCTGTCAAGTCTTTACACTGTCAAGACCTCCTGATGGCAAAAGCAAAAAAGGTCACTGACTTTGAACGTGGTAGGATTGTTGAGCTGCATAAGCAAGGCCTCTCACAACGTGAGATCGCTGCTGAGGTTGGACGCAGTAAGACAGTCATTTTGCATTTTTTAGTTGTGGTAGACCCAAAAAAATGTCACCAGCTCTGAGCTGCAGGATCCGATTGGCTGTCCGTCAAGACACAGGACAAACCTCTACCCAAATTAAGGCCATTACCGGCGCTGACTGCAGCCCAATAACCAGCAGACGGCATCTGTGAGAGAAGGGCTTCAGAAACAAAAAACGTCTTCAAAGGCCACGTCTTCTTCAACGCCACATATTCCCATTTGGACTTTGCAAGGGCGCACCAAACATGGGACATTGAAAGGTGGAAGAAAGTTGTTTTCTCTGATGAGAAAAAATTTAACCTTGATGGTCCTGATGGCTTCCAACGTTACTGGCATGACAAAGAGATCCCACCTGAGATGTTTTCTACACGGCACAGTGGTGGGGGCGCCATCATGATTTGGGGTGCGTTTTCCTTCAATGGAACAATGGAGCTTCAGGTTGTGCAGGGGCATCACACAGCAGCTGGCTATGTGGAGATGTTGCAGCGGTCATCCCTCATGACTGAGGGCCCTCGTCTGTGTGGCAACGATTGGGTTTTTCAACAGGACAATGCTGCAGTTCACAATGCCCGCCTGACAAAGGAGTTCTTCCAAGAGATTAACATCACTCTTTTGGACCATCCTGCATGTTCCCTGGATCTAAACCCAACCTAGAACATTTGGGGATGGATGGCAAGGGATGTTTACAAAAATGGACATCAGTTCCAGACTTTGGATGCCCTTCCTGAAGCCATCTTCAACACTTGGAGCAACGTTCCCACTAGCCTCCTGGAAACACTGGCATCAAGCATGCCTAAACCATTGTTTGAAGTCATCAACAAGAATGGTGGAGCTACTCGTTACTGAGTCATTTTTTGACACTTAAGTTGGATTTCTGTTTTGGGGGGTTTTTGTTTTTTTTTTAGCCACGGTCTTAAACTTTTGATCAGCTGAAAGAAATCATGTTTGAGTGTAAATGCAGTTTTCAATTAATTCCCTTACACTTATTTCTTCTTTTAACATTGTGAAGCTCTACTTAGAACCTTCTTTATATCCAATAGTGCAAAATGCAAATTCTTGCAATTTTTTTGACTGGTCTTAAGATTTTGATCAGGAGTGTAGGAGACAGACACTACCACTGAATGCTTGTGTCTTGGGATGTAGTTGGAGACACAGAAGATTAAATCGTCCATCAGACAGGAAACCATGAATCAATGAACATTCCTGAACGGGTCTTAGAAGGTCTGGCGGTTGAAGACTTCAAAGCAACCATGAAACAGACTCCCTTCCTCTGGTAAGATCCCCATTATTCCAACTTTATGGCATAGATTTCAGATAAAGCTCTTTACACTGAAAAATAAAACCCAAGCATGTTTAAAACTGGAATATTCTCACCAATCCCCTCCTGGACCTTCTTAGTTGGATTGTTCTGTGCATTTATCTGGAGCTTTTTGTTAATTTTCGCTTTAAGTTAGAAACAAATGTTCATTATTTATAACAAATCCTGTGATTTTGTTTCTATGAAGCTTATTACTGAAAATGATCTAACACCTACATTATTATAAGCCCAGAGAATTGTCAATGGCAGCGAGTACAAGCATAACCATGGGCTTAAGAGCTTAATCTGTTTGTGTGAAATCCTATATATCTACCTACCAAACAATAGATTATACCCAAACTTTAACAGAGCAAAGTATATGGAATGTTTATTTAGGCAACCATTTATTCAGACTTCATGATGTAGGACAGCTTTAGATAGCATTTACAAAAACTCCAAGGCCTTTCCTTGAAAAGGTAGAAATGAAGCTGCACTGAAAGGTTATCTGCTAATTTCTCATTTTCAAGGCTTCAATGATTACAAAGGAAGAGTTTAATATTAAAAGGGTTGCAAACATGAGAAGGAGGGGGCATTTAACATAAAACAAAAGTTACAGAATAAATGCAGAGAGAAAATACAAAAAAACTGATCAATAACAGCACACAAAAAACAGGTAGAAAGCACTGGAAAAGGTTGCAAGACAAGGTAAGATAATAAAGGAAGCTGTATTCAAATGTAGAAACTTATTTTATAAACAAATTACCAGGTGAGACACAAACCATCTAAGAGAAGTCGGATTATAATTGCAAGAAGGAGCTGATGCTCAATTATCTGCAGCTCCGCTAGGTTTGATAGAGTGTACAGTGACAGCAGCGTCCATGCACGCTTTTCCAGCCATAAACGCCTTTTATGGCTTCTAGAGCTTTTATTTGCTCTCTGCAGTGTAGATAAAACCTAGCAGACAATTATATGTTACCACGCAAAAGAATGCCACAAGCATCCTGATCCTACCTCCAGCGCTTTGCTAAATACAGTGTTTTACCTTCTACAGTGGAGGCACCATGCAGTTCTGGGTGACTGGAAATAATAAAACCAGTCCTTATAAAGGAGGCCGGCCCTCAGCATTACCCGCTTATTTTCTAATTATTGGCAAACACCGTTATCTTTAGGAAGTTTCCTTCAATTGATGCTAGGCTTTCCAAAGCTCTACTGGTCCAAAACAGCTGAGTCAGTGGCTCGTTCTGATAAATCATCCTTTAATTATGAAGTCATTGTTAAAGTGCGCCAAAAAAAAAGGGTAAAACGCTCCGAGCGTCAGCTCTGAATGTGATGGGAAAGTTCAGACATTTTTCCCCTCGCTGTAAACCGAGCGGCATGCAAAAGATTTCTGGTTTCTCTGCTGGTAGTGGTAGAAAGAGCACACACCTAGAGGCGGCGTGACGTGAGGGACTTTTTAATTAATCAGGGTAAACGCGGCCGACATTTGCCTTGAGTGTTTATGTCAGAATCAATAGCGGAGCGTGCCGGCGGATAACAAATGATGATGCGGTGACCTCGCCGTGCCTCGCTCCAGCATTGTGTCTCACAGTTTGTGACCAGAAAGAAAATGGGGACAGACACCGAGCATCACCACTGACACGAGCGTATGATGATGAGACGGATAATTTCAATTATATTGATGCATCAGGATTTGGCTCAAACCTATTAAATAAATTAATTTGAAGAATAAATTCCCCTGTCTAAGAAAATAAGATTTAATGTTTTTATAACATTTTTGGACAATCAAATTCAAAATAATCTTAAACATTAATGTAAAAACTGAAGATTTGAACATTTTTCTGCAAAACAGGAGAAAAAAAAAGGCATTTTCTGATTAGAGATAAATTCAAACACCTCCTCATTTATTATTATTCGCTCTTTAAGTGGCTAAAATCCCACACAGACGATTAGAACATCATTACTCATCTTTTGAAGGAGGATTTCCCTGTTTAAACCTCAGACATTTAGTTTGTTGTGCTCCCAACTGTTGGGCTGAGATTGAATGCCATGGTGAGATCTATAGAGCTGCCTGAGGCTTTCAGGAAAAACATCATCCTGCCAAATTATGAGTCTAAAAGAGACTTAAGGTGTCAGAAATATTTTCTCAACAGTGGATGGAAAATAATTTACAAACGGAGGACATTTGAATGGCTCCTTAAGGAAGCTCATCAAAATTGAACACTGTGAGATATTCAAAGAGGTCTTCAAATAACCTGCCGATATTTTGACAGGAACTACAGGAGCTCTTGGAGTTTCTGCAAAACTTAGTTCTCTGAGAAGAACACAAACAGCAGAACATTGTTTGCTAGAGAATAGAGCAGTCCCACCCAATGACCCTGATTAAGACATATTTTTAGATGTTTTACATATTTACATATATTTACATATATTTAAAATTATATATTAATATGTATTTTTTAGAAGTGCAAGATAGATATTTAACCTCTTAACATCCACCTCATTTTGGGTAATCCTCGCCTATTTTGCATACCGAAGTGGAAAAGCAAATAACTTAGGAACCGTGAGCCCAAATTACATAAGTAATACATTATTTGAAAGCTAACACCCTCTAGTTTCCTAATATATAAATATAGTTGGTTGACTAGAACAGTGTTTTTCAACCCTGGTCTTCAAGGCACCCTGCCCTGTATGTTTTAGATGTTTCCCAGCTTTCACACACCTGTTATCAATTGATAGCAGATTATCAGGCTTTGGTAAATTGCAATCATCTGAATCAGGTGTGCTGAAGCTCAGAAACATCCAAAACATGCAGAGCAGTGTGCCTTGAGGACCAGGGTTGAAAAACAATGGACTAGAACACAAACCAACCTGTATCAGTTCAAATGTGATATAATATATGTTCAACGTTGGGTTTTTTATCTTCGGAAATGAAAGGTCTTTTTTGAACAGCAGTAACAAAGACATTCTTGAGAAAAATCAGGTTTTATTACATTATCTGTGTTCTACATGATGTCAAGCACAAATGCAGAAAATTTCAGACCTCTAGCTATAACAGTTCCAAAGCTGTGGGGCTTTGAACTTTTGGTGTCAGGTTGGAGCTGCGTGCAATGGCTCCACCTGCTGGTAAAAAGTTTACCGGCGGAATTTTGTGCATTCTGAGTAGGGGTGGAACGGTTCACAAAATCCACGGTTCGGTTCGATTCACGGTTTCATGGTCACGGTTTTCAGTTCGGTTTGGTTCGATTCGGTATATGTTGATCTGTACACCGAAATCCCATAAAAATTTATGAAATCAATGAAAAAATCCCCCAAAAAATAATGGATTGTAATTATTTTAAATGATCCGCGGAAACCATGGATCATTTCCGTATGTTTTGCTGCTTTGAATTTAATCATCTGGCGCATGCCCTCTACGATCTCCAAGGAACTCAGAGCGGAGCGGACGGGAGCCACAGTGGAGGCTGGAGGCTTTGCTTTGAGCAGCCGGTCTGGAGCGCAGCGGGGCGGAGAGGGGGTTGCTGACGGAGTATGTGGGATTTCAGGGTTAGCATGACATGTTCGTCATGCTGCTGTTAGCATAAACAAAACGTGTTGCACAATTCTTGCACACTGTTGCACTTTTATCCACAACTTTCTGTCCGCCGTCATCGTAGGTCACTCTAAATGCAAAGTGGTCCCATACAGCAGACCTATAAAGTGCTGCTGGCGCATCTTCCAACTCCTGTTCTTTCCCACTCGCCATACCCACACAATTCTCCACAACAACTGATTTTTTTCCCTGCTACACCCGGCTACGCTGCTTCGCTTCTTCTTCTTCTTGTTTACTACTGGTGGTTGGCTTTGGTCGCAGTACCGCCACCTTCTGCTCTGGAGTGTAAACGCTTCGCCTATGAGAAAAAGGAGCAGGGCATGAACCGAACGAAACACACGCGAACCGAACCGAGACAGTCGAACCGAGCGGTTCGGACGGTTTTCATAAATCGTCACATCCCTAATTCTGAGTTATTACCCCAACCGTGTTGCCGGCGACCCACAACCCGGTTGGTTTTAAGAGGTTCATCTTTATTGACTAGTAAAGGGTCATTCCATTTTTCGTTAGATTGGTGACGTATTTCTAACCTGACTCCGCCAGATGGATTTGCTCCGCATATCCATCTGGAAACCTTCCGTTGAAGTAATTTTGGGAAGGGGCGAAAATATTGGTTAGCTGATTGGCCTATGTTGGTGATAGACGGGCCAAATAAACCAATCAGATCAACGAAGCATATGACGTACTAACAGCCAGGCTACTGTTGCCGAAACCAGTCAGGAGAAGAGCAAAAACATCTTTTCCTCTGAGAAAAGCCTCCAGAGCAGTGTTTTGCTCTTCTTTCAGTGAAGAAATACTCTGTAATTCCGCTAAAACTTGCTCGATAGCCACGCTAACGCTAGTTTCATCGGCTGAAGCCGCCATGTTCTTTAGACTGAACTGTCGCGCTTCTCGTTGCGTCACACCTCAACCCGCCTCAAAGCCAACGCTGATTGGACGTTCGTTTGGTGAACGGCTCCAAATTTTCTTTAACGGAGAGTCTCCAGACTGATCTGCGAGTGAAACCTTGAAAGCTCGCGAGATCAGGATGGTCTCAAGAGGCTAACGTATTTCCGCCCTAGGGCGCAAAAATCTTTGCCCATTGAAGCTGGTTAAAAGATGTACATGCGCAGTAGCTCCCTTACAATACAATGGTATAGGAGAGGTTCCCCATTATTAAACTGGTACAATTTTTTTTAGGTTTAGGACACAATATTGGACCATGCAAAACACAGATTTATCTTCACAAAACCTCAGAAGGGCAAGATTTGTGCATGAAATCATGTTTTGCTTTTAAAATGTTTTTTGTTGTTGGCATTCATATAAATATACTGGTGTGATACGTCACAAATATGATCTGACATTTGGTATATGTCTATTTTTAATTTATAGCCCCCCCTGGAAAAAAAAACTCCACCAGCCGCCACTGGAATAGAGACAAAGATCCGATGTTTTCAGAGCGAATCTAAAATAACATCTTCTGGACATCAGAGCACAGAACAATTTCCAGAAACAGCACCTAGTACCATGTTTAAAGCACAGAGGAGGAGGTGTCATGGCTGTGAGCTAATTTCTGCAACAGAACCTGATCAGAATCATTTAAATAACCATAAATCAGTTTTTATTAATCAAGAGCGACAAAGATTATCTGCCTTATTCATCATATAAAGATCAATTTAGCAATTTTATGATGAAATATTAAAAAAAGGAATTAAACAAATTTGCACCCCTGAAATTAGGCTCAGGGCACGACTAAATAAGATGAATAACATTTAAAAAGTTGTAATGAACTTCACTGAAGTTGCAGCTCAAAGCTAAGTGTTTGAGATCTGACAGCTAACAGAGAGAGAGAAAAGCTTTTAGGGACAGAAAAAAACTGTTAGAGGGCAACAACTTGGGTCAGTCGGCTTCTCACCTTTTACTTGTCACTGAGTGATATTAACAGCATGGAGATGAGGAGTAAGAACAAACTTAATGGAACTTCACTAAAAAGGGGGAAAAAATACTGAAGTGCATGAAATAAACGGGGTTAATTAAAGCCCGATTCAGACGAGCTCGGCAGGAACTCTTGATGGATTCCTTCTAATGTTGTTTTCTTGTCTCAGTCAGCACTCAGCACCCCAACGTTGGAGCTGGCAGCTTCAGAGGACTTCATGGAACATAGCCACTTCACATATGCAGGGCTGCCTCCAGAGAGCGTTTAAAGGGTTGACAGGATGGGGGGGGTGAAGATAATCATGGGATAGAGGAAGGAAAATAGAATTTCAGGATTTGAATGCACATAATAGGAGTTTGGGCCAGACTTTTGTTCTCTACCACCTCCTTCAAATCACAGATGATAGATGAAACTACCAGATACTTATTGAAGCTTGTTACTGTAAGGTGTTTAGAACAAATACATTTGAGGTGAAAACAACTTTGGAATCAAACTAAAGTCTTATAGCAATATAAAAAAAGTTAACTCTGTAAAGAAAGTTGATTCAAAGTGCTCATTTGCTAACAGATATAGATCAACCTAACCCTATGTTAATAGTAACAAGATCCAAATGAGCTCAAATTTTGCCCCAAAAAAGCAATATTTATGCCTGTCCATTAAAAACATCCTGACAGATTCTTGTAAATCTAAAAGCTCATTTCTGCACAGCCGACTCCCTACGAACACGGCCGGCTTTCCAAGCCCAGTCATGTCCAACTGTTCCATCCTTTCTTTACTCTGCTCGACATGCTCATCTACATCTAATGATGTGTTCAGAAGTGTATGAACATAAGAAGACTGCGAGTCGCTGCTGGGAAGATAAGGCCATCTCTAAACTCCAGACATGTTTTCCATCAAGGCTGCATTTCCAACTGTCCAACAGTTTTCCTCTGCTACAATATTCACACTTCATTTTATCCTGATTTATTACAACACGTCCTATTGCTATAGTTTTTTTTTACCCGAAAGATTGAATCTGATTATTTTGCTTCAAAGGGAACCTTAAAATTAATGCGATCAATTCCTCAACTTGTTTTTAAAAAGGAGGTGGGGATGGAAAGCAAAAAAAAAGGAGCATTTTTTTGTTTTAATGGTGAACGTGCATTTGAATTAACATTGAGTTAGCAGAGTTCTGTTGCATCTGTAAGGGACTTGAATAAGCATATCTTGCACAGACTTGGAATCACTGGACAGGTCTGATAATTTGCTGAAGGTGTAAGAACCTGCCATGATATGTCAGGGTTTGGTTGTGGTTTGAGGACCGAAATGCAGAGGCAGAGAGGCTGAGGAGATTTCTTGAAGCTTAAATGAAATAAACACAGGTAAGAGAGGCGGGAATCCAAAATCCAACATGAAAAATATAAAGCAAACCAGAACTATGGAGACATCTGGGGACACAAAACATGAGGAGCCAGGGAAAGACGAGGAACGTAGACCACAGCATGGGAGGACATCAAAGACAAGGAACCAACAAAGAGTGAGAGCAGAGGGAGAGCATATAGAGCTGACTGAGACAAAGGGGGGGCTAACGAGCTGACAAGGAGCAGGTGTGAGAGGAGACAACGGGGAACCAAGGGGAAAGGAACACACACACAAGAGGGCAACAGAGAACAACAGAAAAACATGAGAAGTAACATAAATCTAGAAATTACAACAAAACTGGAATTAAACCAATAAAACTAGAAAACAAGGAGCAAAGTAAAGAACAACAGAACCAAGACCATGACAATATCTTTGTTAACGAGCTAGTTTAGAGTAACTTTAGCCTGTTATCTATTGGACTGTTATAGCACCTTTAATACTAATAGGTTCATAGTCACTTTTTATGCCTACATACAGTAAAAAAAAATACAAAAAATTATTTGATCATGATTAAATTACTATTATTATTTATTATTATAGAATAGAAAATCTCTTTATTGTCTCACAAAGGGGAAATTCTTATATACACCAAGCGTAGGTCCTAATACTGTTTTAGTACTCCATTTTTAGCCTAAATAAAGTTCCAGCACAGGGTGCAATGAGCAGACATTAACAGCCATGGTGCCATCTGTTTACAGTGTCACTGAGCTATCAGAAAACTAAATGGCGACTATTTAATAAAGCCTGACCTTCCTGCAATGCCTTGTTTTAAAGCGACAGCTCGATATTAATTAACCAAAGTCTTCTACAGCAATTCTAAGGTCTCGTCAATCCTCCTCGGATCTTTCTCAGAATGAGAAAATTGGGGTAAAGAAAATTATTTTTCCTAACAGGGACACAGCATCAAGATAAGAACCAATAGATCTATTAATAATATCCTGTACTCAGACTGTAGCGAATAAGAACAGCTTTGCTATCACTCATCACTTTTCATAAGGACATTTATTCAGGCATCCTTGGCAGCTTGACTTAGCATCAACTTAGTTTCTGTCAAGTGATTCAATCTTTGCTGTGTTATTCCCACACTTGAAGGGTTGTATTAAGCTGAACATTAAACTGGGTTCCACTCAATGACCAAACTGTTGTTTCATCTTTTCCTTTTTTATTTTTCTTCTTGTGTTGTTTACAGATAATAAGATATTTAATAGGGCAGGTGAAAAAACTTAAAAAAACCGACACCAAACAAATCATTTACCATATTGCACATTGCAATAGTTCTGAGAAATGTATCATTAAATATATTTATGAAAATAAACTATGTTTTTAACTTTAAGTTAAGACCATTTAGTTTTTAGTTTCGGTTAACACCAACATTCATGCTGTATCCTTAGTGTTGTTCCAGTCGTATCCTTCTTGGAATTAATTAATAATTATTTTTTTTGCAAATTTTCAAATATGATTTTATAACTTTCTTCATTTTTTCCACCCTTTGCTGGAAGGTGGTAATGGCCTTGCCACAACAGGCTACTAACTTGTTTATCCACTGCGCATCATCCTGCCTCTGCTGTTACTCTAAATCTTCACTAAGTGCATCTTTTACTAACAAACTGAGCCAAAAAAATGTGTAAAACACAAAGATAATCAATAATAGACCAGCAGGATTTGATAAACTTCGAGAAAACTTTGTATGCAACAAGAGTCAGTTACTCATACATTTTAAAACGATCAAATAATCCGAGCATAAACCTTTACGGTCTGGATAATTCTAAATAACCCCCCCAAACTAATAATGAACTTGTGAAATTTTTGAAAGGAACGCCCACTGAGATTTACATAGGCTTGAAAGGCTTTTTCTCAGGTTTTGAGGAAGAGAAAGCTTGGGGGGTGGATGTGGTGTGGGGGGGTTGGGGTTTTTTATCCATACAAACAAAACCGTGTGGCACATGGATAAGAATGAAGCTCAGCAGAAACACCCCCCTGGTGCTGAAGGAGAGTCACAGTAATTAGGCTTCACAGTTTGTAGAAACTTGAACCAACAGACCCACTAGTTTCATTTCAGCACTGCTCCTGTGCATAAAATGGAAATCCATGTTTAACAAATGAAACCATTTGCTCAATATGTTATAAAAAACTCTTACTCCATATTAAATCTAAGGTTCTAGAATATTTCAAGATGTGATCTGAGTAAAAAAAATAACTATGTACCCATAAGAGTGAGCTGGATAGCGTCATTGCATCACTGAGACCCCCAAGAGAGTTTCAATCATAAAAAGAAGCAAAAACTGTCGACGTGAAATTGAGAATTTCACACCCCTCACAGGTCCGGGCTCCCTGAGCGTGATTGTGCCTGATCTGTAACTGCAGAAGTAGGACACAGAGTCTGAAGAGGCAAAAGAGGGGGCTGGAGCATGGCTGCTGAGACAGAGATGAAGAGGAAGTAAAAGAGATCGAAGAGGAGTAACTGATCGCTATTTTGGGAGCAATAATACATAAAACAATAGAGGGGACTTCTGGAAATACGGGAATTAAATGTAGAGACAGACTTTATTGGTCAGGTGGGAAGTATTTTGTTCTGGTGGACCTAAGAAAAGAAAAAAAACTAGGGAGGGGATTTATGTCGATAGATTTAAAATAGATTTATCAAGGTCTGCACAAGAACAGTGTTTTAAAGAGGGCATGCTACTTCCGATCAATGTTTTTACAGTTCATGTGATGAATAATATCTATAATTAGGTTATTTGCTCCACCACATACATCACTGTAAGCCAACTACTCTGGCACAACAGAACTACTTTTCATTTGCTGACCTTTAGTGCAGACGGATCTTCTCAGTGTGTACAGCAGTTTTTCCCCGGTGCGGACATGGCCAAGAGTTGTAGGGCTCATAAAGCCCGCTTTATGATTAATGGAAGAACAAAAAAATCACTCGTTTCGCGGACATGTGCATATATCTACAAACCAGGCTTTTGACAGTGCAAGTTGGGCTCTTACTTTTTAAGATGAACTAGCTCTAGATTTAAAGATCATCCTCAGAAACAAACATAATAGAATGGCCTGTTGCAGTGAGAGGTGAGGAGAAAAAACAGCTCTGTGTTTTCCCTCTTACAACATTGGCTGGAGAGTTAAAAATCACACCTTACATAATAAATGTGAGGAAACGAAGGGGATCCAATTCTGTCATGTCTTTGAAGTGCGTGTAGCGCTTTTGATGTGCTCTCCAGCGAATCTTTTATTTTGATCTTTGGATTTTGTCTTTCATATTGAAGGAGGCCCTGATTTTATGACAACATGTTTCTGTGTGCTCTATGTGCTCAATTATGAGCTAAATGAACGAGATATTAGGTTTTAATTCCTTTTCAGGGAAGAGAAGCATCTAAATAGTGTGACATTAGGTAATGTTAATACAGATGATGTTATTTTGAGCAGCAGTTCAAATAGTTCAGTTGAGGTGCCAAAAAAATCTGTCCCATATTCAAAGGCTGAGTTTTCCTTTGGCACGGAACAATTCATATTAAATTCATGCCACTTTCAACACAAAAACAAAATGGTAAATAAAAAACCGGAGTTCAACCTGCCACTCATCCTTCACCCAAAAACAATCTTATAATATCAGTTTGTTCAAAAATCATTCCCACATACACAAAAATCAGGACCATGGACAGAGAAAATAAAGGCTGCAGTATTGAGAACCTTATAGTAGCTAAAACCCAGCTTTTTGTTTGAGTTTGTATTTGTATACTTATAGTATTTTGCTAAATTTAAACTTTTTCATTTATATTGTAAAAAATAAAGTAAGAAGTTCATTTTAACAGTAATTTTTGTTTTGTTTTTAGTTTAAGTAATCAACAAAGCAACTAAGTAAACTTTTTGAATTAAATAACTAGTAACTGTTTACTAAAAAGTATTTTCTAGTAACTAGCTCTAGTTGTATGTATATTTTAAAACAGAGCAAAAATAATTAAGAATTACAACAACTATAAAAGAATTATAATATATAACAATTAGTCCTCTCATTGATTCATATAAATTGTATTTGATTCAATACATACTGTATTTAAACATGTATTATTTCTATGGGTTTGAATCACTGTCAGCCTGCTTTCAGGAATGTTATCTTAAACCTTTTCTAAGGATAAAAAGTTTAAAAAAAATATATAGAGCACATAAAGAGGATAGAGAAGATGAAAATAAAAGAACATGCAGCATCAAAGAAGGTCCATCAGTGATCCATTTTTCCTTGTTTGCCCATTATTGCTCTCACTGTGGTTTCGAGGAGTCCTAAAGCCTTAGAAATTACTGTTACCCTTTGTATAAAATATGCAAACAAATGTGTATTTTCTTTAAATTTCTATAAATTGGATGTGCTGCAGTTTAAGACAGTTTAGCCTCCTTCATGTTGCCACACAGGTTCTATTTCTATGATAAAAAAGGGATTTGTGACAATAATTCATGATTTACCTAAAGGATGCAATTCCTGGCTAACAGCACTAAGGGTGTGCAAAATAATCGTGATGACGATGCATCGCGATTCTAATTTTTGTGATCTACTGCATCGATTCTTGAAGTTAAGAATCGATTATAAAAAAAAAAAAATGAACAAATAAAATACATGAATGGTTGGCGCACATCAGCCAAACCAAGTGGAATACAACTTCCAGTCCAGCAGATGTCGCTGCGGATGTGTTGACGCTCGCTGCTTTGTGTCACAAGCATGTCCGGCCGCGGGATACTGAGACGAGTCATATGAAATAAAACATGGAGGACACTATGAAAATTCGCCCCGCGGCTCCATCACATTTCAAGTCAGATGCTTGGATGCATTGTGGCTTTAAAAACAAAGAAGGTAAAAACGAAATTGATATGACGCACGTCATTTGCAAAAGGGGAAATATACATGTGAATGTTTTCATTTCATTGGTTTAAAGGACCACTGGGGCCATGTAAACGGCACTGATTATCCTTATTTTGTTATTTTAAGTTTGATGAATCCTAAGATCTTTTTGTCAGTGTGTCCACGCCAGTAATGGTAATATTTCTGTCCAGTATTTGTTTTCATGGCAACACCTCCAAAAGTCATTTCAATAAATACAGCTATGTATGAATTCAGTTGCTTTCAGTCTGTATCAATTGAAGACACGATCCAGATCACACCCAGCCAGTCGACACTGGTAAGGGCTGGATCTTTTTCTTACAGTGTTCAGTGAAAATATCGCAATCTATCGCAATATTTCAAGTATCATGATGCATCGTGATAGAATCGCATCGCGGCATGTGAATCGTGATTCAAATCGATTAATGACTTCGTTGCCAATACCCACCCCTAAACACCACTGTAGCTGTTTTTGCTTTTTAAACTGTCAGATAAATCCAGAGAAATGACAGTTCGTTGCTAAGTAATAGTGACTCAGTTAAGCTGCGTTTCAGCCGGTGTGCGTCAGCCTTACCTGTGGCCATCTTCCCATCAGCTGCGGCAGGTCCATCGGGAATAACGCTTTTAACCTGGAGGAACTCATCGGGCTCATCCCCTCCAATGATGGTGAAGCCGAATCCCATGTTGCTCTTTTGGAGTGACGTGGACAGGAAGCTGCCTTTCAGCTGAGTCGGATCTCTGGTGAAAAGCTGTTTTTCTAAAATAAAAGAAAAAAAAAACGTTTAAATATATACTCCTCAGTTAAATCCATTTTTTATTGTTGTTTCTTTTTTAATGAATCCCTTAAGTGTCTTTAAAGGATGAGCAGGCTGGCGCTCAGAGGGTGGAGACATATGGGAGAGCCTGTCTGCTGAAAAAGGACGGAGCTGCAGGGGAAACTGGCAGGGCAGGATTTTAAGAGCCAAACAGCATAACTGCAGACAGGTCGGGCTGTGGGGCCAACAGATGCAGGCGAGGTTCAGCAACTCTTACTCTTGTGTAGGGTACAGATGCAAAATCCACCCAAACATCATCGGCATCTAACTCTTTTCCTCCAAAGCTGAATGAGGGCGTGCAGAGTGCAGCAGGGTGCAGTTCACGGATCCAATCCCAAGCAGCAGAAAATCAGCAGAAAACATGCTCTCAGCAGGGGATCAGTTCCACAGGAGGATGCTCTGGGAGTTTTAAGGAGAAACTGGGAGATTTTTATTTTATTTTATAGAGGGTACGGAGAGCTGGGGAATTTCTAAAGGAGCGCCTTGAGTGGTAATGAGAGGATCTCAGCCAACAAGATTAGTCACACTAAAGCAAGTCCCACATTCTTCCACCTCGGAGACGAGATGTGGCCAACATGGGAGTTTACATCCTTTGTTTGTCGTCACCGCTCTGGATTTAGACTGAGTGATTACCCTCTCTGGGTTTGCTTATGCAAGGAGATAAAACAAGCAATAGTGCACAGTCATTGCACAAATCCCTGATCTGCCTCAAGGGAGAAGCTTTGCATGCGTACAGTAAGTCACGAGCACAGGCAGCCATGAGAACCACAGTTGGCCTCCTTTTTTTTCCTCCTCGGCCTACTTACTGACAATGTGCCACAGGGAAAAGGGGCTGCATAGCGGCTGCTCGAGCAGCACAGAGCAGGAGGCATCAAGGGGCTGAGGATGCCGCTGCCCATGAGGGCACGTGGTCATCCGGCGGGTCAAAACGCTCCGGAGCGGGGAAACGTCGGCTGAGGAGGAGGCGTATGAAGGAGCCTTGCGGCCGGTTGTCGGGGAGCGGGAGAGGTCACCAAGGCTGTGGCAGCGCTCAGGCACCAGGCCGATTTGGGCGCGAAGGCGTCTGGGGAGGGTGGCGCTGGGCGCGGCATCCTCCACTGGTGTTAAAAGTATGAGAAAGAAGGAAGAGCAGGGAGGAAGTAAAGAGGGGAGACGAGGAGAGAGAGCCTCACTGGATGGGACACACAGGTTTAACGATGGTGGGTTCCTCACTTGGAGGGGAGTGGGACTAGAGAAACAAACCTCTGCTTCCACAGTCCAGACAGACTCTTTCACAGCAGCACATCCCGCCGCTGGGAGGTGATGGGAGGTGAGAATGGCAAACTGGACATTAAACAAAACCAGCCAACAGGTTTACTTGGATACAACCAAATGATTTCACTTCAAGCAAGAATATTGACTTTATCTAACTAACAAAAGGTTCCCAACTTCTTTATAACTTCATAACTAATAAAAAGGAATCACATTATTTCTCAGGATGGAGACTTTTTCTTTGTGACAGTGGGGAGGCCTGAAGTTTTTTTTCTCCCCCCCGACTGATTTCATTCTCTGCTGCTCCTAAAAACAACCAGTCCTGTTCAGAAGTTTACATACACCACAGAGGAAAAGCATTTCCTCTTAATTTTAGGTTCTTTATGCTTTTTTTTTTTTTTTTGCAGAACACACATTTTCGATGCAGTTTAAAATCAAGAATCAGGCAAACAAACATGCATGATACATGTTCATATCAGCGAGCATCACGCTCAGTGGCGGTTCTAGACCAAATGTACCAGGGGGCCAGGAGGGGGCCAGCGTTGTTTTCAAGGGGGCACAGAAAATTGTGAAAAAAAAAAAAAAAACAGGGCAAGGGATTCAAATAAATTAAGAGAGCTGCATAAAGTAACATTTCCATTCAATTAGGTTTAATTAAAACTATTTCTTATTAGGTCAATATACATTCAGGATTTCAAGATTTTACACATTTTTCACATAATTTAAGTTCAAATTACTGTTTTTTTTTTGTTTTGTTTTTTTTTATAAAATCTGAATTAGAACTCAAGAAAAGCTGATCAATTCACCTGTAGAAAGTATAGCATTAAAAAAAAACATTTAGTAGATAAAACTGGGATCCTATCTCAATACCACTCAAGCCTTATTATCACCTTATTGTTTTTGAATTATTAGTAAAACAGAATTTGTAAAGAAAAAAAATAAGTAACAAAGTATTATGTCTTCAGTGCAGGGGCCATAACAGGGGCCAGGAGAAGAGCTACAGGGGCACTGGCCCCCGTTGGCCCCTGTCTAGAACTGCCCATGATTACACTGCTGTGAGGAAAGTCATACGGTAATACACGACAAAAAGGTCAAAACCCCCAAAAATACAAACATGGGAAACTAAGTTTTTAAGACGCAGAGTTTTAAATAAACATTTCCAGTTTAATTTAATCAAAATGTTTTTCATTTGCCAAAGAAAAAAAAAAAAATGAAATAGGTAAAGTAACTTTCGTATATTTCCTCATATTTCGGCAGAACTAGAGGATAACAGGGTTATACATTTTATGTATCCTCTAAATAGTTAAAGTATATTAAATAAATAAATATATACTGTAAATTATAGTACTGGAATTTTTGCCCATTTATTAAAAAAACAAGCATTTTCAGGACCACTCTAAAACATAGATTTGTTATCTTTAGCACCTTTTGTAAAGGATTCATTTGGTGGTAAGTTTAGGACCATTAGCCAACTGGATGATAGGTTGAACTTCCCTGTTGACATATTTAGTTGCTGCTTTAAAATGTTCATGTAATGCTCTTTGCATGGATGTAATCTGGTTTGTGACCTGCACCAATCCCTCTTTAAACAAAATATATCCCCAACAACATGATTTGGAAACCCATAACAACACAATTAAAATGATGCTCTAAGATTCCTACTCTAATTAAGGCTAAATAATTCAGTTTTAGTTTAACCAAACCACTTGGTATGTCTATAAAGGTCTCAGAAAGCATTTGCAAACTGTAAGGGCTTCTTCCTCGCTGAGTGGCCTTTCAGCCCATGTTGGCATGGGTTACGTTTCTCATCGGATGCTGTTATACCCTCCATCCATCAGCTTCAAAAAGGCTTTTTCTTTTGTTTGATTTTGCACTAAAATATGTTCAGATTTGGGACAAAATACTTAACTTTCCTTTTGCATGTCATGTTTTTGTGTGCATATAAATGCTTATACTGAGTAATATGGAGGATTTTCCCTGCCAAGAACCAAGAGCACAGATTTTCCATTTGAAAACAGGATTTCTTCTATTTGCATTTAAAAATTTTAATGCTCACATTCAAAACTTCTGCTTTCACTCAAATTTATTCTCTTTTCCATCAAATCTTTGTTTCTGCCTTTAGGTCTAATGCATCTTGCACAAATATTTCCCCCTTTCCTTTACTTTCTTCTCAAATATGCGCTCGCAAACAATCTGGCTCTGCTAGCGGATTTTTTTTCGCTCTCTCTCAGGCCTCTTTCCTTCTGAAATTAGCTTGTTAACCCGGGTTTTTCAAACATGGGTTGACCTGCTAACAATCGGAATTTGGCTTCCTTCCCATTGGCAAATAAAGCTGGTCTAACCCCTCGCCGGCAGATGTGTGGCCTCTGTCCCCCCCGTCGCTGCATGTCTGGTGACTCCATCACGCCGGTTTAGCATTGATGATGTCAACAGTGCGACAGAAATCAGGAAAGTAAACAATGGAGAGCAACATGTAAGGAATCCAGGGCATAGTCAGTGTGCTTTATTGTTTCACTCTATTATCCCTCTGAATCCCTCTCCCCAGAGCTGCTCCATGTTTATCTAATGTAAACAGAGTTGTTTCGGCTTGTTAGATCAGAAGCCACTGATGCGGTGTTTTGAGGTCCATATGTTGCGCTCAATATTTCACGGAATTTAGCGGGTCAACCCGGCTTTGGTTCCCACTGCATGCCAATCAGAGCAGAGGTCTTTTTAACATGGATCGCTAGATTGACCCCATTAGACACGCAAAAGTGAGCTGTTCCTACTGCCACTAAAGCTGATTGTTCTCAGGTTTAAACAGCCTTTTTGGCCAATGGGAAAGGGGTATCAGATTGGAGTTAGATCGTCTCCTAGCAACCTTTCCAGCCAAAAGAACGACTGCACTAGAAGGGATACACTTGTTTTCCACTACTGAGTTTGCCTGTTTTTGCTTACTGATAATAAAATTGCTTTTCAAATGTTTTCTTCTGACCCAATTGTGTGTTTTCAATATCTATGTTCAATATGCCAAATTTAAATATATTAAATCACAGGTCAAACTGAACAGATTTATGAACCATTATAGCCTTTATAAAAATAGGCAACTTACTTAAGAGTTTCGGAGTCGATCCATCTTCAGGCCTGAGGTGAACACAACACTCCCACTTCATAGTATGCTATTCAGGGGAGATGCCAATTCTGCCTCCCACAGAAAATTAGGTGACTTTTTATTAATTCTGAAATCCCCATTATAATTTTACATTTTTTTTTTTGTTATTTCCTAAATCTTTTGTGTTTCCAGTTTCTTATTTTAAAAATCTATTTTTTTATGAGTAAGCAGTATCAGGAAAATTGAGCGTCAGAAAACAAGCGCACCCTTTCTGAGGCGGTTGTTCTGTTGGCTGGAAAGGTTGCTAGGCAACGATCCGACTCCAGTGTGAGAGGGAGTGAAAAAAAAATCCACAAGCAGAGTCAGAGAGTTTGCGAGCGTATCTCTGATTTGAGGCAGAGACTGGTTTGCAAGTAAACGAGAGGAGAAAATATCTGTGCAAGAAGCATAAGATCTGAGAATGTATTTGAGAGCAGAAGTGATGAATGTGAACATTACAAGTTTTGAATGCAAGCAGAGGAAATAGTGCTCTCAAAAAGAAAATGCACGCTCTTGCAAACATGCAAACTTCAGGCTGCAAGAAACTATTTTCAAAAGAATTGCAGTTTACTGCTGGATGTTTGGTTTAACCTCAATCGAACTCAAATGTTGTAAAGAAAGGTTATGCGTCTATCATAACCTGCACATTTTATATGCAGAAACAGAATATTTTCTTACCTCTGTAGATGGTGGGAAGGGGCAGTGAGGACAGACCCTGACTTTGCATCTGCTGCTGCTGCTGGAGCCTCCTCTTTGCCTCCAGGACTGGGTTCTCAAACTGGGTCCTTCTATTTATATGACTAGAGAGAAAAAATAAAAATACAAAATAGGAGGGTACATTTCACTTCACAGTACCCTGCTGGACCAGACTGCTTCCCTCCCCTTCTGGTCTAGATCACATACTACAAACCCGCAGATATCACTATAAGGATTTGTTAAATGCCTCTCCCTCATTATTTTAGATTTCTTTTCTTCAATAATACTATTAATTACCAGATAATTAGCTATATGACATGTACATTTCCTTTAAATTTAGTTTAAATCACGGACTATAAGTTGTGGAATTTGCCAGCATGGGGTAATTAGTCATTGTTTAATATTTCCCCGACTTTATGAGCCTGCATTGTGAACCGACACCCCCCCACACACAGGCAGCATTTATCTTCTTAACTTTTAATGAACACATCATTATCAAAGTTATATTTATGTAACCATTTTACAATGCTTTGCATAGTTATATAAAGAAAAGAGCTCAAAGCATCATTCAGGTCAAGACAAATCAGGACGGAAACGAAACCTGGAGAGGAAGAAAACGTATGGAAAGGTGGCAGTTTGCCGGTTTTTGTTTTGCTCAAACATCTTCCGGTGATTTTCCCCAAAAACACTGAATCCTGACAGAGGGAGAGAGACGAGAACACACCACTGCAGCAGTTCATCTGAGACACATGAGCGCAAACGCCAGCTCCTGAATTAATCTATTAATGAATACAAGAACCGTGAGCATAACAGACGCAGGCTAATAGAAAAAAAGCCCTCACTGGCTAATAAACTTCCTTCAAAGCCTGCAGGAGCTTAAATGAAGAATTTCCTTCTGCGAACTCCTCATAATAAACATGATTAATGCTGCACCAACAAGCTACGCGGGAAAATCAAAGGATCCACTAAACTTACTCGACATAGTAGCTGCCGTAAATGGGGTCATCGATTTTCTCCCAACCATATGGAAGCTCTGGGGAGAAAAACAAAACAATAATGAAGGTTGTTTACATTTCAACATCTCACATCAGCATATTGATGGTGCATTAAACAAATGCATTATTTTAATAAATGTTTGGATCAGTCGATGGAGAAGAATCGCATTCAGAGTCCACTTTGAAAACACTTTAAAACATGATTGATCAAAAAAGGCGTAACTTCTTAAAAGGGTTTGATTAAACAATATTTTTTGACAATTTCCCCAATTTTCTTCCTAATTAGCACAAATAACTATTTCTTTAAATTGTACAAGTTTGTTTAATTTCTAATGACACTGATTGATTTGTTATGTTTTAAAAAGGTATCAATGCAAAACCATGTGCCAAGTTATTCATGGTAGATTGGAAGATTTGATTTAAGGAAAATACGACAAAATCATCAATGTGTTGCAAGCCTTGATTTAAAGAGGCCATCGGCTCTTTAATGCTGCTCATCAAATGCATCTCAGTACGAGGAAAAAGCTCCAAGCAGGCAGCAAACATTGACGGTGGCTGAATTTAAACCCATAAATTATTTATCTCCTGCATCTTCTCTGGGTAGCAAATCTTATGTTTTGATTCGGGTTGGGGGGGGGGGAGGGCTTTAAAGAGTTTCAACTTTCTTTTGGACTTTTGGACAGGCACAGAACCTGAAGGTTTTAAATCCCCAAGGCATAAACTGGAGCGTATTTACAGTTTCTGCAGATATGTTAACAAACTCCAGGACTGAGAACGTCTTGAAGCTATGAACCGTACATGAAGGGCAGAAACTGACGGATCGAGCTGAATGCCGCCGTCTTTGGCCGGCTGCTGTATTTGAAAGCTGTGTTGATTAAAAATATCCTCACAATATTACATTTCTTTTCATACTTAGGACTTGCAAAGCTATAAACCATGTCAGACCGTAAGAAAACCATCCGTCACTTGAGATCTCCCCAAAGGAGGTAGAGTTGGTGACATTTGGCTATTTATAATCATATGTTTAGTATCTGGTAACAGGAGACCCTTTGGTTTAGAGGACATTTAACAGCAACAGGGTTTATACACATAAAACTACAAACTGTCTCAGCATTTGAACTCAATATGGCCACCATTGTTCCATGCCTCTCCCCTAGTGATGGTGAGATGAAGCCTCATGAGGCCAAATTGCTTCAACGATCCCCACAGTTCATGAGGCTTCATGTGAACATGTCACCACCTACTGGTGGAGAGCAGAACTACAGTTTGTAATAAAATCTGTGATTTTTTTGCAGTTGTTTTTCTTTTTTACCCCTTTTAAGTTCCTTTGAAATTGTTAATGGTTGGTCTGTATAATGAAATCCTTTGTAAGTTTTTTTTTTAAGTGTAAAATTTCATAAGGTGCACAGTTTTTCTGCCATTTTAGTGAAATAAACTCAAGCAGACAATGAAAGTGTTTGTGCAAATCGGGTAATGATGAGCAAAATGAGAGGTGTTAGTCATTTTTATTCAAACATGATAGTTTTTCCACATTTTTTTGGTTTTAATCAGGTTGACAGTTGTGTTCAACCAATCTTTTGGCTAAACTGACCTAATTTACCCAATCTATATTTTTACTCGGGCAAAACAATGCAAATTAGTCTCATCAGCCAAAAGAATTAAGTTTAATCGCAACTTTCAAAAGTCAAAGACAGGTCTTGAACCAACAACCTCTAGCGTGAGAGTCTGAGTTTTACAATTAACGCCACTTATATAGAGACAAATAAATATTCTCACCAAAATAGTTTTACACAACTAGATTGTTTGGAAAAACAACCAATTTATTCTTAGAATCTATCCAAACTTTTTCCAGCTGACAGCATCTCTCCTCCAAACTCCCACATCTTGACTGAACACTGAAGCTGTTTAGATGCCTGTCAAAATTCTTGCGCTTCCCGAACCACTTACCGAAGCGGTCACGTGGTTTCACGGTAGCGAGGCCTCGGACGTCATCAATTTTGGCCCCTCCTCTAAATGAATCACGCCTCGACACGCGCTTCGTGGAAACGCCCCCTCCATTACTCGACACATGCCTCGAAGCCTCGGCTCATCTCAGAACATCACTACTCTCCCCCCTTTTAGTAATTCTACAGAGTATTTAAAAAAGCAATCGTCTTGTTTTAAAACTGTTCCCTCACTGGAGTTGGAAAACAATGAACAAAAGCTCTAATACGTCAGTGTTACATCACTAATGCTGTAATGAATCTTTAGGAAAGAAAAGGTCTGAAAGTAGAAAAAAGCAACAATGGTTTGGTTGGTGGCCATAACCCTGCCACCACCGTGCTTCACAGCTAATACAGCATTATTGTTTGTTTTCCTTCATGCATTTAAGAAAGTTTCATTTAGACTCCTTTACACTTATCTGACCACTCTTTATGGTCAGATTAGATATTTTAGATTAGATTAGATTAATAAATTTATTTTCAAAAATGTATTTAAATTGGTCCTGATATGGACGTGACTTTGAGAATAATCCAATAATAAACTTTATGCACTTATATTGCCTTTGTACAAACATATTTTTATCCTTTTTCTTTGCTGTGGTTTCAGGGTAAAACCTTAGAAAAAGCTAAAAATATTTACAAGCATTGCTACCTTTTGAAAAAGTCTATAATGTAAGGATATAATGCAGATGAAACTATGATCTGCTGTTGATAATCAGTCTAGCAGCTATTTAATCAAAGGCTGTTTTTTTTTTTTTTATATAGATCATCATTGAATAGATTTGAAGTCGTTTGGATCCATTCTAAAAACACTTTGTCCAGTTTATCACCACCTTCCTTTAAGGTGAAGTTAAAAACATGGAGGAATTCAAACTGGTCGATCCTCTTGTCTAATGCATTAGTTATATTGGCAGTAAACTAGCCCCACAGCATAATGCTTCCATCACCCTACTTTTCAGTGAGTAGCTTGAAACGCCTACAAAGACTTCTCCAAACTCAACTCAACTTTTATTTATAAAGCACATTTAAAACAACCGGGGTTGACCAAAGTGCTGTTCAGAAATCACAGTGAAAGTGAAAGCTAAAATACATAAACACAATGCAAAAAGAACAATTGAATAGGATACATTTATCAATTTAAATAAAATAAAATCTAAAATAAAAATTTGCCAAATGTCCATTTAGACTTGATTAAAAGCCAGGGAGAAGGATTGTGCTTTTAGAGAGGATTTAAAAACCTTAAAGGAGCCTGCCGATCGATTATGCAAAGGCAAGTTATTCCAGAATCTCTGTGTCGCTGCCATAAAGGCACGATCACCTTTGGATTTACGTCTGGTTTTAGGCATGGATTTGGAGAAGCTCAGTCGAATACTGGGGGGTTAGATCATTAAGAGCTTTAAAAACAAACAATAGAATTTTAAAATCTATCCTAAAAACAACCTGGAGCCAGTGCAACGAGGCTAGAACGGATGATATGTGGTCATGTTTATGTGTGCCAGTAAGGAGACGGGCAGCTGCATTTTCTACCACTGTAAAAGTGAGTGGTCCAAGCCTAGCCTACACTGCTCTGGAGGCTTTTCTCAGAGGAAAAGATGTTTTTGCTCTTCTCCCGACTGGTTTCGGCAAGAGTAGCCTGGCTTGTGTTTTCGTCGTCGCTCTGTTAGTACGTCGTATGCTTGGTTGATCTGATTGGTTTATTTGGCCCGTCTATCACCAACATAGGCCAATCAGCTAACCAGTATTTTCGCTCCTTCCCAAAATTACTTCAACGGAAGGTTTCCAGATGGATATGCGGAGCAAATCCATCTGGCGGAGTCAGGTTAGTCCAAACCAGCATAGAAAGAATTACAGTAATCCAATCTAGTATTAATAAAATGATGAATTACAGACTCCAGATCTTTTTGTCAAAGGTACCCTTTCACTTCGGAAAAAATTCTTAACTGGTAAAAGCTGTTTTTTTTTTGTTTTTTTTAAGACCAAACTAACCTGCCGATCGAATTCAATATATATATATTTTTTTCTTAGCACAACTGAAGATTATACAAAGAAATTATTTGGCTTTTGTATTTCAGTTCAGCTTGCAGGTAGCATTTTTGAAGCGGAGGGTTCTGTTTTAGGCTGGTAGCCCCTCAGTCAATAAAGAAGTGACATTCTGGTTTTCCAGCGGTTCCTGGCAGGTTTCAGCATTGGTTGTTTTATGAATATTCTCCCATCCAACTAAGGATGACTGTTTGGGTCAGAATTTTTTTTTTTTTGTAGTTTAAGTTTTTTTATTTAAACAGTCAAACAAATACGGAACAAGGCTTAAACTGTCAGACAATTAAGGTAAAAATAAAAAGCATCACACGCATCTTAACATAGAAATTTTATAACAAGGTTGAAAACTTTAATGCTAACATTCCTGCCAGTCTTATAATAAAGTCAGGGACACTTGAAAGAAAGTTTGGGTCAGAAGGTTAAAACTGGGAACGATCCTCCAACAACACAGTGATCTAAAAACAGGAATAAATCAATAAATTAGGCGTCTATGATGGTCTTTCCAGTCCTCAGAAACAAATAAAAAAAGACTGAGTGAGATTTATGAAACAAAACAGCTTCTAGAAAATGATGAAAACAAATAATACACCTCGACAACTAGAATAGAATAGAATAGAAAACCCCTTTATTATCTAAGAATGGGGTAATTGTGGTGTTTAAATAAACAAAGGTTTAATAGAAGAGGTCACAAAATGTGTATAAAAATAACAGATAAGAAAATAATACAAATAAAGTATTACATTCTACAGTTTTTTTTTTACGATATAATATGTCTGTATCTGGACAATACAAATCAATAACAGCTGAATTTCTTCCAGAATCTTTAAAATCGACTCGCAGTAAAACCTTTTCATTCCATCTGATGCTTATCTTGGGCGAGCATAGTTAAGATCAGGCTTTTGCATGAGTTTTATTGAAATGTTGGTCCTTTTAAGCTGATGGTTCATTTGAAGGAGTTGTAAACTGAGCCCTGGCTTCATGGTGTGAATGAATGATGTGCGACTTGCAGCGAGTGAGTTTATGCGTTTCTTTCATTTTGATTTGCTGGTTAACTTTGTCATGGGGTGGGTGTATTAGAGCAAACTGAAAGCATTGTAAGTCCTTTTAAATTTGTGCAACCACATGCTAGGGGCGGACATTTTCTGAGTTAAAAAAAACAAAATAACATTTTACTGATATCTGCAGTCCACCCCTCCTCTTTGCCATAGGACAGGAGCAGCCATTTTACGAGTTTCATAAAACTAAGGTACACCCACAATTGTAATCCAACTCTTCCCTTTTGGTCAAATAGGAGCCAATATTTATGAGATTCACAACCTCCAGAGTTTTTCCGGCGCTGTTGATAGGGGTAGGGGTCCACCATTTTCCTTTTCATAAGTCTTTGTCACAGTAAAGCCCCTCTAACTGGATTATATGAATGTAGGTATACCGACGTGCTATAATGAATGAATTCATGCTGTTTTTAACGGCATCTATTACTGTTCATTATATCTGCTGCTATTTTGAACAGACATTATTTTATGTTTTTGGCATATGGTCTACCTTGGAAACTCGTCAGAAACCATTAAACAGACTCTTAGAACCATTTTCCCCTCTTTCCAAATTATTCATTAGTCTTCTTCATGTTTATTTTCTAGTGGTGTGTAGTGCTGGCATAGATGTTAGATTTCCTATTATCCTTGATTGTTAGAAATAAAGACATCATTATTTTAACCTGTAGTACTTTGTGTTTGTTGTGCAGCCATTGGTTTAGCACTCAGGCCAGAGCCATCTGCCTTTTGTAGACAATTTGCTTTGGTTGATAATTAATAACTCTGCACTGCAAAAAATGGAAATCTAAATAAGTCATTTTTGGTCAAATTAAGTGCATTTTTTCTTGAATTGAGGAGGTAAGTGAGACACTTTGCCAATGGAACAAGACAATTTACATTTAAAATAAGAAAAAAACAATTGCTTTGTCTTATTTCAAGTGTATATTATCTAATTATCTTATTTTAGGAGTAAAAATACTCATTCCATTGGCAAAGTATCTCATTTACCTGCTCAATTTAAGGGAAAATACAGTTAATTTAAGACATTTTTACTTATTTCTGGATAATATTACCAGTGCACTACAGGTAGTAGTAGTGCACGGGTAATATAATAGCAGCCTGCTGGAGAAGATTCTCAGTCATCCAGGTCATAGTTATTCCAAAAAAGTAAAAAAAAAAACAATCCACTGGACTTTGTTTCCAAGTTTGAATGGTTATCAATTCAAAATTGGAAACAAAGTCCAGTGGATTGATTTTAAATTTTTTTGCAAAGAAGCTCGGCTTCAAAATCAAAGCTATTCCAATAAGTGAGGCTAATTTAGGATGAAAGAATTTAAAAAAATCTTAAACACCTAAACCTCTTAAATAACCTGCAGTTCATTAGAATGACACACAGCGGTACAATAAAAGGGTTTCTGTTGTTTATAGTTGATGCAGCACTTCTTATTTCACAGACCTGCTTTGTAGATGCACTTCTTATGTGGATAAATATTAAAACAACGTTCCTATAGTGTTTATGATGTGTGCTCTTCTGAACCGCTGCCCATATCCTCTCAATAAAAACAATATATAACTAGGATGTTATGTTGTTTTGACTTTATTCACCCATAAGGACGCGGAACGCTCACAGAAATACCTTCTGTAATGCAGCAACATTTTTCAACTCCACTCATTAAATATGAAGGAGACAGTTTCATGCTCTCACCTTTACTGGCTGCTACGTTCACGTACATAGAGATTATTGTAGTACTTACATACAATATCGTTCACACGCGTGGTGCACACACGGGTGCAGCAGATCAAAGGGATGTCATGTAGCTCAGCAGCTTTCTAATGAAACGCTTATCTATTCAAACGTCCACAGAAAAAGCAGCAGGGAGCCAAAAGTGGGTCGGCTTTCAGCATCAAGAAGGAAGCAGAGAGACACGACACGGTCTTTAAAGAATATGACAACTTGATTTATATTCCCTTTTCTTTGACATTTTTGTCTGTTTTAACGAGCGGCTGAAATAATTAGCGACAACCTGGGAACATTTTAAAGAGAAAAAAAAGGGTAAAAGGAATGTCATACAGTCAGGTATAAACAAAAAACAGGGTTAACAAAATTAAAGAAATGCTAGAAACTGGTTGCATGCATTTGTGAATTTTGCAATTTATAAAGTACCTGTTAAACGTATTATTAATAAACTAATGTCTAACAAAGGTGTCTTTCTCTCAATCCAGTGATCTGGTTCCGATAAATCGAGATACCAACATAAGGTTCATAAAGAGGAACTTTTAGAGCAGGAAATCATAATTTCTTTCATCAAAAACACTGGAATGTATGGATATAGTAATAAGCAAAAAACTGGTTAAAGTAAAATATTATATAGTGAAAGGAAATAATTTAATTGCACTAAACATAAAAAAACTAGATTATAAATAAAGGAGAAATCTCCATCAAATGGACAATAAAAACAAAAAACAATGACTACTTTGTGACTGGCAGCCTTATCCGTGAATTTGTGGAACATAATGGAGGAAGACTTAAAATTCTAAGAAAACCGTAAAAAAGCAAAAACAAACTGGAAGAAAGTGGAGATTTAGGACCCGATCTACAAAGAATCCAACCAGGCAGCAATAAACTGCTTGTGCAAACAATTTTCTTTTAGCAATGAGTGGAATACACTGCACTATACTATTGATACACTATTGATATAATAACATATATTTAATTAGAATGTTAAGAGCAAAAACTCTCTCTATACCATGCCTACGAATAAATGATAAGAGTTAAAGAAAAATATAAAAGATAACATAGTATAAAAAACAGGAGAGTTGTCTTTGTCTGTCTGACTGACCCTCCCACCCACCAGACCGTCCTTATAACCCCTTTCCCACTGGGGAAAAACCCGTATAAACTAGGGATGCACGATATAATCGGCCCCCTATCGGTATCGGCCTTAAAACTGAATATCGGACATCGGCCACCCCACCGATATTTAACCCGATATTTGATCAGCTTCTGAGTTTCTAAAAAAAAAAAAAAAATACTACTTCTTCTTCCTCAAAAACTTCTTTTTTACAGACTTAAAAACTTCTAAAGACGAGGGAAAAAATATTGATACATTAAAATATCACAATATCTTCATATGCTGATATATTGCCATTTAAAAACACCATATCAATCTCTTTTACTAATGAAATATTGCTATATGTCATCGTTATGCTACGAAATCCCCCGAAAATTCACAAAATTTTGCCATATTTTTATATGTTGATACACTATATTGCCAAAAGTATTTGCTCACCCATCCAAATTATTGGAATCAGGTGTTCCAATCACTTCCATGGCCACAGGTGTATAAATTCAAGCACCTAGGCATGCAGACTGTTTTTACAAACATTTGTGAAAGAATGGGTCGCTCTCAGGAGCTCAGTGAATTCCAGCGTGGAACTGTGATAGGATGCCACCTGTGCAACAAATCCAGTCGTGAAATTTCCTCGCTCCTAAATATTCCACAGTCAACTGTCAGCTGTATTATAAGAAAATGGAAGTGTTTGGGAACGACAGCAACTCAGCCACGAAGTGGTAGGCCACGTAAACTGACGGAGCGGGGTCAGCGGATGCTGAAGCGCATAGTGCGAAGAGGTCGCCAACTTTCTGCAGAGTCAATCACTACAGACCTCCAAACTTCATGTGGCCTTCAGATTAGCTCAAGAACAGTGCGCAGAGAGCTTCATGGAATGGGTTTCCATGGTCGAGCAGCTGCATCCAAGCCATACATAACCAAGTGCAATGCAAAGCGTCGGATGCGGTGGTGTAAAGCACGCCGCCACTGGACTCTAGAGCAGTGGAGACGCGTTCTCTGGAGTGACGAATCGCGCTTCTCCATCTGGCAATCTGATGGACGGGTCTGGGTTTGGCGGTTGCCAGGAGAACGGTACTTGTCTGACTGCATTGTGCCAAGTGTAAAGTTTGGTGGAGGGGGGATTATGGTGTGGGGTTGTTTTTCAGGAGCTGGGCTTGGCCCCTTAGTTCCAGTGAAAGGAACTCTGAATGCTTCAGCATACCAAGACATTTTGGACAATTCCATGCTCCCAACTTTGTGGGAACAGTTTGGAGCTGGCCCCTTCCTCTTCCAACATGACTGTGCACCAGTGCACAAAGCAAGGTCCATAAAGACATGGATGACAGAGTCTGGTGTGGATGAACTTGACTGGCCTGCACAGAGTCCTGACCTCAACCCGATAGAACACCTTTGGGATGAATTAGAGCGGAGACTGAGAGCCAGGCCTTCTCGTCCAACATCAGTGTGCGACCTCACAAATGCGCTTCTGGAAGAATGGTCAAAAATTCCCATAAACACACTCCTAAACCTTGTGGACAGCCTTCCCAGAAGAGTTGAAGCTGTTCTAGCTGCAAAGGGTGGACCGACGTCATATTGAACCCTATGGATTAGGAACGGGATGTCACTTAAGCTCATATGTGAGTCAAGGCAGGTGAGCAAATACTTTTGGCAATATAGTGTATATTGACGCGGTATTGATCTATTTTACTAACAAAATCTCACAAGAATTTGCAAAATATCACGAGTTTGTAACAGAACGATGAAATTTCACGAGATTTTGAAAGTAAAATAGATTGATACCGCATTTTTAAAAATCTATTTTATATCAGCATATGAAAATAAAGTGTCAGAAATGGACAACAAAACTGCTATTTTCAATGAATACTTATTTTTGTCCAGCTTTAACATCAGTATCGATATCGGTTATCGGCTACATGAGTTTTAAAATATCGGCATATCGGATATCGGCCAAAATCCCAATATCGTGCATCATTTTTTAGTGGGAGTGGGAACGGCTCACTGATGTGTGCCTACCCGGGTCAAATGACTCGGCCAGCAACCTGCGTTAAAATCTCCTGATCAGCTCTGATCAGCAGGTATGGGAACACCGAGCCGGAAAATTACGTGACACCATTGAACGCAACTTTTCAGTCGCTACTAATCTAATATGCAGAAACAACTGTTTACATTCAATAAACAAGGAGCAGCTCTGCTAAGAGAGATTCAGACAGATAAAAGAGCAAAATAACAAAGAATAATGACTATGCTCTGGCTCTCGTCCATGTTGCTCTCCATTGTTTACATCCCTGATTTCCGTCGCACTGTGAAAATCATCAATGCTTCCCCGGCGTGATGCTCTCATCTGACACGCAGTAGTGGGGGACAGTGGCCACGCAGCTTTCCAGTGTATTTAACTCCGTTGGTACCGGTCGTCTGTCAATTTACACCGACTGAACCAACATTAATTATGCGAATGATATGTTTTAGATATCTATCAGAGTTCAATGTGAGCAGATGGGCCCGGTGGCGCTAGTGTACGGCAACCTCGCTTCTGTCAGTGAGCACCAAGGCTGCTGTAGCTACAATGTAGTTTAACACCATCAGTGTGTGACTGATTGGGTAAATGGGTGAATGACTAAATGTAGTTTAAAGCGCTCTGGTCAAGTCTCATGACTTGAAAAAAAGTACAGAACATTTACCATTTAAGACTATGAAAATGGGCAGATTTAAATAATGCAATTAAAATGATCTCATGCAGCCGAACCCTGCTAGAAGTTCTGAGTCTTGACCTCAATCTTTTTTGGGCCCTGCACCCTGGATATCAATGTGTATGTAACTAAGAGATGAAAAGAAAAGATGTATCTGTTGATATGTCCAGTATTTCTATTTACTCCCCCAGAGACACTTTTATCTAATGTGAGAAAAAACTAACCTGACTCCCCAAGATGGATTTGCTCCGCATATCCATCTGAGATGGATTTGCTCCGCATATCCATCTGAGATGGATTTGCTCCGCATATCCATCTGAAAACCTTCCATAGAAGTAATTTTGGAAAGGGGTGAAAATACTGGTTAGCTGATTGGCCTATGTTGGTGATAGACGGGCCAAATAAACCAATCAGATCAACGAAGCATATGACGTACTAGCAGAGCGACGACGAAAACACAACAGCCAGGCTACTCTTGCCGAAACCAGTCGGGAGAAGAGCAAAAACATCTTTTCCTCTGAGAAAAGCCTCCAGAGTAGTGTTTTGCTCTTCTTTCAGTGAAGAAATACTCTGTAATTCCGATAAAACTTGCTCGATAGCCACGCTAACGCTAGTTTCATGGGCTGAAGCCTCCTTTTTCTTTAGACTGAACTGTCGCGCTTCTCGTTGTGTCACACCTCAACCCGCCTCAAAGCCAACGCTGATTGGATGTTCGTTTGGTGAACGGCTCGAAATTTTCTTCAATGAAGAGTCTCCAGACTGATTAGCGAGTGAAATCTTGAAAGCTTGCGAGATCAGGATGGTCTCACGAGGCTAAGAAACAACACCAGTATCTGGGCATCAAGCAGCCAGTATGAAGGCCAAGTAATCATTGAAGAAAACTGTGATTGAGGAATTTGGAACCATTTCTTATTAAAATATTCAACTCAATATCAAACTACTACTTCACATTTATATTATTAAAAGGATTTAGGTTTAGCTCCTCTGCTGCTCAGCTGGAAAAAAAGAAAATACTTCTGAGTATTTCTTTTTTCCTGCCATCTATATCCTGCAGAAAAAGTGTGTGATTGTAATTTAAAAGCATCTCAAATCTGGAGTATAAAAAAGGTTACTTTGGAAAACGTCTATTAAAGCTAAAACATCCTGCGGAAGGGGGGGGGGGGCTTCCTGCCACTAGGAGGCACCCTGCCATCCTTACCACTTAATCTTTCCCCTTCAAGCCTCCTTCTTTTCAACCTATCCTCCAGTATCTCTCAGTAATAAAAGGACTTGGAGAGAGACCTTCTTTGAAGCTGAGCTCCATGCTCCACAGTTTTTTAGTCTCCTTTTCCTAATTTGGACTTGTGTGACAAACGGCACAGCCTTCAGACTCTGCGGGGTCTTTCCTCGTTTCTTCCAGCTCTATCTATGGTGCTGCACAGGGCACGCTTTCATTTATTATCTTACCTTTGAATTCAGTGTCCTTTAGGGAGAAGAACTTGACTTTGATTTGGGAAAAAAATGTATTCTTGCCAGCAATAGCAGAAAGTGTGGTGAGAGAGACAAGCTGTAGAGCATCAGTTCAGCTCTCAAAGACTTTTAGTTAGAATATATATATATATATATATATATATATATATATATATATATATATCTTATACCCCTTTCCCACTGGCTGAAAAACCTGTTTAAACCCGAGAACAATCGACTTTTAGTGGCAGTGTGAACAGCTCACTGATGCGTGTCTAACCGGGTCAAATAACTCGGGAAGCGACCCGTTAAAATCACCAAGAGCCGGGTTAACACGCTTATTTACGTGATACCACTGAACACAACGTACTAACGTCAACACACAATGCCAGTCGCATCTGATCTAACAGACAGAAACAATTCTGTTTACATTCAATAAAGATAGAGCAGCTCTGGTAAGAGGGATTCAGCCAGATAAAAGAGCTAAAAAATAAAGAATAAAGACTAATCTCTGGCTCCCTTCCACGTTGTTCTCCATTGTTTACTTCCCTGATTTCTGTTGCACTGACAACATCTTAAATTTTCACCCATCATGATGCCGCCATCAGACAGGCAGTTATTTGGGGACAATGGTAGCGCAGCTTTCCAGCAGGGGGTCAGACTTGGCTTTTCGGTCTAAAGGGAAAAGAGCTTAAAGCTGATTGTGGTTTTGAAAAACCCGGGTTTTCAGTGGGAGAGCGACTAGTTATCCTAACAGGACTGTTAGGTTATTCTTTTACCATTGGATAAGACCAAAATATCTGGTGAGAACCAGGCTTGCAGCAGGAGAACATGCAGACCGACAAATCCCAGACTGGGATTAGACCTTTTTTACAAATAGTAAAAAGGATTTCAGGACTTTTTAAGGCTTTATTGGCCTTTATTTGTGATTTTAAATGTAGTTCAACAGATAAATGGGATTACAGAGAAGGTGGAGCCTAAGGTCACTTCGACCTGTGACCACCTCGTTGAGCATGAAAGACTCTATATGGGAGCTGAACCAGCTATGAGTGTTCACCACATTTAAAGCACATACAGATACAAGATATTTGGCTTCATCCTTCGTATTTTTTACCATCCTGAAATCTGTGAATTTTTGTGAATTCTACATCACTTGTTCTAGAAATTTGCAAATGAGTGTGATACAGTGCCTTCCACTCGTGGCGAATAGGAGGTGTGGAGTTAACACACTGATTGCTGTTAGGTACGGTGGAAAACCTATGATCCTGTGGGCCTGTGTAACTTTCAAAATCCCGGAAAACTTGTTTCCATGCGTATTATTTGAAACAGAAATTTGGTGGAACCAACAACAATTGTTCTGTTTTTTTTGAAAGGGGGTTGGAGGCGTCTTTATGAGTGCAGAGATACAGGAGTTATGGTTCATAAAAGAAGAAGTCTGGTCATATTTAGAATTGAAACTTCTGAGAGTACTTTAAATATGAAATTATAAATCTATTAATATAAATGATAAGTCTTTTTAATCAAGAGTAATTTTCATTTGCATGGTCTTTACTGGAGGCATCCATGTTTGTCAAAGAACACTACTGCCACCTACTGGTTTGTGACGTCACGGTGCGGTATCGGCTGTTGATCAAGTCCCAGTGCTGTATCTGGTGTTTGTCACAACGCGCTATTATCCAAGTCATCTTAAAAACATTCTTCTTCCAAATGTTGGCTACATATTACGTGTTTTTTCTCTGGCCAGAAGTTCGATGGCAAATCCTCCCTCTTCAAGTTGGCGATCCAATGACAAAAAGGAGTGAAATCATTTTTTTCCCCCACTTTTACCCGATGTATTCCAACATCCAGCTGCCATGCACGTGGGCATTGTCAGTTTCCCTATAGCTCTGGTGAATTTCAATGGTGAAGTCCTCTGGAAATCTTCAATAATTGTTGTTGATTGCAAATGTGTCTAGTAGTTCCCATTGATTTAGCTTGTAAAGCGGGGAGAATGGCGCGAGGCTTACCGCACCGTGACGTCACTGCTGGAAGATGGCAGGAGGGAGGGGTTACTATATTTGGGCAAAAATGACTGCTCCCAGACTCAGTGATCATGACGAAAATTATTACTTTTTTATTAATTAAATCACCATCAACATATTAGTTTTAAGTATAAATAATGATCCATTGATTATTCCTTGCTGACTGGACCTTTCCTTTAATATTCCACATAGAGGAAAGATCAAAGATCTCTCATTCTAGTTTTAAAAAAATGCTGCTCTGATGGGAAAAATATGATAGCAAAAAATATTCCCAGACATTCTGCCAGTGATGAGGATACTTTTACGGTTATTTGTCTAAAATACACTCAGTCAAATAAGATATCTGAAATAAATCAGTATAAGAAGAGAAGTGCAGCAATAACAGAGGAATTCATTTTTAAGTGGTTTTCACAGAATAGATGGTGCTTTATGCTGGTTGCTGCAGATCATTTTAATTTTATCTCATCAAATACCAAAAAAGCAAAGTAATTTCTGCATTTTTATTACTGCTGTTTCCACTCAGTGAGCAGATTTATGTCAATGTACTCATCAAGGGTTTATTTTTTCAACAACTGAGGTCAGGCTGCTGATGTAATATGTTTTTCACTTGTGCATTTGTGTTCAGGAGAAGTTCCTTTGCATAAATTTCCTCTGAATACTTAATCTTTTCTGTTTATGTCTAACAAAAAAAAAAAAAAATTATCCTGCTCTTATTCAGGTGATATATCTTATAAAAGCCGGGTAACAATAAAACGATCTATTAATGCTACCTTGTTTTACATTAACAAAATGAATCTGGCTGTATTACAGAGTGCTGCTGTGTACATCTCAGTGGATAATTTGCAGCTACTAAAGAAAAAACTCCAGAACACATTAATTCAGCCAGATCTTTAGGGAATAAATTCGCTACCCTCTTTAAAATAATTAATACCTGCTGTTTGTGTAAAATATACCTTTTAATTTTAGAATAATTCAAAGCTTTCTGTTTCAAAAGGTGCTTAGAGCTTTTAACTTTGCTAATTTGCTTTAAGTACCCCCCCCCCCCGCCTGTACATGAAGACGTTAGTCAATGCCTGAATCCTGATCTCCTCCCTTTACAGGGAATTCCAGAACAAATAAATAAGGAAAATTGGGTTTTTGACCTGAAAGCTTCTTTTCTTTCTGATATGATCAAAAGCACCAAGTTAAAGAGACACCCAGAGAGCTTTGAGTGATGCTCACTGGCCCTGTCAGATGTAATATTCTCTAAACCTCACCAAGTTTGCTGATGGATGAAAATGACCCGGCAGAGAGAATCTCACCTACACGCCTACTTAACACCTTCCTGTTTGACTGAAGGGGTGAATAAGAGCTGGAAGCGGAACACAGCAGGGTCTAAAGCTCAACCAGGGATTTAGTTTCCCTGCACTAACTAAATGCACTAACAAAAGAAGGAAATGTAATATGGAAAATGTATCTTGATTTGCAATACATGGTCTGTTGTCTCACTTTCATGAAGTCATATATGGTAACCAGTGATGGGAGTAACGGCGTTGAAAGTAACAGCGTTACTAAGGCCGCTACCTTTTTTAGTAACGAGTAATTAAATGATTACTCTTACTCTAACTTCCCACTATCTGCCTTATGGTGGAAAATAGAATTCAGTGTTTATATTGGATAAAAGTATAGTTTTAGGTTAATTTGAATTGAATTACTTTACAGGTACACTATGCAACCGGTGTTGATTTTCCAGCGAGGCTCCCCCCAGAGGGCAAAAGTAAAAATGCACTGTCGTAAATATGCTCAGCTGTTCTCCTGGTTTCTCCGTCAAGCCAGGCGCGGTTGTTTTGAGCTTAGCAGACAGGCGAACGCAACGAATCACCATGTCTACTGCGGTAAGTGACTATTTTGTTCCAATTTTCGAGTTTGAAAATTTTTTATGTTTTCATACATTATTTGTTATGCGTGTGTCTAAATAACAAAGTAAAGCAAGACCGACTCTCGCGATGCACGAGACTTCTGAGCCTGTGGGTGCGGGCCGAGGGCTCCTGCAATTGCAAGTACGGTATTTCCCCTAGAGACCACCAGGGCAGCCGAGAAAACCTTTGTTCGACCTGAAATGACTCATTTAATCATCCAAAACGTTATGGAACACATTAATCAACTGAAAAATGTTGCATAGTATGCCTTTAATGCAGTTGCGGCAATTGTTTGCATTTGAAGGAGAAATAAGAAAATCATGAGAAAACATCTGGTCCAGAAGCAATTTGAATAAAATCTTTGGTGTTAAAAGAAAATGTCACAGTCTTGGTTTTCGATTTGTTGTCCTCTGCTGCCCTCTTGTGTCCTCTTTCCCTAGCTCTGTTTTCTGCTCTGCCCTCACCTGTTTTCAATCCCCTCGTTAGCCCTCTCTTTGTCTCTGTCCCCTTTAAAAGCCTCCCTCTTCAGTTCCTGTTTGCTGGATCCTCCTCAAACGTTGGTCTGTTTACCTCGTCTTTCCCTGGCTCCTAGAGTTTGGTTTCCCCTGATGTCTCCTTGGTTCTGGTTGGGGTTATTTTTGTTGGATCTTTGATTCCTGCCTCCGTACCTGTAAACCTCAATAAACCCACCAAAATTCACCTCTGCCAACTTGCCTCTGCTTTTGGGTCATCAATCCAACATCAAATCCTGACAGAAAATTCACAATCTTGGAAAATCTTTAGTGCTAAGAGAATCGCCGTCACTTCAAATGGTGAAGTGACAGCCAACTTATAGAAAACATCAAGAAATATTTGAAATGCCTTAAAGATTGAGCAGTAAAACTAGTAATGTCTCCTCCCTCTCCTTTTATCAGAGTCCAACTATTATAGTAGGAGAAGGAAAATACCACAAATCCAAGTGGGTGAACAACCGCCGGGTCCCATGGAAACAGCAGTCAGACAGATGGGAGAATGAGCGAGGATGATAAACTACAGAAAAATATTATTTTCCACAGGGCTGAAAGGATTTATTTTAAAAACAAATGTTAAATAAATGGAAAATAGTTTTTTTCAGCTCTAATCATTCTGGCTGATGTAATTTGTTCACAACTTGTTTTTTTTGTTATGCCTCCTGGGAAATCATCGTCTTCTTATTCAAAGCACTGGAAAATCTCACAGGTTTCCAACTTAAAGTGAGTTATGAGGAAGATTAAGAAAAGGCAAAGAATAAAACACGCTTTCAAAGCTTTTTGTTTATCTGGATGTTCCAGGCGCATAAAGAGATCCACTGAACTGTGACAGAGCACTTACTCTCTGCCTGTTTTTGTCCCTTAAACTCTACTTTACTCTCTACTGTTTTATCTTCCTTAAAATAGACGGACACCTTTACCATTTTATTAAGAGGCCAAAGAATCCTACTCTCTCTTATCATTTCTGTTAAATGTTAGCAAGGATATTTAGCAATGAGTACAGTGAATATTGATCGCAATGATTAGATTAGCTTTTGTATTAAACTGTAATAAGAAGATCATGTAGAGAGAATGAAATAAACAAAAAAAAAGCAGGAAACTAAATAACTAACAACAACTAATTAAACATCTCATTCATGTATTGAGAGCATTTGCACATCTTTCTGATTTTACAGTTTAGACATAAAACTATTTTAACATCAGAGATTTAAGAGTTATTTATAGGGATGCACGATATTGGGATTTTGGCCGATATCCGATATGCTGATATTTTAAAACTCATGTATCCGATAACCGATATCGATACTGATGTTAAAGCTGGACAAAAATAAGTAGTCATTGAAAATAGCAGTTTTGTTATCCATTTCTGACACTTCTCAAATATATTTTCATATGCTGATATCAAATTGATTTTTAAAAACGCGGTATCGATCTATTTTACTTTCAAAATCTCGTGAAATTTCATCGTTCTGTTACAAACTCTCGTGATATTTTGCAAATTCTTGTGAGATTTTGTTAGTAAAATAGATCGATACCGCGTCAATATATCAACATATAAAAATATGGCAAAATTTCGTGAATTTTCGGGGGATTTCGTAGCATAACGATGACATATAGCAATATTTCATTAGTAAAAGAGATTGATATGGTGTTTTTAAATGGCAATATATCAGCATATGAAGATATTGTGATATTTTAATGTATCAATATTTTTCCCTCGTCTTTAGAAGTTTTTAAGTCTGTAAAAAAGACGTTTTTGAGGAAGAAGAAAAAGTAGTATTTATTTTTTTTAGACTGTAGAAACTCAGAAGCTGATCAAATATCGGGTTACATATCGGTGGGGTGGCCGATGTCCGGTATTCAGTTTTAAGGCCGATACAGGCCGATACCAATAGGGGGCCGATTATATCGTGCATCCCTAGTTATTTAGCATCAATGATTACGAAAATGAACTCTTTCCTAAACTTTTAGGCACGGTGGTGGCAGTATGCAGCAGCAGCATGGGGCTGTTTGCTACCAGTGGCAATAATGCATAGAAAACAGTAATTAAAATAATAACTAATTGGCTAAATCTTAGACCAGCATGAAAATGATTCCAAAAACTGGTTTGGAAATGAAAAAAAAAGTACATTTATAGTAGTAGCCATTCAAAAGTTCCCAACTTTCCTTAATTGACCCTTGGCTGATCCTTGGCTGATCCCCTATAATTCCTTTTTAAACATCAATCTTTACAAAAATATTTTTTCTGTCATGAGTTGTGAAGATTAAGATCTAAAGAGAAGCATTATCTCGGCTGGCTTTTGACTGGGAAGGGCCATTTTGAATGGCTGCTACTGTAATCGACCCCCATCCCAATTATTGGTCCTATTTTAACATGGTGATGAATTAAGAGTCTGTATATGGTTTTAAAGCTGTGGCTGATTAGGGAAAAGCGAAATGTCAACATGATTCTAACCATATTCCATTCATGAAGGTAACTTCTTGGGTAAAATTCCCAGACCTGAAGATACCAAGTTAATGTCTTCATCAATGTAAACATGGGAGTAAACCCTATAAGAATCTCCAGTCACCAAATGGAGAGGTTTCTGCATCCCAGAGGTGAACCTGGTTTGATGCCAGACATACAAATCAACCCCAGAAAAAAAATCAAAAGAGCCTTTAAAGACGCTGATGAAGATGGTTGGGGGAAGAATCTGAGTAAATTGCAAGAAATAAAAAGTATCATGGGAGCATCATATTGTGCGTTCGTCTCATTGCACCAAGCTAAAGAAACATCTGCTTGTGCTCGTATGGAAAAGAGAAAGGTCTTGTTAGGATTCCAGTCTGTGTGGTTTGTGTTTGTCTTCCTTCCTCCACCAGGCGGCGCCTGGTTCTGGTTGGCCTCCTCACACACCCGCGGAGGGTTATCTCATTAATGGAGTGCTCTTAAGCTGCTGACTGCCACTACCTCGACGCCAGAGTGTTTGCCAGTTTTGGGTACTCTAGCCAAGCTGTGTTTTGCTGAGTCAAACTGAGCTTTTGTCTACCTGAGTTTTAACTTCGCTGTTTTGTCTTTTCCTCTCGGCAGGAAGTCATCCTGCAAACTGGATGTTTTGGACCTTCTCTCCCTGGAAGGAACTTCTGAGAACCAAACTGAGTTGAGGATTCAAGTTCGTGGCTTGAATCAACCTATTTCCCCCAAGGATCGTTTGGGGCTTCACTCTGAGCAGGGGATTCATCTCCACAACAACCCGTTCAAGTACCGCAGGAAATCTAAGTGGCAGTCAGCTCCTCTGTTCATCAAGGAACAACCGCAATCTGGGTAAACCCTGTCCGCCCTCCATCGAACAAGACAATCACAGGAACATCCCACACTGACAGGATTCAATAGAAGACACCATTTTCTGGAAACGTGAGTCAGCAACCTATTTCTCCTCTTCCAGTTCAAGAATTAAATTTCCCACTGAGCCTGAACTAACCGCAGTGTCTTCCCCTCACTTTCCAGTCAAACACTGTTCAGAGCAGCAGTAAATTAACCTGTTAAACTTTTCCCTGGTCTCTCTGTTTTGGTTTCCTGCATGTGGGTCAGAGCTTTTGATAAAACCATGACAGGTCTTTTTAATTTGACTTCCAGGATAGGGCTGATTAACGACAGAACAGAAGGCTTAAAAACTAAAAACACTACTAGCTGTTTAAAAAGCGGTGGCAGCATCATGCTATGGGAATATTTCACTGCCAGGTGCACAATAACAAAAAAAGAGAAACTCCTTCTCCTTCAACAGCTGTTAAATGTTAAAACAAGGTCTGTTTCTTGCTGATGGCTACAAAACATGCGTCGTTTCTTCGCAACATGCAATAAACGGTTTGACTAATTCTGACTTTAATTACACTTTAACAAAGTATGGGCTAAAGAGCAGTTTTAAAAACAGTTAAAGAAAAAAGCAAAAACTTTTTGAAGGGCATCAAATAGCATTGACGGCTAATTCAACAACGCACACACACCTTCACACACACATCCCTGCTCCAATCTCCAGGCCTCAGGCGTGCTCTGCAGGGGATGTTCTCAAAATACACGCATCAATCATGTCGCAGACAGCTACGTCTGCACCTCCCCTCTACGCCGCTCCAAACCGACTGGTGCAGGAGCCTCAAGGTGAAGAAGGGCGCCGCGTCCCTACACTTATAATAACTCACCTGTAGGATGGCACATGCAGGCTGCATCCTCTAAAAAAACTTCCTGCAATTTCACATAAAGACAAGAGGACAAAAAAAGCCAAAAATCTATCTCTAAAGCCCTAAAGAGTTGGCTGAGAGAACGACCGAGTTCCCAGGAGAGATGGCTTTACCCTGACTGAAGGAGATTTGCCTGAAACTTCTGGTCAAATGCAACTATGAAAGGAAAATACATGCACACTGCAGATCTGAGAGGAGAGAGAAACATGCGTTAAACACAGGCTCTGCTGTTTCCCCATTAGGGAACAGAGAAGAAGAAAGTGTGAGTCCAATGTTTGTCGGTGTGAGACGGTTAATAACTTTGTCTCTGCGCCGGCGAAGCTCCTCACATGATCAGAATGTAATTACAAGCTGCTCTATATGCAGACGCGTGATGTCTGCAGGGGACTCGTGGAAGCGAAAGACAAAGGAGCTCTGTAATAAGATTAACATCCTTCAAACCTGAGCATCATCTAACTTACAATCCCCGTCAGTGTTCCTTTACCCAGCGCCTGTGTCAGGCTGAACGAGCAAACCGGCTGCAGAATAAGACCTTATGAAACACGCAGAAACAATCTGTGACAGATTATTTATCAGTTGGACTGTAGCTACCTGCTGTGGCTTGTTAAAGAACTCATTCAATCATTTTCTTCATGTCTTCCTACCATCATACTGTCACGATATCTCAGATTTATTATCTATGATTCATCTAAGATTCAATTTACTAAACATTTTTTTTCTAAATAAGCTCAAGCAATCCCTCACATGAAGAGAGCATGTAGCAACATTGGAAATTATTGACTTAGTCTTACAGGAAACCAAGAAAATAAGACGTACATCTATATTTTGTCCCATTTTTTCTGATGCATTTTAAATGAAAAATTAAAATAACTGCCCTGAACTTTTGTATAACTTGAGCAGACAAAGAGCAGTTTAAAGCAGGGTTAGAATATAAAGCAATATATTACAAACTTAAAGTGTTTCGGAGGTCAGTTCAACCAGATCTTTAAACCTGTCGGGACACAAGCTGAGAGTATGCAAGAGGTCCTGGAGGAGCTGCAGACATTCGTAGCTTAGGTAAAAGAATCACCTGGCAAGGAACTATCAGTCCTGATCCCCACAAAGCTGAGCTTCATAATGGAGAATGGCAAGAAGAAAGTTATTGCTGTTTGCAGCTTCCCTGCAAGAGAAACAGCAAATAATAACAACTCCCCTTTTTAAACAAGTTTTTAGTTCCAAATAGCAACATGATAAGTGCAGTAAAAAACTCTCGCGTGATGAAACATGATGGTGGTGACATCATGCTGTGAAATGCTTTCCTATTATTTTTTATCTGTTGAGATTATTTTAGGCACTAGTTGCCTGTATTTACAATTATACATAAAAGCGCTGTCACCATTTATTACTTTTACACCCTACATACACTATATTGCCAAAAGTATTTGCTCACCCATCCAAATTATTGGAATCAGGTGTTCCAATCACTTCCATGGCCACAGGTGTATAAATTCAAGCACCTAGGCATGCAGACTGTTTTTACAAACATTTGTGAAGGAATGGGTCGCTCTCAGGAGCTCAGTGAATTCCAGCGTGGAACTGTGATAGGATGCCACCTGTGCAACAAATCCAGTCGTGAAATTTCCTCGCTCCTAAATATTCCACAGTCAACTGTCAGCTGTATTATAAGAAAATGGAAGTGTTTGGGAACGACAGCAACTCAGCCACGAAGTGGTAGGCCACGTAAACTGACGGAGCGGGGTCAGCGGATGCTGAAGCGCATAGTGCGAAGAGGTCGCCAACTTTCTGCAGAGTCAATCACTACAGACCTCCAAACTTCATGTGGCCTTCAGATTAGCTCAAGAACAGTGCGCAGAGAGCTTCATGGAATGGGTTTCCATGGTCGAGCAGCTGCATCCAAGCCATACATAACCAAGTGCAATGCAAAGCGTCGGATGCGGTGGTGTAAAGCACGCCGCCACTGGACTCTAGAGCAGTGGAGACGCGTTCTCTGGAGTGACGAATCGCGCTTCTCCATCTGGCAATCTGATGGACGGGTCTGGGTTTGGCGGTTGCCAGGAGAACGGTACTTGTCTGACTGCATTGTGCCAAGTGTAAAGTTTGGTGGAGGGGGGATTATGGTGTGGGGTTGTTTTTCAGGAGCTGGGCTTGGCCCCTTAGTTCCAGTGAAAGGAACTCTGAATGCTTCAGCATACCAAGACATTTTGGACAATTCCATGCTCCCAACTTTGTGGGAACAGTTTGGAGCTGGCCCCTTCCTCTTCCAACATGACTGTGCACCAGTGCACAAAGCAAGGTCCATAAAGACATGGATGACAGAGTCTGGTGTGGATGAACTTGACTGGCCTGCACAGAGTCCTGACCTCAACCCGATAGAACACCTTTGGGATGAATTAGAGCGGAGACTGAGAGCCAGGCCTTCTCGTCCAACATCAGTGTGCGACCTCACAAATGCGCTTCTGGAAGAATGGTCAAAAATTCCCATAAACACACTCCTAAACCTTGTGGACAGCCTTCTCAGAAGAGTTGAAGCTGTTCTAGCTGCAAAGGGTGGACCGACGTCATATTGAACCCTATGGATTAGGAACGGGATGTCACTTAAGCTCATATGTGAGTCAAGGCAGGTGAGCAAATACTTTTGGCAATATAGTGTAGTTGGAAAAGCCTTTATTAGCAATATGGCCATGAAACCTAGCAAGTAGTAAATAGAAGAATCTTTGTTGAAAGAAAGCTAAAAAAAAATTAATAATTAATTTAATGCTTGATTAACAAAATCATGTTTCTAATCACCTCATACTGGTTAGATACTGAAATAGATAGAAAAATGTAAACTAGAATTTTAACATATTAAAAAAGAAAAATTGAGAAAGCCTTTTTATGACGAAAACATTTACATCCAACTTGGAGGGATAGAAATATTCAAAGATCCATTTTTTCTCTTCATCTGGGTCTTTATCCAAAAATAATCCGTGAGACAATAAAATATTTATTCTGGATATAATGTGCGGATTCCTTTTGTTAAAATTAAAGAAACTTTTTGTCATTTCATGTGCGCTTGAAGAAATAATAACCTGAAAGTTAGATAAAAGCATTTTTTAAAATTGGCAGATGATGTCATTCAGCCACATGTAGTTTATTTAGTAACGACAGCAGAGACGGCCGGGCGCAAACATGTTAAGAGAGCAAAGAGCTGCTGAGTGCAGCAAGGAGGAGCACACTGGAAAAAAATCAAAGTCTAGATGAGTATTTTTTTCTTAAAATAAGTGCATTTGTTCTTGGATTAAGGGATAAAAGAGACATTTTGCCAATGGAACAAGACAATTTACACTTAAAATAAGAAAGTACAATTGCATTGTCTTATTTCAAGTGCATGTTATCTAGTTGTCTTATTTTAAGAGTAAAATACTCATTCCACTGGCAAAATATCTCTTTAACCTACTCAAATTAGGGGTAAATACACTTAATTTAAGGAATTTTTACTTGTTTCTAGATCGTTTTTCCAGTGCACAAGCACAGACGCTGAGCTAAGTGTGCGCAGACGGATTTGTGTGCAAACTCAGCTAGAGAAAGAGTTTATTAGGATCTGAGCTCACAAGACCCGTGCTGAACGAGCGTTTTATGAGAATAAACCACTACAGACCATTAGCACGGCGTGCTCCCATTCAACTGTGCACTGAAGTAGTAGCAGGTCCTTCTGGTACTAAAGACCTGGGTTGCAGGACACTGTTCCAGCTTTCACCCTCATCTTTTAGCAGATCAACAATAAACTTGCAGAGAGAGGAACAACAGAGTGGTTTAGATCCAAAGTGGCTTATATGTGAAGATTAAAAAAAATTATAATCAGTTCTTCTCCATCTAATCTGAATAAACATCTCTAGGTCTTTAAAGCTATTTGAAAAATATGCAAAGCTCCACCTTGAGATTATGATTAGGGCTAAAACAATTAATCGGATTAATAGATTATTAAAATTACAGTCAACTAATTTAGTAATCGAATTATTAACCGGAGTATATAGACTGTAAAACATTAGAGTAGTAATTATACCAAAATTGTAAAAAAATTAGGGCTGCAACTAACGATTATTTTAAAAATCGATGAATCGGCAGATTATTTTTTCGATTAATCGATGAATCGGACAAAAAATATTTTTTATATTAACCTCTTTATTCCAAAATAAACATTTTAGACAGAACAAACAAGCACACAAGTACAGGTTGCTCATTAACTGTACTGGTGCAATATGAAAAATAAATGTTTGTGTTAAAACTACGCAAACTTACATGAGAAATGTAGCTGTACATCCACAAAATATAGGCTACTTTGTTTCATAAATTGCAAAAAAAGACATCTGACAGTTGGCAACACTGCACCTGCGGTGCTGACTCGCTCTGCCGTAATTTTTCTTCTACTCCCGTTTCAGTCAATTGGCAGTGATGACGGCGGCGGCGGATGACGCATTAATCGCGCGACACAACTAATTGATGATGAAATTCGTTGCCAACGCTTTTAAAAGTCGATTTTTATTGATTTTCTCGAAAAAAATCATCTTTAAGGAACCTTTGGCTATCCAATTATATATCGATTAATCAAAAAAATAATTGACAGATTAACTGATTTGCATAATAATAACAATCGTTAGTTGTAGCCCTAATTATGACTTTGATATAAAATTTTTAATTCCTGCCGATTGCATCATAATGTGCTGCATTGCTTTGGTGCAGCACATAGACTGTGGTTCTTCTCCCTCAGCCAATAAATATTTGCTATAACAGTAAAAAAACAAAACAAAACAAAAAACACAGAGGAGACGGGAGGCGGGAAAAGGTGGAAGAGAGAAGCAGACAAAGATAGATCTGGAGGTAGAAAGAGGATGTGTGAAAACATTAAGGCAGAAAGAGATTTATAGAGCGAGTTATGCAACTAAAAGGCGCCTGTGATATCAACTGCTCCATCTTCACTGGAGCCCATGCTGCTTTGAACAGGCAGAAATAAAATAAACCCGTCATACGTCATCTCTCAGCGTGCTTTGACAAGATCTGGTGTTTGGGTCGCAGCTGATTCCTGACATCAGAGAGAACAAGTTGTTCTCTTAACCAAAGGTGACAACATTTACTTCAGGTGCTGCGGTTTTATCCAAAATCCCGGTGATCATGATTTCTACCTCACAGACTTTCATCTGACGGGAAACATTAGAGCTTCTTTTCATGGAGAAGTTATATTAAAAACTTATTCATTGGATATGAAGCTACAAACAGCAGAGGCGAAGCTCTGCGTTTACTTCCAGAGAGACAAACTTGTTTCCCTTTCAGTGGATTTTAAAGGTGGATTAGGAATTTTATAATGCAAGAAAAGCCTTTTGATTCAGGCCCGACAAAAACCAGGATGTGCTTCCATATATGGAAGATGATGCTGTTTTCATTTGTATAATGAACCAGATGACCAACAACTGAAAACTGATATAATAATAAAAACCTTTAATCCTTCTAATTTGCACTCTGTTTTAACTGCCAGAGATGTTCTTTGTATATTATAGACAAAACTGTGTAAATATTCTTCTACCAGAAAGTAATTAGTAACCGTGATTTTTAAAAAGGTAATTTTTGGAAAGGCGTATTGTCAGGAATCCAGTTTGTGTGGTCTGTTTTTGTGCTTGCTTTCCTCCTCCACCAGGTGGTGCCCTGTCCTCATTGGGTCTCCCTGCACACCTGCCGCTCGTTGCCTCATTACCTGTGGAGTGCTCTTAAGCTGCTGACTACCACTACCTCGATGCCAGAGTGTTTGCCAATACTGGGTACTCTAGCCATGCTTAGTTTAGCAGAACCTAACCTGAGTTTTTGTTTGCCAATACTGGGTACTCTAGCCATGCTTAGTTTAGCAGAGTCTAACCTAAGTCTTTGTTTTGCCAATACTGAGTACTCTAGCCATGCTTAGTTTAGCAGAGTCTAACCTAAGCCTTTGTTTTGCCAATACTGGGTACGCTAGCCATGCTTAGTTTAGCAGAACCTAACCTGAGTTTTTGTTTGCCAATACTGGGTACTCTAGCCATGCTTAGTTTAGCAGAGTCTAACCTAAGTCTTTGTTTTGCCAATACTGAGTACGCTAGCCATGCTTAGTTTAGCAGAGCCTAACCTGAGTTTTTGTTTGCCAATACTGGGTAATCTAGCCATGCTTAGTTTAGCAGAGTCTAACCTAAGTCTTTGTTTTGCCAATACTGGGTACGCTAGCCATGCTTAGTTTAGCAGAGCCTAACCTGAGTTTTTGTTTGCCAATACTGGGTACTCTAGCCATGCTTAGTTTAGCAGAGTCTAACCTGAGTCTTTGTTTTGCCAATACTGGGTACGCTAGCCATGCTTAGTTTAGCAGAGCCTAACCTGAGTTTTTGTTTGCCAATACTGGGTACTCTAGCCATGCTTAGTTTAGCAGAGCCTAACCTGAGTTTTTGTTTGCCAATACTGGGTACTCTATCCATGCTTAGTTTAGCAGAGTCTAACCTAAGTCTTTGTTTTGCCAATACTGGGTACGCTAGCCATGCTTAGTTTAGCAGAGCCTAACCTGAGTTTTTGTTTGCCAATACTGGGTACTCTAGCCATGCTTAGTTTAGCAGAGTCTAACCTGAGTCTTTGTTTTGCCAATACTGGGTACGCTAGCCATGCTTAGTTTAGCAGAGCCTAACCTGAGATTTTGTTTGCCAATACTGGGTACTCTAGCCATGCTTAGTTTAGCAGAGTCTAACCTGAGTCTTTGTTTTGCCAATATTGGGTACTCTAGCCATGCTTCGTTTAGCAGAGTCTAACCTAAGTCATTGTTTTGCCAATACTGGGTACGCTAGCTATGCTTAGTTTAGCAGAGCCTAACCTGAGTTTTTGTTTGCCAATACTGGGTACTCTAGCCATGCTTAGTTTAGCAGAGTCTAACCTCAGTCTTTGTTTTGCCAATATTGGGTACTCTAGCCATGCTTAGTTTAGCAGAGTCTAACCTAAGTCATTGTTTTGCCAATACTGGGTACGCTAGCCATGCTTAGTTTAGCAGAGCCTAACCTGAGTTTTTGTTTGCTGATACAGAGCCTAACCTGAGTTTCTGTTTGCCAATACTGGGTACTCTAGCCATGCTTAGTTTAGCAGAGTCTAACCTAAGTCTTTGTTTTGCCAATACTGGGTACGCTAGCCATCCTTAGTTTAGCAGAGCCTAACCTGAGTTTTTGTTTGCCAATACTGGGTACTCTAGCCATGCTTAGTTTAGCAGAGTCTAACCTAAGTCATTGTTTTGCCAATACTGGGTACGCTAGCAATGCTTAGTTTAGCAGAGCCTAACCTGAGTTTTTGTTTGCCAATACTGGGTACTCTAGCCATGATTAGTTTAGCAGAGTCTAACCTGAGTCTTTGTTTTGCCAATACTGGGTACGCTAGCCATGCTTAGTTTAGCAGAGTCTAACCTAAGTCATTGTTTTGCCAATACTGGGTACGCTAGCTATGCTTAGTTTAGCAGAGCCTAACCTGAGTTTTTGTTTGCCAATACTGGGTACTCTAGCCATGCTTAGTTTAGCAGAGTCTAACCTGAGTCTTTGTTTTGCCAATATTGGGTACTCTAGCCATGCTTAGTTTAGCAGAGTCTAACCTAAGTCATTGTTTTGCCAATACTGGGTACGCTAGCCATGCTTAGTTTAGCAGAGTCTAACCTAAGTCTTTGTTTTGCCAATACTGGGTACGCTAGCCATCCTTAGTTTAGCAGAGCCTAACCTGAGTTTTTGTTTGCCAATACTGGGTACTCTAGCCATGCTTAGTTTAGCAGAGTCTAACCTAAGTCATTGTTTTGCCAATACTGGGTACGCTAGCAATGCTTAGTTTAGCAGAGCCTAACCTGAGTTTTTGTTTGCCAATACTGGGTACTCTAACCATGCTTAGTTTAGCAGAGTCTAACCTGAGTCTTTGTTTTGCCAATACTGGGTACTCTAGCCATGCTTAGTTTAGCAGAGTCTAACCTAAGTCATTGTTTTGCCAATACTGGGTACGCTAGCTATGCTTAGTTTAGCAGAGCCTAACCTGAGTTTTTGTTTGCCAATACTGGGTACTCTAGCCATGCTTAGTTTAGCAGAGTCTAACCTGAGTCTTTGTTTTGCCAATATTGGGTACTCTAGCCATGCTTAGTTTAGCAGAGTCTAACCTAAGTCATTGTTTTGCCAATACTGGGTACGTTAGCCATGCTTAGTTTAGCAGAGCCTAACCTGAGTTTTTGTTTGCTGATACTGGGTACTCTAGCCATGCTTAGTTTAGCAGAGTCTAACCTGAGTCTTTGTTTTGCCAATACTGGGTACACTAGCCATGCTTAGTTGAGCAGAGCCTAACCTGAGTTTTTGTTTGCCAATACTGGGTACTCTAGCCATGCTTAGTTTAGCAGAGTCTAACCTGAGTCTTTGTTTTGCCAATACTGGGTACGCTAGCCATGCTTAGTTTAGCAGAGCCTAACCTGAGTTTTTGTTTGTCAATACTGGGTACTCTAGCCATGCTTAGTTTAGCAGATCCTAACCTGAGTTTTTGTTTTGCCAATACTGGGTACTCTAGCCATGCTTAGTTTAGCAGATCCTAACCTGAGTTTTTGTTTGCCAATACTGGGTACTCTAGCCATGCTTAGTTTAGCAGAGTCTAACCTAAGTCTTTGTTTTGCCAATACTGGGTACTCTAGCCATGCTTAGTTTAGCAGAGTCTAACCTGAGTTTTTGTTTGCAAATACTGGGTACTCTAGCCATGCTTAGTTTAGCAGAGTCTAACCTAAGTCATTGTTTTGCCAATACTGGGTACGCTAGCCATGCTTAGTTTAGCAGGGCCTAACCTGAGTTTTTGTTTGCCAATACTGGGTACTCTAGCCATGCTTAGTTTAGCAGAGTCTAACCTGAGTCTTTGTTTTGCCAGTACTGGGTACGCTAGCCATGCTTAGTTTAGCAGAGCCAAACCTGAGTTTTTGTTTGCCAATACTGGGTACTCTAGCCATGCTTAGTTTAGCAGAGTCTAACCTGAGTCTTTGTTTTGCCAATACTGGGTACTCTAGCCATGCTTAGTTTAGCAGAGTCTAACCTAAGTCATTATTTTGCCAATACTGGGTACGCTAGCTATGCTTAGTTTAGCAGAGCCTAACCTGAGTTTTTGTTTGCCAATACTGGGTACTCTAGCCATGCTTAGTTTAGCAGAGTCTAACCTGAGTCTTTGTTTTGCCAATATTGGGTACTCTAGCCATGCTTAGTTTAGCAGAGTCTAACCTAAGTCATTGTTTTGCCAATACTGGGTACGCTAGCCATGCTTAGTTTAGCAGGGCCTAACCTGAGTTTTTGTTTGATGATACTGGGTACTCTAGCCATGCTTAGTTTAGCAGAGCCTAACCTGAGTTTTTGTTTGCTGATACTGGGTACTCTAGCCATGCTTAGTTTAGCAGAGTCTAACCTGAGTCTTTGTTTTGCCAATACTGGGTACGCTAGCCATGCTTAGTTTAGCAGAGCCTAACCTGAGTTTTTGTTTGCCAATACTGGGTACTCTAGCCATGCTTAGTTTAGCAGAGTCTAACCTGAGTCTTTGTTTTGCCGATACTGGGTACGCTAGCCATGCTTAGTTTAGCAGAGCCTAACCTGAGTTTTTGTTTGTCAATACTGGGTACTCTAGCCATGCTTAGTTTAGCAGAGTCTAACCTAAGTCATTGGTTTGCCAATACTGGGTACTCTAGCCATGCTTAGTTTAGCAGATCCTAACCTGAGTTTTTGTTTTGCCAGTTTTGGGTACTCTAGCCATGCCTAGTTTAGCAGAGTCTAACCTAAGTCTTTGTTTTGCCAATACTGGGTACTCTAGCCATGCTTAGTTTAGCAGAGCCTAACCTGAGTTTTTGTTTGCCAATACTGGGTACTCTAGCCATGCTTAGTTTAGCAGAGTCTAACCTAAGTCTTTGTTTTGCCAATACTGGGTACTCTAGCCATGCTTAGTTTAGCAGAGTCTAACCTGAGTTTTTGTTTGCAAATACTGGGTACTCTAGCCATGCTTAGTTTAGCAGAGTCTAACCTAAGTCATTGTTTTGCCAATACTGGGTACGCTAGCCATGCTTAGTTTGGCAGGGCCTAACCTGAGTTTTTGTTTGCCAATACTGGGTACTCTAGCCATGCTTAGTTTAGCAGAGTCTAACCTAAGTCTTTGTTTTGCCAGTACTGGGTACGCTAGCCATGCTTAGTTTAGCAGAGCCAAACCTGAGTTTTTGTTTGCCAATACTGGGTACTCTAGCCATGCTTAGTTTAGCAGAGCCTAACCTGAGTCTTTGTTTTGCCAATACTGGGTACGCTAGCCATGCTTAGTTTAGCAGAGTCTAACCTAAGTCATTGTTCTGCCAATACTGGGTACGCTAGCCATGCTTAGTTTAGCAGGGCCTAACCTGAGTTTTTGTTTGCTGATACTGGGTACTCTAGCCATGCTTAGTTTAGCAGAGCCTAACCTGAGTTTTTGTTTGCTGATACTGGGTACTCTAGCCATGCTTAGTTTAGCAGAGTCTAACCTGAGTCTTTGTTTTGCCAATACTGGGTACGCTAGCCATGCTTAGTTTAGCAGAGCCTAACCTGAGTTTTTGTTTGCCAATACTGGGTACGCTAGCCATGCTTAGTTTAGCAGAGCCTAACCTGAGTTTTTGTTTGTCAATACTGGGTACTCTAGCCATGCTTAGTTTAGCAGAGTCTAACCTAAGTCATTGTTTTGCCAATACTGGGTACTCTAGCCATGCTTAGTTTAGCAGATCCTAACCTGAGTTTTTGTTTTGCCAGTTTTGGGTACTCTAGCCATGCCTAGTTTAGCAGAGTCTAACCTAAGTCTTTGTTTTGCCAATACTGGGTACTCTAGCCATGCTTAGTTTAGCAGAGCCTAACCTGAGTTTTTGTTTGCCAATACTGGGTACTCTAGCCATGCTTAGTTTAGCAGAGTCTAACCTAAGTCATTGTTTTGCCAATACTGGGTACGCTAGCCATGCTTAGTTTAGCAGGGCCTAACCTGAGTTTTTGTTTGCCAATACTGGGTACTCTAGCCATGCTTAGTTTAGCAGAGTCTAACCTGAGTCTTTGTTTTGCCAGTACTGGGTACGCTAGCCATGCTTAGTTTAGCAGAGCCTAACCTGAGTTTTTGTTTGCCAATACTGGGTACTCTAGCCATGCTTAGTTTAGCAGAGTCTAACCTGAGTCTTTGTTTTGCCAATACTGGGTACGCTAGCCATGCTTAGTTTAGCAGAGTCTAACCTAAGTATTTGTTTTGCCAATACTGGGTACTCTAGCCATGCTTAGTTTAGCAGAGCCTAACCTGAGTTTTTGTTTTGCCAGTTTTGGGTACTCTAGCCATGCCTAGTTTAGCAGAGTCTAACCTAAGTCTTTGTTTTGGCAATACTGGGTACTCTAGCCATGCTTAGTTTAGCAGAGCCTAACCTGAGTTTTTGTTTTGCCAGTTTTGGGTACTCTAGCTGAGTTTTGCTGAGTCAAACTGAGTTTTTGTCAACCTGAGTCTTAACTTTGTTTTTTGTCTTTGCCTCTCGGCAGGAAGTCATCCTGCAAACTGAATTTTTTCAGACCTTCTCTCTTTGGAAGGATCAACTGAGCTTCTAACTGAGCTGGGGTTCCAAACAGCAGGTTTGGATCCACTTTCCCCAAGAGGTCGTTTGAGCTTCACACCAAGTAAAGGTTCCATCGGCACCAAAGCCCCTTCAAGTACCGCAGGAAATCTGAGTGGCAGTCAGCTTCTCCGTTCACCAAGGAACAACCGCAGTCTGAGTAAACCCTGTCTGCTAAACAAGACAATATCTGGAACAATCCACACAGACTGGATTCCATAAAGGACACATTTTGTCTGGAGAAGTGAGTCTGCAACCTATTGCTCCAATTCAAGCCAAAGAGTCTAATTTCCCACTGATCAGGATGGTCTCACGAGGCTAGGGGGTTTAGTGCAGCAAATAAAGAAGTACACAGAAACAGACGTTTTAGACATTATAGCACTTAGTTTGAAATATAATTGATAAAATATAAACACAATGTGCTTCTTATATTTGTCAAATCAAAGCTCAGGCCCAAGATTATTAACAGCAGGTTTAATTTTTTTTTGCCAAACGTTAACCCAGATGATCAACAATCTGATGGTTTCTTGGCACAAATAGGCAGCTTTTTTTCTTCTTCTAGTTAAGCTAGTAACAATTACAAAACAACTAATATTGCAAAATATCATCAGCATTTCTATTTTGGTGACACAACAGTTTCAGTTGGCTTAAAGAGCAGCTGGAAAAAGAAATCCGTTTTTTTTTTCAGAACTGCAATGGTTTGTTTTGTGTCAGTAGGTAAGGTTACAGCAGACACTAAAAATTTATTTACTACAGCTATGCAGTTAACAGAGCTGTACGTTACAAAGCTCAACGTAAAATAAATCAATGCTTGGATGGGACAACGTTTTCTTCAGCTCAGTCAAAACAAAACTGCAGTAGAGTCTCAGTATCAGTTTGAAAGCTGAAATATCTCAACATAACAGAACGAAGCAAAGCCAGAATGCAAAGATCTGCACTGATAGAGATGTTAGCTCAGCATAAAACATAGGAATTCATTGAAGCTGAGCTATTATTTATATTCTGTAATGATCCCCAATTTACTTCAATTTCTGTGATTCGCTTTGCTTATAGAACTTGAATTAATTTGTTCATTTAACAGTGAATTGTAAGACATTTAAAGGCGTGTTGAAATCCTTAAAGCTATGACGACTATTAACTGTGATGTGTTGCCTGATAAAGGATGAAATGATCTGCTCTGAGTTCTTTCATCCCAGCTGAACTCATATGGACTCAGCATCACATCACTTTCTTCCTGTCTGACACAGAGCTTAGAGATAAATGCTGAATTTCCTGCTGCACGTCTTAACCTTCGTGCTACTCCCCGCCGTTAAAAAGTCACTTCATGCAGTCTCACCCTTCTCCTTTCTGCATGTTGGCTCGTCACATCTCACCGACTCCACCCTGCGATCCTCTTAGTGCTCGTCGGTGCACAGTTCTGACTCAAATACAGACGCGCACCTTCCCTCCAATCAATACTAAATTTACAGAGGTAGCTTTTTCATCCTCAACTGAGCTAAGCTCCCAGGGGTGGCTGGAGCCACCAAGCTGTGCAGGAGTTTGGCTCATTCTGATTACACGATTACATAACGCTGCAGAGAAATAAAGTGGAAAAAATAAATAAACTTTTACTAATTTCTGCAAAACAACCAAGACTTTATAAATAAAAATGGGATGATGTAAATCATTTTAAAAGTTGTGCTGTCTGTACTGTGATGCTTATTTTATATGATTAAACAGGAGAAAGGCAAACATTACAAAAAATAGGAACACTCTTAAACATATTATGCCAAAAAAAGTATTTTAATATAAAAAAAAAAAATTAGACTGAGCCAAAAGTAATGGTTTCTTTTGGCTCTTTTTGAAGAATTTCTACCAAAACCATCAAGGTTCCTGGAGAGCTCAGTACATAGGCGGCTGTAAATCGGTGTCAGCCATTTAAATGCTGATTAAATTAACAATATCTGTACTAAACAGGGCAACAATGAGAGGAGTCCAGGCACAGCTCAGGGCTTTAAGGCGCACATCATGGATATTTTCTCTGTCCTAATTTCTTTACTTCGTTTTAGTAGTTTTGCATTTGACCAAGATCAGCGTCACTAATGTCAAAGGCATAGTGGAGGATCTTCATTAATTTTTGAAAAGACCTGCCCTCTCCATTAAAAAAAAAAAAAAAAAAATGCACATGCACAACCCTGTACCTGCTACTAAGAGGGAACGCCTATCAAACGCCTGCAAGAGCATGCACGCAATTTAATATTTGCAAATTTTTCCACTATATCAAATTCACCACTAGTAAGTGAAAATGGGGATGAGCAAGTAGGACGGTCTTACGTAAACATATCACCAGAATGATTGACAGTTAGCAGGACCACTTATTTTAAAGATCAACCCGGAATAAGAACATCCGCCATTATACATTTAATATGTGATTATTCCTAAACCCTACAAAGAAGGGCTGCACAGGGAGTTTTACTCCATCGATGAGCGATTCCTGTGTCTTAAGAGCAGGAATATTTCCTGATATAGGCCATTGCTCTAGAGCAGAGGTCACAGATTATCAGACCGTGGTCCGGATCCGGACCCACTGGCTGGCTAATCCAGACCCAACCTCATTTAAAACATTTAGAAATTTCTGCATGTGTCTAATTTCTCTTGCGCTGCTTCTCCTGGTAATACGGTAAAGCTCTCCGGAGCGTCCGGCTCCAGGCTGCACGTGATCCAAATTATCCAATGAGCTGTCAGTCTGGGTTGCTGCTGCTGCTATTTTTAGACACAGCAGGCAAACCTGTGGCAAGCCGGGCGATGGGAAAGAAGGAGAAGACCATGAGAAAAAGAGAGCAGAGAAAGTGTGGACTGCTGGAATAACTGCGGTGAACTGGTGAAAGAAAAGTGAAATGGCGTGCTCAAAGATGACCCTGCACATTTAGAGGATGTTTGGCTCAACCTGCTGCTGTGAAGCAGGATTCTCCACCATGAACAGAATCAACAATAAATCTGGATCCAGGCTCAAAATGAGCACCTTGATATGTGCTTGAGAATGGCTTAGTCTCTGGTTAAACCCAGGTTTAAAGCCTTGCAGGGCAGCCTAAAGCCCACTGCCAACATTAAGACAGAAAAAAGAAAGTAAAATAACAAGAAACGGCCAGAACAAGGGTTTTATGAAATATGTGAATCAGGAAATTGTCTAAATACCAAACTGAACAATTGTAGTACTTTAGATTTATAAAAACATTTTCTATTCTTTTTTTTTTAAATCTAAAAAGTCAATTTGTAACATGGATGCATAAACACCTGCATTTTATTTAAGTATTAAATTATGTTTATGTGTAAAAATAAAAAATGGCTCCTGATCTTTACTGGTTGAGGATTTTGTTTATTCGGACCCTGCTGATTTTTAATTGGTCACCCCCGCTTTAGCCTCTTTCCAACTGAAGACAGTGGGTTACGTGTATTTTCCAAACACGGGTAGACCTTCTAACAATCGGCATTTAGTTCCCTTCCACATTGGCATCGAATGTTGTTTTGGTTTGTTAGATCAGAAGCCACTGGCGCGGTGTCTTCACGTCTGTATGTTGCGTTCAAATTAGCCTGTCGACCCAGCTCCGGTGTTCCCACAGCATGCCGATCAGAGCGCAGGTGATTTTAACAAGGGTCGCTTGCCGAGTCGTTTGACCCGTGTAGACACGCATCAATGAGCTGTTCCCACTGCCACTAAAAGACAATCTTTCCCGGGTTTAAACAGGTTTTTCGGCCATTGGGAAAGGGGTATATGAGAGCAGGGCAGAGCCACCGGAGGCCCTTAGCGCATCAGCAGCACCAGTATCGACTCCTCTGTGCAAAGAGGAACTGTTGGAGCCCTATATGGGGACCTCCACCCTGAATGCCTCTGACCAAACCAGTGAACAGACCTAACTTCCAGTACTGCTCACTGTAGAGCTCGGCTGACTTTTCCCAGAGAATGCTGGAACTGGCAGGCATATCATGCACCATATTCCTTTTGTCTGGAGACACTGTAGTGAACATTATACTGTGTGCAACATTCAGAATGATCCATTTGGGGTTTGGTCAGCTTTGGTCTGAAGAGCCATAACCATGGAGGTCCATGAATATGATATATAAACATTGCCCCCCATGACTGCTGCTAGGTTCTGGTAGAGTCCTTTCTGGGGCAGTGGAACTGGCCTTCCTCCTGGGGCATCATAAAGTAGAGTCTCATGTACCAAAAGCAGGCAGACAGACAGTTCCTGCAGCCTGTAGGACTTAATACCATTCATAGACCTCCAAACCCACATGACCTGAATCAAATAAGCAGTTCTCTTCAATGTGGGGCAATGATTAGGACTCAGTCTGTTTGGACCTTTCTGAGCATGTGCAGCAAATGGACTGATCCAATAGGGTGGACACTGAAGGAGGCACACGTAATATTAGAAGCTTTCTGATGGTATTTTAGTGAAATCATTTTTATTTTAAACATAATTAATGTGCACAAAAAAAGGACTCAGGGGGGAAGCCAAAGGACACCGTCCATCATCTCAGATGGAGCACGATGTTTCAGCTTCTGTTTCAGTTTCTCAGCTTCACTTTCTCCCTCTCTAGATAAAAACCTTGTGTGGGTTAAAAATGGTCTTTTTCATCAAATGAAGTTCCATCTGTTTGTACCTAACACATTTCCCGTTTCATACCAGCATGGACAGCCAACATCATTTTTTTCCCAATTGAGATCAGAAATGATAAAAACATTCTTCAAGCAATATATTATCTGTTTTACATTGTTACCAGAGGGAGACTACTGTATAAATATGTCAGTTAAAAAAGCATTTATACCCCACTCAAAGTGAAAACTAGTGGTCTGTGAAAACTTCAGCTTTTTTCAGAGTTGCTCACAAAATTCATGTGTAAAATGCTCTCATTGGGCCTCCTGCTGCAACATTTTCCCATTCTTGGCATAAATTTAACTTTACCTCCTTTTTTAACTTTCTTAACTTCAGTAAATGATCCTAGAAAACCTGATGCAGCCAACCTGTGCGTAACAGAGCGCGCGTTCCGAGAAATGTAAGTCTGCATAATTACCGCCCCAATATGCCCTATAAGGGGAATTCCCACTTGTTCAATCCCAGAAAGGGCAATGAAAGAGAGACTTGGCTTTTTTGGAGATTGCTGTTCTGCTGATTAAAAGCTGAGCAGCAGAATTAAAGGAAGAGTAAAAGCACAGCAGTGGGAAATAAATTATAAGAGCTAATAAATGATGTGTTGGCACTGTTACAGAAGAATAAAATAAACAAAAAAATTAAAAAATAATATGAAAAGCAGCAATCAATTGATCCAAAAAGTCAAAGAAAACTACTGCTGGAGGCAATAGCTGTAAGATATGTAAATATTTAATATGAGTTTGCCATAAAAAAGCTTTAAAGCTTTTACTTATTTAATCATTTTATTTTTACTATTGGACCCTGAAATAAAGGTAAAGAGATACAAGAAGCATCTTAGGACAACAGAAAGGCAGTAAAACCAGTTTTTATGTTTTGTATGAAATCTGAACAAAAAACAACAAAATCATATATATATATATATATATATATATATATATATATATATATATATATATATATATATATATATATATATATATATATGCACATGTGTGTATTTTCAAGCCATGTCAGCAGGGTGTGGGGGCATGGGATCAGAGATTGCATGAATGATCTGCTTCTGTCTCCTTGAACCCCAGTCGGCCTCGGCAGATGGCCGCTCACACTGAGCCTGATTCTGCTGGAGGTTTCTTCCTGTTAAAAGGGACTTTTTACTCTCCACTGTCGCTACAAGCATGCTTAGTGTGAGGACTGATGAAATGGGGGTCCCTATGTCCTCCAGCAGTCTAAGTCTATAGCAGCATAACTATAGAGATAGCTCAGATTGATGACTAAATTTGACTTTTGAAAATCCAATACCGAAAATGGCCAGAAGATGGCTAAAGTGCCTCCATATCTAATGTGAATGAGAGGTCGTGTTCGGCGAGGAAAGCACAAACCCTCATCTTTAACTCGTTATTGACGCTGGTACATCAGCTGTTGTCGTAGCTCCCGGAAAACGTGTGGTTTGCGCGGCCGCACCAACAGCAGCTTGATGACTAAGGTCTGATTCATGTTTGCGCAGCACCTTTTTGCCGCTGGATGCGTAAGCAAGCTTCCTGGAGCACAGCATGCAGGAGTTGATGAACTGCATTGGCTGACAAACGCAAGGGGGAATTTGATCGTCCTTTTCTTATTTATTTATTGCCAATTTAGTTTCGACTGATTTTTATTTTTACCCACAGGCAATCGCTACGAGTCGGAATACTTTACTCCCTGGTTTATTTTGGTAGTTTGATTGGTGTGATGGCATCTCCAGCTGATTATTCCATCAGACAGCTGTGGCTCATCCATAAAGCTGCCACCAGAATCCCAAACCACACTAAAAGAATGGGTCATAAGTCACCCATTTCTAATCCCTGCAGTGGATAAATACTACAGGATGGAAGACTCTGTTATTTGTTGGTAAACTCATGATTCTGGTCTCTGGCTCAAACATTAGCAGGTTGTTTACTCAGTGTTCCCAGGAACTGAACTAAATAACAGGAGAAAAAACTTTGGTTTCTGAGGTTCTCAGCTTTAGAACAAACTCCCTGAAAATGTAAATATAGAAAAACCGCTGCTGCTTTTAATCAGGACTGAAAATATGACTGCAGCTGATCAGAAATCCTGACTAATGAACTGTTTACGAGATCAGAGGTGACTAATTAAAGGAACGGATTAAGATTAAAGCAATTAACTGTTTCTTTTTATATCATGCATTGAATGCAGAAAAGATTTGATATGTTTTGGGTTTATTTGTCAGTGAAGGACTTCGATCTGCATGGTGAATTAATGGGGTTGTAAAAATAAAAGCCTGAGGCAGAGCTTCTTGCTCAAACGCTCTACAATCAGCTTTACATTTTTTCACATGGGGAAATCAGACTTGATGAAACACTTGCTATGATCGACGCGAAACATCAGCCATATCTTCGGGATTGGGAGGTTCTCCAGAGAGAAACATGGGTGGAAGTGGTAGAGATAAAGGGATAAATCACTTTGCATTTCATCATCTTTTCCCTCTTTTTATGTCTGAGGAAGATTTTGGAGGTTTACCAGCTAAACGAGATTAATAGACAATCATTTATTTTTGGTAAGGATGAAAAGAAATCAGCAGCTTAACCATTTTATGTGTTCAGCTCAAACTATAGCACTATAAAGTTCTCTGTCTTTTTAAATACTGTCTGCTGTAGTAAAACATGCTGCCCACTGGCTTATTTTGTTAGACTTTATGAGACACCATAATGATGGATTCAATTCTTCTTAATTAGGCACTAAAGCAACAGTTTCCTCTTGGCTGTCTCCATCTCCTCCTCCACTCTTTCTATTCAACTGTGAAATCTTTTCTGCTCACGAGTTAATGGAAAAATTCCTTAAAGTAGAGGAAGCTTGTGCATTTATTTATTTTTCTGCAATTGTTGCTGCAACGATATTCATCCCCCCCCCCTTGTGCAGAGCGTGGCCGTTTAAAGGACATTTCAGATCTCCCTCAGATGAGGATAAAGAAGTCTTTGTGACCTGCAGTCTCTCTGGAAGCAGTTTCCAATTGACAGAAACCACAATCGCTACACATGGACATTATCAGTACATTTAGTGCCTAAAAAAAGCAATAATCCAACAAAGAAACAAGCTAAAGGATTTATAATGTATAGATTCAACAGTACTGACTCTGTTTTGAAGTACACCAACAGTTGAAATTTGGTAAAATCAATGCAGCAGGCAGCCAGTGTCAATGAATGCATCAAAGTGTGAAAAAGAACAAGTCGTGGACACGCAGCACTCACCATCCTCTTTGCATTCCTCGGGCGGCTTTGCCTTCTTGGCGAGCCTCGGGTCCAGCCACGATGTTGTCTTAGTGTTGTGGCTGTGGAGGCAAGACAGAGAAGGAGTGAGAGGGAGTGAGACGGAGTGTGGTCGATGGCGAGAGAGAGGAGACTTTGAACAAAGCGAGACGAGAGGTTGGCGGATTCCTAATTCGGCTGCAGGAGAGCAGGGATGAGTTCCTCTGGAGTGTCTGCCTTCAAAAAGGAATCATTATTTTTTAATTTGCTTGCTGTCGCGCGTTAGTTAGCAGAGGATGAGGTTAAAACATGTGACAGATAGAGATTGATTGATGGAGGGGTTAAAGAACGATGAGAAAACCAGAAGAGAACTGGAGGTCAGAGATGAAGATCCGCTAGTAAAACCTGATGCATCTCGGTGGGGAGCACAGTAAGGCAAAAATATATAAAAATGGAATAAAAATGAGCGTGGCCCATCTGGCTAAAGCAGTAGAACAATTTGACATAGATTAGAAGTCACTAGGTCACATGACCTGGAAGCTATTGAAGAAATATCAATTATTTTTGTAATATAAAAATGTTTTAAAATACACAAAGGCTTAAAATGGGGAAAAAAATTGTGTGCCCCATCAGGATCATGTAGTAAAACAATTTCACTAAGAATTTGAGTCAGTAGGTCACATGACGTGGAAGCTATTGAAGAAAAGTCCCAACGTTTGTCTTTAAAAATATAAAAAATGAAAATAGCTTAAAATTGCATAAAAGCAAATGTGCCTTACACATGTTATATATTGGCATGATTTTATATTAGTTTCGTCTTAGCTGGTCATAAGATAAGGAATTTATTGATTTTTGTTCTATCAAGAGTCAGAGATGGGGACTCGAGTTTCTGACTCGTACTCGAGTCGCACTTAAGTCGCATATTTAATGACTTCATACTCGACTGAGACTCGTGATTTCTGATTTGTGAACAATATTTTATTTTTTAAGTGTTTTTTGTTTTACTAACTTGACTGATCGCCGCTCACCTTAACTGCACACAGCAGAGGTAAAAAAAAAAAACGGCAGAGGGGCTGTCAAACTGTCACACAGCACTGACGTCACTGACGCAACGCTACGTGACATACTGTATATGCCCGCGCGCCCGTGCGCATGCATGCATGATCAACAAGCCAAGCTTTAAAAACTTCATGGCAGTCGTAGAGGAGAAAAATGTTATGAATAATGTTGTTAATTGGCACTAAATAAATAAACTGAATTTAAAATACTGCCCGCCGAGTCGGTTCTGTCTGTTCCAGGGCATTGAGTTACAAAAAGTTATTGCCACAATGTTTCTTTTATGAAAGAATTGTTATTGTCCTGGTATTTATTTAGCATTTTTCTTTATCTGTTGTAGTTGCTAACCTCATATGTATTAATAAAAGGCAGGATTGTGATTTTTTTTTCCACAGTCCTCATTTTCACTTAAAAATAAAACAGCAGACATTTACTCCTAAAACTAGAAAAAGTTGTAACCACAAATGTCAGTTAAATACTGTAAGAAAATTGTTGTAATGACAAGAAAAAAAATAAAGATGCAAAATTTAACTGGAAAAAAATTTGCGTGTGTGCTTTTTTAAATTGTATTTTTCATTTAGCAGTTCAATATAATGATCATTCCATAGATATAATAGTAACCTTTAAGCTATACCGTCTCAGTGACGGAGATGAAAACACAAGGAGAAACAAGCAAGCATGAAAATTATTGAACTTTTTTTAATTAATCAAGTGATTAGAATTTATTGTGCAATTAATTGATAATTGTGACAGGTCTTCTCAAGACTTGAGACTTGACTTGGACTTGCAAAAAATGACTTGTGAACATGTCTGTTGAGTGCTTGGTTCAAAGATTTGTTGACGGCCCCTAACTGCAGCACAGTGTGTGGGAGGAGGGAGCAGCTTAGAGTCCCTCAGTCGGATAAACCGTTTGCTAGATCTCGCTGACCCCACGGAGCTTGAATATCCAATTTCAAACCAACTTCACCGCGGACTTGACGGCTCGGTTCTGCTGCACTGTAGTCGACCAAAATCCCGGACGATTTCTAAATTCCCCTCGGACGTTTTTTCAGGTATGAAAAGTAGGACATGTCTGGGAAAAACAGGACGGGGGGTAGGGTGGTGGTGTCGGCTCCGTGCCCGTGGGAGCTGGCTCCCTGGGAGTGCAGCAAGCACCCCAGTCCTTTGCTCCCCATCCCCGAAGGATGGGGTCATTACTGGAGGGCCACACCTTCTGATGACGTCCCCCACCCCAATTTTATTTTGCATTTTAGACACTTCTATCTACATCATTTTCACAATACACATCTATGTAGGGCATTTTCGGGGGGTGGGGGTCAGGGCCACCGGGGGGGGGGCTTATTTTATGGGCCTCACCACGGTCGGCCTCCTCCATCCCCTCTCGCATCTAGACATTGAGGGTTTAGGGTTGTCGAAGGGGGGGGGTGTGCTGGCACCGTCTATCTCCTGGAGGGGGGGTGGACTGTGCCGGACACCCCCTCTTGGTACTCCCAATTTTAATTACATCTGAGAGCAACACGCAACAACACCACATTCGAGCGGGCGTAGGGAGGATCGGGGTCTTCTCACACCCCTGTTCTTCGGTTGCCGCCCGGAGTCTGCAGCCTGGAGGAAGAGCAAGCAAGCCACCTGGTCCGTGGTTTTGGCTGGGGCCGGCTGCGGGGCCTAGGTGGCCTGCCGGTGGCGGGGCTGTCACCTCCGTTCTCCCCAAAGAAGGTTGGATGGAGGGGCATGAAGTGCCTGGTTGAAGTGTTTTTTTTTCGTTTTTTTTTCGGGGGGGCGGTTCTGGTTGGGTGGCCTGCGCGGGATGGGTGGGCCCCGGTCCCGGGGGGGGGGGGCTCTTGCTGGGGGTGGTCCAGTCCGTGTGCGGGGTGGGGGGCCGGGCTTGAAGCAGGAATGAGATGGGTTGGTGTGGCAGTGTCGCCGCTCCCCTCCCCCCACATCCGGATTTTAGGTTCACTTATTGGGTCATCCGATAGTCCCGGGACCAACCACCGGTGTCACCGGGTTTTTGGTCCTGGTATTATTGGATGTGAGTGTTATGTGTGAATGTGTGTCCGCGTTGTTATTTTCTTTATTTATTATTATTTTTATTAGTTTTTTTTTATTTTTTTTTTTCTCCTCTGTGGTACGAGTGGGGGCACTAGGGAAGGAAGGCATGATCGAGATGGTGAGTGTGTTTATTTTTTTTTTTCTCCCAGGTTGGGGTCTCAACCGCACCCTCTCCCAAATACATCTCAAGTCTCCGCTAAGTGCGGAGCCCATTCCCCCCGTCCTGCTCTCCCTCCGCTGGCTGGCGTTGGGGCTCACTGGTGCACTGGTGGAGCTCGGGGTCTGGGGGTGGATGCCCGGGGGGCTGCTGGCTCATTCCTGGCGGCCTCTCCGCTGGCCCCGGCCGGCCGGGGCTTTGCTGGGGCTCCTGTCTGGGGGTCGGGCGCCCTTGGGGCCTCGGATCCCTGGGGCCCGGGACTGGATCCACTTCGGGGTGGGGCTGGATGTTATTCGGGGATTTTCGGTGTCGGTGCCTTCGCTACGATGCCGGTTCCTGGGCGGTGCTTTTTCCTATGCTGGTTCTGTGGTATCGGTTCGGGGGGGAGGGGAGCTGCGCGGCATGGTGAGGTGCAAGTCTTGGGTCTTGTTTTGGGCTCCGGTTTTTCCGCTCGCATTTCTCCTCTTGCATATTTATTTTAATTATAATTATTAATTAATTAATTAATTAATTTACTTATTTATTTATTTTTGTTTCTTTTTCGTCCTCGGTGGGGGGGAGCGGTTGCAGGCGGGTCGGTGTCAGGTGTCCACTGTCGCATTGTGGGGGCTCTTCTTTTTTTTTTGGGGGGGGGGGAATGGCATGTCTGTTTTCTCGGGGGGTGGGCCTCCGGCGGGGGTGGTGTTGGGGGGCCGGTGTGGACGGGCTGGCTGTGCTGATTGGGTATTCGGGTGGGTTTTCCTTCTTGGAGGCATGGTGGAGCTGCTTTGTTCCCGCTGATCGCGGCGGGTGTGGCTGCGGGGCGGATGGGGGTTGTAGTGGCTCTGGCCGGCGCTCGTCGGGGGGCCGGGGCGGCGGAGCTCCTCTAGCCGCGTGTCGGGGCCTGGTGCGGGCGGCGGACGTGGCTGTGCTGCTTTGGCTTCGTCCGGTGGGGGAGCGGCGTGGTTCGCTCCGCTCTGGCTTTGTGCTGCCCCTCGGGCTGCTGGGGGGGGGGTGGTTGCGCCGACTGCGGTCTGCTCTTCTTGCGGTTTTTTCGCCGGGCGGCTTTACTGCTCTTGGGTTGATTCTGTGCACGGTGTGTTGCATTGCGCGCTGTTGGCATCAGTCTTGGTGGTGTGGGGCTGCGCTTTTGGCCAGGGGGCCCTTTTTGGGGGGCTCGGTTCTGCTGCACTGTAGTCGACCAAAATCCCGGACGATTTCTAAATTCCCCTTGGACGTTTTTTCAGGTATGAAAAGTAGGACATGTCCGGGAAAAAGAGGAGGTCTGGTCACCCTATGGTAACTTAACAACAGGGAGATGGAGGGCAGCCGAGGTGTAATATGTAATAGGGTACATTTTTTTAACAGTGCTGCATTAAAAAAAGATTTATATCATTAGATTTTCTTTTGTTGGGTATTACATACTTCCTTTATTGAAATAAACATGAATAAAGAAAGAAGTCCATTTGTCACACATTATTTAACGTAGAAAGATGCATAAAATATAACAAAACACGATGAAACTAAGGTTAACAAATAAAAAAAAAGATGAACAGAATAAAATGTTTAACAGGCTCCTCTTTAAATAAAGAAACATTGACTTAAATATTTTCATTTAAATAATGCAGCATATCATCCATCCATCCATCCATCCATCCATCCATCCATCCATCCATATATATTATAATGAGGCTGAAATGTCCATTAATGTTTTGTTTTTAGCATATTTTTCCATTTATGACTCAAATAAAAGTGGATAATTTTTAATCTAGCGTGTATTATAGTATAGATGAAATTCATCATCCAGCTGCTGCTCTGCAGAACTCTCTCCCCAAGAGCCGAATCACGGCATCTAGCGGAAAATCACGCTGCTTTTTCAAAGCACACAAGACAAAATGTCGACAAAACAACAAAAATGGCACGGGCAATGCTTGTGGGTCGTTTTCAGCGAATGTCGGTGATTTTAAAGTCATTTTGAGTGATAATTTTTTTTTTTTTGCGATCATTGCATTTGCCCGCCCGGGCAAGTGCAATTTGTACTCTCCCAACAATAACACTTCTTGCCCCGGGCGATCAGGTGATGGTTAACATCAAGCCCTGCTTAAAGAGTCTAAACTCTTTATATATTGTATAGGAACTGGTCTGTTTCTGATTTTAGGATGAACGTGGTTTAAAAAAAAGTTAGTTTAAAACAATAATATACAATAATATAGTCCATCATAACTCAATAGTTGAATTTTCTTTTCCAATGAGTTATAGTGGCATCACTGGAGTTGTATCTGTGCACTGCCTGCCAGCTGGCTGAATGAGGACGAGTTTAGTTTTCTCTTGCCTACAAAAAGGGATTGAGCCTCAGTTATGGGGTTAAAACCACATTGACAGGCCCATACAATATAATTGTATATATGTGTTTTTTAAATCTAGTCATTTAAATCTATACTATAACATTTTTAAGGGAAATCATAGAAAGCATATCAGGTCATGCAGGGAGGTCTCTGCAGACACAGAGAAACTTGTTCTCCCTCCCTGGGCTGCAGAAACAAAATAAAGTAATTTTCTTTCTGTAGCTTGATGTATTATTTTGGGGACACTTCAGAAATTTTAAGTGCTTGCGGTTACGACACTGTCATATACTGCAGTGAAAGGGCCCAATGATGAGCTCCCAGGAGCTGCGCACTTGATTTCCTGCAGAGGATGAAATGCCCCGGCCACAAAGGACTGTTTTGTTCCCTCAACCTCGAGTAAGACAACAAATCTCTCCACTGTGGTGGGTTATGTACTGGCCTTAAAGAAATAAGATGCACCGCGGCATAAACAAATAACCACAAAAACTAAACAAAAGGATGAAGAGGCTTAGCGCTAACAATTAGCTTACAGTAGAACCTTTTGTACTTAGAAAGTGTTGATTAAGTGTTGATAAATATCAAAGAAAATCAGAAACTAAACAAACAAAAGGTACTGCTAAAAACAAATATTCATGTTTAAAACCAAACCTGCTGAAGAATACAGCTATAATCTGCAAATCTCTAACAAAGCAGAGCAGTTAAGCTTAAAGAGAGCTATGCAGGGAATAAAGGAGGTGATGTTTACAGAAAAAAAGGTGCAATTTCGTTGACATTATTTCTATTGTACTGCTAGAAAATGTGTTAAATAATAATCCTGTTCAGATTTCATGGCTTTATTAAAGTGCTCACGATTTGCAATATTTCATGCACAGTTGTGGAGCTCGGAAAAATGAGAGCTAATTCTGCAGCAGAACAAAGATGCATGTGTGGAAACACATCTGGAGGGGTCTGAGGGAAAGCATGTGGTCATGAGTCATTAGTTTGGGTTTTTTATAACAGAAACTTGTAGAATCTCAGTCTTGTTAAAGGAAAGCTTTGTGTTTCCACCTTGAAGCTTTCTCTCTCCAGTTATTTTTCCTGAAAATAAATCACTCGGGACAAATTATTTAAATGACACTTCATAACTGACCACAGATTTTGGTAGAAATTCAGATCAGAGAAGTTGCTTTGATTTACAGAAGGCGGCTGCTTACCAACCAGGCTAACTTCTCAGGAAGTGGCCCTGAACAAACAGGTAGAGAAACATTTTATATTTCAATCTGCCACATCATCACATCATTACATCATCATGCAGATGAGGAGACATCCATGACTCCAGCCTTTTCACAATATTACACTTTGTTCTTAGATAAAGGACGCCATCCTCATTCCATTCCCAAATCTTTGCCACGTGCAGAATGAAGATGAACTGTTTATCGTGGCAGAGAAACTGTCCTAATTAGATAAACTACTGGGGAAAACATTGGTTCTGACATGCAACAGGCAGCTAATATTAAAATGTAATAAACTCACACATCATCGAAGATAATTATCCTACACTGCAAAAAAATCTAAATCTAAATAAGTAATTTTTTCCATAAAATAAGTGCATTTGTTCATGTATTGAGGAGGTAAAAGAGACATTCTGCCAACGGAACAAGACAATTTACACTTAAAATAAGAAAACACAATTGCATTGTCTTAATTCAAGAGCATATTATTTAATTATCTTATTTTAACAGTAAAAATGCTAATTTCATTGGCAAACTATCTCATTTACCGACTCAAATTAAGGGTAAATACACTTTATTTAAGACATTTTTACTTATTTCTAGATTGTTTTTGCAGTGTAATGAAAAATCGCCTATAAAAAATATAAGAAAAACTATTAAAGTAGCTATAATTAGAGTTATATACAATTGTTGGCCATTATGTGGAAATCTTTGATTTTATTATATTTATTTTTACTCTCACAGCTAAACAATTCAAATGTTCAAATAAAAAAAGAGTTAGGACTGAAAAACCCAGTTCTCTGATCTGAAGGATGTAACGGCTCCCCCAGGGCTAAATAAAGAAAACAGAGAAAATGGACACACATTAAAGATAAATGCAGCAAATGAAACTCCCCCTTCAACATGGAGCTGAGACAGGATACTCTTCAAGGTAAGCTTATGTGTTTGCTTTCTGTTTGATTTTTCTCCATCTGTCCTCCTGTTTGTTTTTTTTTTGTCGACTCATCTTTCTTTCTACTCCTGTCGTCTATTTATATCTACAGTCAAATAACCTACAGCCTTCATCGTTTCCTTGGCCTCCAACTAAATCTTCACTATTTGAAGTCAGCATCACCTTTTGTCTCTTTAACTGTCGATCCTTTGCAGCTGCTTCCCTTTCAGAGATATAGATGAACTGATCTCAAGCGGTGGCCAATGACATCGAAGCAACCAGAGATGGCAAAAGTACTTTCCGTACTTGAGTAAAAGTACAGATACTTGTGTTAAAAAATACTCTGGTAAAAGTGGAAGTACTGATTAAACTTCTTTACTCAAGTAAAAGTAACAAAGTACAGGCTTGTAAATTTACTTAAAGTATAAAAGTAAAAGTAAACCACTTTTTTCATGCCGTTGCCTACATTTTAAATGGATGTCTGCCAATAGGACTAGATCTCCGTTGTGTTCATTTTCAATTATCTCGTCGTCCATGCTACTATGCTAACGCCACCGCCACCAAGCTGCAATGATTTGCCGCCAATGAACACCGCCGAATCTGTCGATTCATCTTGTAGTGGTGCGTCAAATGCAACGTAGATTCCCATCCAATTAGATTGATTTTGGTATTGATGACGTGAAAAATAAAAAGGTAACTCCTTTGAAATGATTCAAAACTAAAGTAACGAGCCAATTTTTTTAAAATGTAAGGAGTAGAAAGTACAGATATTTGTGTAAAAATGTAGGGAGTAGAAGTAAAAAGTCGCCTTAAAAATAAGTAGTAAAGTAAAGTGAAAATATTAGAAAAATCTACTTGAGTACAGTAAAGAAGTATTTGTACTTCCTTACTTCCCACCTCTGGAAGCAACAGTGTAGTAAAGTAATCCAAGTTTTTCTGCAGTTACAGCAGTAGCCATTAGTGTTGCACCAATGCCATTTTTTGGCCCCGATACCGATATCCGATACCTGGCTGTGCAGTATTGGCCGATACCATCTATTTGAAATTGATGTGTGAGTGTATATATGATGAACTGCATACTAATTGAATGTAAAATAATTGCCATCATGGCTTTTTCAAGTTGCTGCCTGCCTTTGTGAAGCAGGAAAAATACTAAAACAAAGTGAATCCAGTAGAACTTTTCATTGCTTACCTGGAATGGGTGACAATAGTTGTGTTACATCCCCAAGACGGATGTTGTTTTGTTCTTGCATCCAATTAACATCTTGCTCTTTTTAGGCTCCGCCTTTAAGACTGGCTGCTGCTTTCTGAGCATCATACCAATCAAGATCACCTGAAGACTATTAAAGGCATGTAAAGCAGTTCTTCAGGGCTTTTTTTTTAGCCATTTGTCTGTCATACACCTCTGTGTTAATTGTAAAATCTAATGGGGCTGTTAAGATTGCGACCATATAAACCTGCTTGGATGGTTTTTGTAGGGGAGAGCTGCCCTTTTGTTTTACCCCAGTTTTCTCCTGTTTGTGTGTTGGTTAGGTAGGTTATAGGGTTGTCACGATAAAAAACTTTTCAACTCGATACCGATACTAAGGAAAATATTCGATACTCGATACCATTTTCGATACCACAAGGATAAAAACAACTTATAAAATTAAAATTAAGTTTTCCTTCCTTGGCTATGCTTTGCACACATAACAATGACACTAGCCAAACCGGTTAAGAAACAAAAATCATTCTCAGCAGCTGCACCTGTTACAAAAAAAAGGCTGAAACTGAAAAGTGCACAGAATTATTCAATCACACAGTGTTCTGAAAGTGCATTGTCCTCTATTCTGCACTTTAGATGAATGACTGCTTAGGTGCCACTGGTGGTGGCACTGTATCGATACTTTTAAAAACGAGTATTGTATCCGGATACAACGTTTGAGTATTGATACTTTTTTAAGTATCGATACTTTTGACAACCCTAGTAGGTTATTTTCTAAATTTGTATATTTTGGTTTCATATTGAGTTAGGTAAGTACACTTTTCTTTTTTCTTTAGGGTTGTTTTGTTTGTTATTTTGGCCTGGGCTCTCCCTGAAGCTTTTACCATAATTTGTTAAAAAGAAATGGCAGAATAAAACTTTTAAAATGGCCTTTTTACTCATTTATTCACTGTCTAAACTTATGTTGGTCCCTTACATGCCCTAGACTCAGCCAGTAACAGTTGAATAAACTTTTGGCTCTCAAAATGGTATTACTGCCCTATTTGTTGGTACTCACCGATACCAATACCACTATTTTAGTGCTGGATCGGCGTCCTGCTCGATACTGGTATTGGTGCAACACTAGTAGCCAGTCAAAAATTCCCCATTTTCCTTGATGGGTCCTTGGCTGGTCCCCTATAGCCTTGTGAGACCATCCTGATCTCGCGTGCTTTCAAGGTTTCACTCGCAGATCAGTCTGGAGACTCTTCGTTGAAGAAAAATTGGAGCCGTTCACAAAACGAACGTCCAATCAGCGTTGGCTTTGAGGCGGGTTGAGGTGTGACGCAACGAGAAGCGTGACATTTCAGTCTAAAGGACATGGCGGCTTCAGCCGATGAAACTACCGTTAGCGTGGCTATCGAGCAAGTTTTATCGTAATTACAGAGTATTTCTTCACTGAAAGAAGAGCAAAACACTGCTCTGGAGGCTTTTCTCAGAGGAAAAGATGTTTTTGCTCTTCTCCCGACTGGTTTCGGCAAGAGTTTGATCTATCAATTGGCTCCTCTTCGACGTCGCTCTGTTATGTCATATGCTTCGTTGATCTGATTGGTTTATTTGGCCCGTCTTTCACCAACATAGGCCAATCAGCTAACCAGTATTTTCGCCCCTTCCCAAAATACTTCAACGGAAGGTTTCCAGATGGATATGGGGAGCAAATCCATCTGGCAGAGTCAGGTTAGGTCCCCTACAGTTCCTTTTTAAACATCAATCTTTGTACTAAAATATTGTTTTTGTCATGATTTGTGGACATTAAGACCTAAAAAGAAGCGTTATCTCCTGGTCAGACCCTGTAATTCAGTGAAAGGGTGGAATCAGAGTAAAAAAAATATGCAAGAAGGGGGCTAGAAGTTGCCGCCATTCGGGTGGAATTTGACTGGGAAGGGCCATTTTGAATGGCTGCTACTGTAAGCAGGTAAGAAAATCTATCCTGATGAATAAAATCACTCAATCGTAAAACAAAACTTTTGGTGACAATAAAATAAAAAAAAAGTCTATTTAAATTCGATTACTAATGCATAAGAAGCAGTCACCAAATGCAGATGGAAATCCCTGTGCACCGATTCAAAAGCACACAGCAACTCTGTTATTCTTGTGTTTAAAAGGCTCACCTACAGTTTTACTGCAGCTGTAGAGGGATAACAACTGCCGTGAGATTTTTACAGCATAGTTCAAAACGTAAGACTGGATTCCTGGGGAACTTTAAATCCTTATTAAACCACCAGGCATCCATTTATTTTCCCTCAATGCGACTGCAGGAGCAGAGGGCAGCGTGCTAAAAACAACAAAAATCAGACCATTAACTGTTTGAGTATGAAAAAATAAAAACAATAGTGTCGATTTAAAACCGTGTCTACAGCATACTTGTGTATTTATTGGCGAATAAACTAGAAACATCTATAGTTTTTTTTACAGCATATGAACTCCTCCTTTCTGTGTTAAATTAGACCAAAACAATTAAGACAGGAATTCATTTTATTAACATTTTAACCCTCCTAAACATTTATCTGAACCTCTGGTGACAATGTGCAAAAAGCTTTAAATTACGTTAATCTGTAGGTATAGTAGCACATTGCTGCAATGAAAACATGAAAAATTGATATTTAGTTGGAGCTAATTTATTCTGTATGGAAAAAGATTCAATGAAAATATATAAAATATTTTCCTTTTCCCCCTCCTAATCCATCAGACTGTCTAAGAACATTTGATTATTCGTCCATGGCTTCCTGTTTGCCAGGGGGATAACGATAATTAGATTTTTCTTAGCCACTCTTTTATAACCGGAGTGATAAAAAGACTCGTCATTCATAAAATGCTGCTGTGCTTCAGATTCATAGGGGTGAATAAGAAAAAATCTAGACTAGTATACAGACCCATGTTTGTTAGCATGAGTGGAAAATGCATAAAAAGGTTTAATTTTTTTTACTTCTCTTATCTGAGTAGTACAATCCCTTACAATCCTTCTTTGATGTTATGTTCATTGATGGACATCATATATCCAAACAAAATCATCTGGTCTTTAAATCCTGACAGACAAAAGAATTTCAGTCAAATAAATATAACTTAAGCATTTAATCGTTATCCCCCTTTTATCTCCTCTTTCTTTCATATTTTCTCCTTTTTTCTTTTTTTCCTTTTCTGTTCTTACATGGCAGTGTCCATATAATCTGTAAAACTCCCTGCATGAATTATAATAAAGATATTTATATGGATAAATCAAGTGGAACACTATGGCGATAGCCGTACTGCTCCACTTGTGAAAGTAAAATCTGTTGGGCTCTTTTTGGTATCAAGACAATTATTCTTATTGCCACATTGCCAGACAGGACACTGTAAAAAAAAAAAAAAAAAAAAGCATATTAAAATCGTTGGCAAGGAGACAACCTTTACTCCTACTGTCAGATATCTTAATAATGAAAAAGAGAGGAGACCTTCTGTTAGAAGAGATAGTAGTAGGGCGGATCAATGTAGCATAAAAATATCATCTTGTGACGATTCTCAGTCATCCAGATTTATAGCCATTCCAAAAAACTAAAAAAAACAATCTACTGGACATTGTTTCCAAGTTTGAAGACGTTTCGCTTCCCATCCAGGAAGCTTTTTCAATTCAAAACGTCAGAAATAGGGTTGAATTTGAGGCTTTAAAGAGTGGCCTAACAAACAAACTCAACCCTATTTCTTTTTAAACTTTTTTGGATAGCTTTCATCCCTTGTAGAAACCCTGATGTGTGGACGTTTCAAATAAAAATAAAGAATTAGTAAATCAGATGTGATAAGAGACTTAAATAATTTAATAGAGTAACTTTTAACTAGAGCAACTTACTCTAATCAATAAAACATTTAAGTTAATTCAATTACAATTCAGTTTATTTCTATAGCGCTAATTCACAACACATGTCATCTCAAGGCAGTTTACAGTTCACCAGATCATTCAGTCAGATTGATTCAAAGTTTGCTAGAAAACCAGTTGATTGCATTGACTCATTGACTCTTCAGCAAACCCTTCTAACTAAGCATGCTTGTAGCGACAGTGGAGAGGAAAAACAGGAAGAAACCTCCAGCAGAACCAGGCTTAGTGTGAGCGGCCATCTGTTGAGGCCGATTTAAGTCCCTTATCACACCTAATTTACTAATTCTTTATTTTTAATTAAAACATCCACACATCAGGGTTTCTACAAGGGTGGTTTAACTAGAGTAATTTTTTTTTTTTTTTGCTGGCAGGGCTTCTAATGCAGCATCATTACGCTGACCCAGCTATTAGTTTGTTTCTGTTCTCTTTCTCTTCTTACTGTAACAGTTAATAACCTTCGTCTTCATAATTCACAGCAGCAGCAATCTCTGACTCTGACCTGACCAGAGTTTACTTGGCTGCGCAGGGAGCCTCATAATGCATATCATTCACACATGCTGAAAGATGACTGTGAGCAGATGCTTTGTTTGTGCTCTGGACGGATGCATATGGACTCCATTCTCCTCTGCCTTTAACCCACCAGCAAGAGGCTCTAAAGGTGAAGCCTATTGGCAATCCCCTAAAGACCTGTGCCTCACTGGTTTCTATAGGTGTAAATTCTCCAGTGCCAGTAGTCAGTGAAACCATGAAGGGCCGATCTGCAGGTGTTTGAGGAATAAAATATAGTCAGTGCTGCGCTATGAATTATAAAAGGGCAGCTTAGACTAAACACCAAAATGGTTTTAACACGGCAAAAATGCTCTTATATTGGCAGCATTATAAAAAATAACTAATTTAACAAATTAGTATTTTATGGAAACAAATAGGTTTTTCGTGCACAACCTATGTATATATATATATATATATATATATATATATATATATATATATATATAATTTTAAGTTTTGAGTCATTTGGAGCCATTTCGAAAATATTCGATTTTGTAATCTAACGCCTTCCTATGGGCAACGAGTTGAAGGCACAAACTAAACTGTTCATAATTTATTCTTTATGGTATGCCAGCATTCAGAACATGTAGGCCAGGGGTCTTAAAGTGGTTCCAAAAGGGCCGTGTGGCTGCAGGTTTTCTTTCCAACCAAGCAATAGCAACCAGACTCCAGTCATCTAATCAAGTGAGTCCAATCTGAACATGATGACTTGATGAGATGAATGGAGTCTGGTGTGCTATTGCTTGGTTGGAAAGAAAACCTGCAGCCACACGGCCCTTTCTGGAACCACTTTGACACCCCTGATGTAGGCCAATCACTGTCCCCAAGACATCTGCGGTTATATTTTTCATATTTATGTTTTTTAAAAACAAAGTGTCGTGTGTATGACGTCATCGGCACGCCGGACTGGAGTTTTGACAGGCAGCCCAGGCCATTTCACAACATCTCCAAATGACACAAAACTAATATGGGTGAGTAGAAAATGATGGAATAACATCAAATGAAGGGGGCCAACGTAAAAAAAATGCTGTTCCCCTGTAATGTACGCAAAAAAATATTTCAGAAAATCAGGAAAAAATGTCTGGATATCTGAAACAGTGTTTTTAATCATTTAAAAAACAGTAAGAAGTTTATCTATTTGTTTTCTGAGATGGATTATTACTAAGTATCTCAGTGAGGCTGAAAAACTGTGGGTAAGATAGAGTTTGTCCACCTGCTTGTCTGTCTACCTCACAGGCCGAGCAAGGACAGCATCAAAGAGGGTCCTCCAAAACCCTTGCTATTTTTCTAGTTCCACTTTTTCCATTTTATTCTTTGAAATTTCACTCTTTCCATTTGAACCGTATTTATTAACCCCAAAATGGTGTTATTATGGAGTGAATGTAAGATATTTCAACCAATCAATAGCCGCAGATTTGCTGCTATTCAACTCTCAAACATTAAACATGGTGATAGTTTAGCAGAACATTGAGTGCTTTTGCAAGGTATCTAAAATAAATCCAACCTTTGTAAGGAAAAAGAACATTCTTCATGTGCAGAAGAAAAATAAATCTGACATATTTCTAACCTGAATTCTTACTTTTGTGAAATAAAAATGCTATAGAGTTGAAAACAATGGGTAAAGAAACATGAAACCTGCAAAAAGTCAAACCTTGTGCAAAGTGGAACTAATGAAAAAAATAATGTTCATTTATGTTTTTTTTATCATATCTCTAGTGAGGTACAGGACTGTGAGCCTTTCTGTGTTTAGCTCCCATGTTTTAGCAGCATTTTATCAAAAATGATCAAATATTTGGGATCAGTGGGAAAACTACTTTAGAAACCACCGCGCTCCACAGAATGAGTTCAGTTTTAAGATTCCTCCATGTTTTGGGATTTATGTAAACAGTGATAACTGTGCAATTTTTTAAAGCAAAGTGACTTTAAATGTGCAGCTGAATACTGTAACTTTGCATTAATTTGCTGTTGAATGTGTTAAAATGCTGCAACAGTATTACTGTATATTGAACAGTAGACCCTAAAAACAAAAGGTTTTAATCGGAACAATTCAGTCTGAGGTCAGATTAGGACAGATTGGATCAGTAGAATCGATTATAAATCTTGAGAATTGGAATTAAATCTATTCTTGACATTTTAATCCATCCCTAGCCCTAGATAGGAAACTCACCAAAAAGGCAGCTAAGAGGCTCGCTGTAACTCTGGAAGAGCAACAAAGATCCACAATGATACAAGAAAAGTGGAAAGAAGAAGCCGGGCATAAACTGTACGAGTTGTTTACCCTTTCCAGGCTGATTTTCCGTTTTTTTCGTGCGAGAAATTTTCGATCTGGCCGACTTTCAGCCTGATCATGCGTCATGTGGTGTACAGGGGTAATGATAGCCTTGTGAGACCATCCTGATCTCGCGAGCTTTCAAGGTTTCACTCGCTAATCAGTCTGGAGACTCTCCGTTAAAGAAAATTTGGAGCCTTTCACCAAACGAACGTCCAATCAGCGTTGGCTTTGAGGCAGGTTGAGGTGTGACGCAACGAGAAGCGCGACAGTTCAGTCTAAAGAACATGGCGGCTTCAGCCGATGAAACTAGCGTTAACGTGGCTAACGAGCAAGTTTTATCGGAATTACAGAGTATTTCTTCACTGAAAGAAGAGCAAAACACTGCTCTGGAGGCTTTTCTCAGAGGAAAAGATGTTTTTGCTCTTCTCCCGACTGGTTTCGGCAAGAGTTTGATCTATCAATTGGCTCCTCTTCATCGTCGCTCTGTTACGTCATATGCTTTGTTGATCTGATTGGTTTATTTGGCCCATCTATCACCAACATAGGCCAATCAGCTAACCAGTATTTTTGCCCCTTCCCAAAATTACTTCAACGGAAGGTTTCCAGATGGATATGCGGAGCAAATCCATCCTCCAGATGGATATGCCTCCAGATGGATATGCGGAGCAAATCCATCTGGAGGAGTCAGGTTAGGGTAATGAGGGGCAATTAGCCTCTCGACCACCTCCCGATCAGGAATCGTAAGGTCGGCAAAAAAAAATCAAAGATGTTTGAAATTCAGTCGGCCGTCGTAAGGTGGTCGTGCACTGCAAAAAATTTAAATCTCAATAAGTCATTTTTTTCTTAAAATAAGTGAATTTCTTCTTGAATTAAGGAGGTAAGGGAGAGACTTTGCCGATGAAACCAGAGGATTTACATCGGCCTTAAAACTGAATATCGGACATCGGCCACCCCACCGATATTTAACCCGATATTTGATCAACTTCTGAGTTTCTAAAGTCTTAAAAAAAAAAAAAAAAAATTTTACTTCTTCTTCCTCAAAAACGTCTTTTTTACAGACTTAAAAACTTCTAAAGACGAGGGAAAAATATTGATACATTAAAATATCACAATATCTTCATATGCTGATATATTGCCTTTTAAAAACACCATATCAATGTCTTTTACTAATGAAATATTGCTATATGTCATCGTTATGCTACGAAATCCCCCGAAAATTCAGAAAATTTTGCCATATTTTTATATGTTGATATATTGACGCGGTATCGATCTATTTTACTAACAAAATCTCACAAGAATTTGCAAAATATCACGACAGTTTGTAACAGAACGATGAAATTTCACGAGATTTTGAAAGTAAAATAGATTGATACCGCGTTTTTAAAAATGAATTTGATATCAGCATATGAAAATATACTTGTGTATATTATTTTTCAAAGTGTCAGAAATGGATAACAAAACTCCAAGGCAACGCGTTTCACTCTAGTGAGCTTAATTTTCCGCTTCTACTCATTTGGCTTCTGGATAGACGAGTACAAGTAGCGCCAGTGTGAGCAGGTAGATCGCATCAGAGCGTCGGGTCATACAGAGTGAGAACAAACATCGTGAGCTGTGAGCTTCTAAACCCTGCGGTTTCGTCATCATCTGAGCTTTAGCTGCGTGCAACGATTGAAAAAAATTGTACAGCGTATGCCCGGCTTAAAACAAACTGGAATCTGTTTCCTACATATAAACTTCTACGTGGTAGAGAGTAAACACTGATGAAACTCACTCAATGAAGTAGACTTCTCCTTTCTCAGTGTAAGCCATCTCCCAGTTGTCAGGCAGGGGTCCAAGCTCGTCATTTTCCTCTGGTTTGGGGACCACCATCTTCGGGGACTGGCCGTCCTCTTGGGTCACCTCTGCTGGGACCTCTGCTGGGTTGCTCTGAGGTGCGACGTCCCCCGAAGCATCCGTGCTCTTGTCCTCGTGTTCGCTCGACTCTGAGGCGACAGCAAGGCAGGGATGAATCAAAACTGACGTTCTCAGAAGGGACGGACAAGAGGTGAGGAGAGGACAGTGAAAGAAGACAAAGAATGTGATAAAACGAAACAAGAAAGTGACGGATTGAGCCAGGATGGAGGCATAAATAAAGGAACTAGGGATTGGAAAAGGAAGCAGTGACTCAGGGGAAGGAGAGGGAGGCTAACGAGACAGAAAGATGAATAAAGGAGAGGAGACAGTAAAGATTGAGACAGAAGCAGGCAGGGATGCTCTACTTTGAGTTGTGGTAGTGTGTGAAAGTGTCACAGGAAGAAAAATGGGAAGAGATGGCAAATGTCTCTTTCCCAGAGGAGATCTGGAGGAGGAAGCGGAGAGAAGGGGACAAATGAAAGCAAAGGGATTGAGAGATAATCTAAGGGAAGGAAAGTGAGAGTTAGAGACCCGCTCAGATCACAGAGACCGCTGTGCTCTATTGATTCCCCTTCAGCTGTGCCGGTCAGACCATACTGTCCATCTACAGACACTCGCGGCTCCTATTGAGCCGAAAGCAGCGGCAGGAAAGCTCCACATCCAACATGCTCAGAGCCCTGAGGCAGAAGTTACTGAGCATCTTTACACCACCGAAGGGAACCCACTGAGAATATTTCCTGCTCTCCTGTCTCGGTTTAGCTTCTAGCAAAGCCGGCGTTTAGACTAATCTGAAACGTTTAGAGCAAAATTTACATCATTTCCACATGAGGTTATATAGCCTCTACAGTTTATTATTCATGCACAGTCTGAAAACCTCTTTTTTTAACTCAAACTGGTATGGTTTTCTTTAGATTAGTTATTTTATTTAAAACTTTGAATTATTTTAAATCTTAATAATTCATTAATTTAAGTAAACTGATTGGAAAGAACACACATGTAATATTTCCACATAATTTAGAGATGCATAACATCTTACTAACAGTATCTCAATGCATCTAAAATGCATTTTGCAGGAATTGCTTGGATTAAAATAAATTTAAGCTGATGTTTTAGTCAATCAGGTGGGGCAGATAACCAAGGCAATCAGAGTGCACCTGGTAACGGTGAAGTGGCACAGCTTCTTACCCCCAGATTGCACACCCTCCGTCTCCGTCTCCGCTCACGTACGTCATGCGAAGTACTTGTCTGTCATGTTAATCAATGAGAACTGTTCCACATCCAACGCTACTCCTCCGCACGTCACCTTCCCCGTCATCGTTAAAACACAGAGCCAAGCTATTTTTTGCTCCGGTGTGGCCAGGTCAAGATCCACAATTGCGATCGCACCAAACAGAAAAAAGAACTTCGAGGAGATCCAGTTCGTCAAATTAAATTATAGTATTGACAGCTTGGCGAGTACAAATCCATCCATCCATTCATTTTCTTCTGCTTATCCGGGGCCGGGTTGTGAAGGCAGCATATAAGCAAAGATTACGAGACTTCCAGATCCAGACACACCTCCTCCAGCTGCTCTGGGGGGACCCCGAGGCGACACCAGGCCAACGTGTCCTGGGCCTTCCACGAGGCCTCCTCCCAATGAGACATACCTGGAACACCTCCAGAGGGAGGCGACCAGGAGGCATGCGAAACAGATGCCCGGGCCCCCTCAGGTCGCTCCTTTCGACGTGGAGGAGCAGTGACTCTACTCCGAGCTCCTCCCGGGTAACTGAGCTCCTCACCCGATCTCGAAGGGTGCTCCAAGCCGTCCTGCGAAGGAAACTCATTTCGACCATCTTGTCATTTCGGTCATTACCCAGATCTCATGACCATAGGTGAGGGCGTGAAAGTAGATTGATTGGTAAATCAAGAGCTTTGCCCCCCGTCTCAGCTCCCTTTTCACCACGACAGTCCTATAAAGCGACCTCATCACTGCCGACGCTGCACATATGTCCATCCATCCATTTTCTTACATGCTTGTCCCGAGTGGGGTCGCGAGGGGGGCTGGTGCCTATCTCCAGCAGTCAATGGGCGGGGTCCACCCTGGACAGGTCGCCAGTCCATCGCAGAGACACACAGGACAAACAACCATTCATGCACACACACCTAAGGACAATTTAGAGAAGCCAATCAACCTAACAGTCATGTTTTTGGACTGTGGGAGGAAGCCGGAGTACCCGGAGAGAACTCACGCATGCTCAGGGAGAACATGGAAACTCCATGCAGAAAGATCGGGAATCGAACCCAGAGCCTTCTTGTGCTACCCACTGCCCCACTGAGCAGCCCGCTGCACATATGTATGATGTTGTAAAATAAAGATCAAAAAGTTTAAAAGTTAATTTTAATACTTTTTGCCAGGACTTTTTAATTAAAACTGTACACATTCAGGGTGTGATATTAACACGTTAACAGGTGTGTTTTTTTGTCCTTTATAGATTTCTTTTTTTTAACTCCTTAATCTTGGTTTATTAAACATCATTTGTGCCTTTTGATTATTAAAAATCAATCAAATCTCTAAAATAAAACCCTTTCAATAAAAGCAAGTAGTCTAAAAGCAGCACAACCTGCATCGATCCAATAATATTTCAAAGATGGATTTGAGACAAAGTGAAGAAAGCATTAAAAAGTAAAGTCTAAGGCTTTGAGACTCCACAGAACCGCAGTGAACTAAAATCCTTCCATCTGCAGGTCATCAAGGAGGTCAGAGCCCAGAGCCACATCCAAAGCCCTGCAGGGCTGCTTGTCTCTGTTAAAGTCAGGGTTCATGACCCGATAATAACAAAGAGACCGGGGCTAAAATGACATCCATCACCCCTAACCTCAAATAACACCAGAGCCCATATAACATTTGGGGGGAAAAATACGAAGCTCTGGGTAAAAACTCTGAGCTGAGAGACAAACAGAAGCTTTTGGAAGGTGAGTATAAATCAAACAGACAGACGTCGCTCAAAAACCAACAATTAGCCAAATCAAAGCAATTCATGTCAAACTCTTCAGATATAGTCATAATAAAATCACATTATATCCAGCTGTTTTTTTTTTATTATTTTAAAATGTGCTGAATAACATTCAGCAAACCTTAGAGTGAGATTTTGAAAGAATTTTGAAATATTTCACACACTATTCATTATTTTCTATATTTTTGGTGATTTTTCAGAGAACTGAAGTAAAGCAGAAACTACTAAAATACTTGCATCTTAAATATACTGTAAACTAAGAATTTCACAACTGTTTATTGATTATTCTATGCAGTTCAAGTAACATAACCAAAAAGGAACTAATAAGTTATTATTGGATTACTGGCACTGATACAGGAACCACTGAAACCGAATCCTGTGCAAAGTACACTGTGTGTGAATATTTGCTAAAAGGCTAACGATTACAAATCTTAAGTTATTGTCTTATTAGTTTTTGTTGTTTTTTTTTTACATTTGACTAAACAACAATGCAGACCCTCTAAGAGGCTGTAGATTCTATAAAAACTCTCCATGACACAAGACAGCACTTTTGTGGATGTCTGATTTTGGTAGTTGTTGGCAGTTTTTAAACATATTCAGTGGACCAAAATAAGAATAAATGAATGAGATAAGTAATAATAAAATAAGAACATCGCTCTGGTTCCTCTTATATCAATCCTGGATAACCGAGTTGTTCTGCACATCCTCTCTGAATGTGGTTGGTCTTTTTTTGGGTGGCGGATCTTTAGAAAAATTTAAATGTAATGGTTAATTTTCTATTTGTGGACCTCCTATTGCTTTGTGAGACAAACCTGAAAGCTTTAAGAATTTAGTTTAGTTTAGTGTGGGTTTAATTATTCCTGAAATCCAAAGTGAGATTATTACACTAAACTGAGCAATAATTATTTAACAAAACATGGACTAAAACTGGGACTAAATCAGGAAAATAAACTAGAGCAAACAAGAAGTATAGCTCAGTAAAAAAAAGCACTAGATGTAGAGAAAACAAACCTTTTAATCTGATCGTACACTACACTCTCCAGTGATAATTTAAGCTAAATTCTGCATATTTTATTCATATTTACTCAAGTGCTGCACTGCTTAAAATCTTAATTAATTTACAAAGTGAATTATCTTAGTCCAGATCAATTTTTTTTCAATATCTGGCACATGTCCTTCACCTCTGCTGCTCCCAGCGCAGTGAATAGTTGGGCTGGTGCAAAAATACGGACTGGATATAAACCTGGTATGTCATTACGTGTTAGCGTTAAGGTTGTCTTGAAAACAGGGACTGGCATTTTCTCAGCATTGTATTTCTATATATAAATAAGTGGAATGAAGTACAGTTTTAATGTCCGTCGTTTTTTAGCGTGAAAAATTGGGGATAAGGAGTGTGAGCGTTTGAAAACAGATTAGATTAAGTCTAAGCTAAGTCTAAGATTAGCCACAGGCTCTCTGCCGTCTGCAATTAGTCCAAAAATCAGCGGCTTGTCTTTTCATGGGGACCAGAAAACATCAACACACCAATCCTTGCATCCCTGCAGTCTCCCTGTTTGTTTTAGAATTGATTTAAAGATTTAATTGTTTGTGTTTAGAGTTTTAAATGTGATGGCTCCTCAATACAATGCCAACCTCCTCCAGATTTACTCTCTGGGCCGTGCTCTGAGGTCTGTGGGTCATCTTCAGCTCATAGTGCCTGAGGAGAGGCTTCAAACCAGAGGAGACGGAGCCTTTTCGGCAGTTTGCCCCAGACTTTAGAATCCTTTCCCTTTCCATACACAAACAGCCTCTGCAGTTGAGCGCTTTAAACCCACTTTTACTCTTTGGCTTCATCATGTGGTCCTCTGTGTCTTTTTTATTTATTTGTATATTCTAAACTCTTCTTTTTTGTTTTTGTTGGGATTTTGGTTTGTTTTATGTAAGGCACATTGGAAAAATTTTTTGTTGTATATTTGCTTTATAACTAAATTGGATTAGGTTGCTAAAACTTTCTACTTTCAGTAAGTATAAAAGTAGCTTTTTAGAAACTAAAGACTAATGCAAACCCAAGCATGAAAGGCAAGGAAACAGAACCAATCATATAAATAAAGCAGGGAACCACAGATTAATTCAACTGCTAAAAATGGCTCAACTGAGTGCTTTCATTCTATATTTCTTGACAGTCTCTCAATTAAAATCACAATAATTATAATTTTTCTAATAAAGATGGAAAAATATGGAAACAATTCAAATCAGTACGTGAAATCATTTCAACAGTCTTTTATTTTGAAATTCAATTTTTGTGTCAGCAATAAATGTTTGATATTCGTGAATGTTTTGATAAAATCATAGCTGCTAACTTTAGCACTAAATTGATTAGCTAATAAAGCTAAATAGATTGACTAATAAGGCTAATCAATACATATTTTTTTACTTTGTCTTGAACTTAGAAAAAGTAAAATTTTATACCAAAAAGAAAAATAAGCCATGATTGATGTTAACCCTTCGATGCTTGTTGTTGCTAATAAGCAACAAACCTCTTGTATTACACTGCAAAAAAATTAATTCTAAGTAAGACAATTTTTCTTAAAGGTATACTATGCAACCGGTGTTGATTTTCCAGCGAGGCTCCCACCAGAGGGCGAAAGTAAAAGTGCACTGTCGTAAATATGCTCAGCTGTTCTCCTGGTTTCTCCGTCAAGCCAGGCACGGTTGTTTTGAGCTTAGCAGACAGGCGAATGCAACGAATCACCATGTCTACTAAGGGAAGGGACTATTTTCTTCCAATTTTCGAGTTTCAAAATTTAGCATGTTTTCATACATTATTTGTTATGCATGTGTCTAAATAACAAAGATTGTAGTTCTCGCCGTAAAGCAAGACCGACTCTCGCGATGCATGAGACCTCTGAGCCTGTGGGTGCGGGCCGAGGGCTCCTGCAATTGCAAGTACGGTATTTCCCCTACAGACCACCAGGGCGGCCGAGAAAACCTTTGTTCGACCTGAAACGACTCATTTAATCATCCAAAACATTATGGAACACATTAATTAACTGAAAAATGTTGCATAGTATGCCTTTAAAATAAGAGAGTGAGACACTTTACCATTGGAACATGACAATATACATTTAAAAGGAGAAAAAAAGAACTGCAGTCTCTTATTTCAAGTGAATAATACCTAATTATCTTATTTTAAGGATAAAAATGCTAATTCCATTGGAAAATCATCCTATTTTCCTACTCGTATTAAAGTTAAATACACTTATTTTAAGACATTTTTACTTATTTTCAGCAACTTTTTGCAGTGTAGCAAACAGCCGCCATACACTGCAAAAAATTGAAATCTAAGTGATTTTATTTTTCTTTAAAAAAGAGCATTTCTTTCTTGAATTAAGCAGTTAAGTGATACACTTTGCCAATGGAATAAGGCAATTTACATCTAAAATAAGAAAAAACAATTGCGTTGTCTTATTCCAAGTGGATATTATCTAATTATCTTATTTTAAGAGTAAAAATACTCATTCCATTGGCAAATCTTATTATTTACTTGCTTGAATTAAGCTAAATACACAAATTTTAAGACATTTTTACTCGTTTCCAGATCGTTTTTGCAGTGTAGCATTTTTGCATCACCTCAGTGCTAGTCACAGTGTATGTTATTATGGAGTTATATCTGCTGTTATAAAAAAATACTTCACCTTCATTTCTATTTATTTAGTAATATTAACATTTTAATTTGGCATCTCATTGAAGGGAAAAAAACAGGCACAAAATGTCTTTTTATACGTACATGCATATCAATTCAGGCTTCAAAGGTTTGAAAAATCCCACAGCCATTAACTACCCCAATTTAAACAATTTAAATACGTTTTTTTTTTACACTCGTGCATTTAGATTTTGATCTTATTAAGTAACAGAGAGGAATATCTGGTAAAATTGCAAATCTATAGTTTTAAAAGTTTAACTTTAAAGGTTTAGAACTGATTTTTAAACATTTTTAAACAAAATGTTTTAATCTAAATAATCTTTTCACAGGTTTTAGCAGCAGTTTGTTTCTGTCCTTAAAATAAATGGCTTTCAGGACTCTATTGTTGAGCATGCTGCAACTTTTAGAAATGTTTGGACATAATTATTTTTAATTCCTAACAACTCGTTTGAGGATGACATAAATAACCGTACCGTGTTTCAGCTCATTATGGTGAGAAATCCGAAATTTCATCCTTTGATCGGCCGTCCTTTTCTTCCAAACCACTTTGCGCTCTAAAGTAGAGACGTATTTCTGCAGAGTGTTGAGAGCATCAGCTGATCATGTTGATTTTTGTGTACTGCCTCTGTGCTCCAACACTCTCCCTAGGTTATAAAAGCCTCCTTAGAAAGTCACAGGACCACAGAGTGGTTGGAGATTTGAAATAAGAAAAATAAAAGTCCATAATGGTGCCTTTTATGAGCCCCGTTCATGTGATCAAGGGATGCACTCTGAGGCCTTCCCTGCATTTAAAAGCGTCTGAATCTTCGTTGCTCAAGTTCTGATGATTCAAGGTATGATTGTGTGTCTATATTAGGGGAAACCATCAGGTATCATCTGCTGATGAAAACCTCCGGCATCAACAGTGAGTCTTTTAAGGTCTGCTCCCATTAAAGCCATTGATTATCGTCATAGCAGCCAGAACATCCTGTTCTATTTAATAGTAACTGTGCGTCGGCTGATAGCTTAAAGAGCTAATAAAAACTTAAAGGCACTTTTCATTGAGGCTTCATATGTCCAGAGTAGAACTGTTAAACCCAAATACCAATCAGAGTCCTTCAGGATTGATATTTGTAGCGACCAAGTTCATCGCTGCCAAATATACAGATAAAACGAGGATTTTGAACGGTTTAAAATTTTTATCACTGTTTTCTATTTGCTAAATGCAAAAAGCAGCTGCCTTTATCTCCTGATTCTTAGAGATGGAGAGGAGACTTACTAAACCCCTTAGGAGCAAATTTCGCCTAAAATAACATATGTGAATTATAGCAAGTACAGCTGCAAACTATAAATTGGAAATACTATTGTTTTTATTTGTATAACAGAAAGGCATTGAGGAATATTTTTCAGGTGGAACCACTATTTTAAATGTCACCATGTCTGATTTATAGGTGATTAAACAAAGAAGAAATGAAAAACATTTAGCCTCACCAAATTTTTTCCAAAATAAACACTCCAAAAAAACCATGAAACCCCACTTGAATTTCTGGATGAACCCCAGACTTCAATAGCCTCGTGAGACCATCCTGATCTCGCGAGCTTTCAAGGTTTCACTCGCAGATCAGTCTGGAGACTCTCCGTTAAAGAAACTTTGGAGCCGTTCACCAAACGAACGTCCAATCAGCGTTGGCTTTGAGGCGGGTTGAGGTGTGACGCAACGAGAAGCGCGACAGTTCAGTCTAAAGAACATGGCGGCTTCAGCCGATGAAACTAGCATTAGCGTGGCTAACAAGCAAGTTTTATGGGAATTACAGAGTATTTCTTCACTGAAAGAAGAGCAAAACACTGCTCTGGAGGCTTTTCTCAGAGGAAAAGATGTTTTTGCTCTTCTCCCGACTGGTTTCGGCAAGAGTAGCCTGGCTGTTAGTACGTCATATGCTTCGCTGATCTGGTTGGTTTATTTGGCCCGTCTATCACCAACATCAGCTAACCAGTATTTTCGCCCCTTCCCAAAATGACTTCAACGGAAGGTTTCCAGATGGATATGCGGAGCAAATCCATCTGGCGGAGTCAGATTAAGACTTCATAGATCCACATCTTGACTTTAACTTAAGCAAATTTGGACTAAATATGTTTTTTCCACAAAGGTTTTATTGGGCGACATGCTATGCGGAAATATAATTTTGGCATGATGCTAAAAGTTCAAAAATGCATTATTCCAGAAATTATTTGTGAATTTTTTTTTTTCAAACATATTTCAGAAATTTTAAAGCCACATTTTAAAGGCGTGTGGATAAAACACCATGTGAAAGTGTTTTGTCCATTTCTATAAATAGATAAACATGAGCTAGTGTCAGTTGGGCCCTTTACCAGGCCTGCAGGCTCAGGTTGGATCTGATGTTTTTACTACAAATGTGATTATTCAGGCAGTAAATTCATGGCATTATTGAGTGAATAAAAGGATTCCGTGAAAAAATTAAAGCAATTTTATATTTACAGAAACTCGTACAAAGGAGGCGCTTTACTGTTGCTAAGCAACCACCTTTGAGGAAGCTGAGCATCTAACTTTAAACTGATTCGGGACCTCGGTCTGGCCGGTGTGACAATGCCGGGCCATCCTTCGCTGAAGGTTTTTTTCGGGGTTCTTACCTGGAGTGACGGCGACGCCGTTGCCATTGACGATGGGCTTTTCCTCCTCCTCCTCCTCAGGGGGCTCGATGCTGGCTTTCTCCATGTTGCTGACTGACTTGTTCCGCTTTCTTTTGCCCTCGGAGCTGGGTCTGGCGCCCGGCAGCAGCTGGTCCGTTACATTTAGCAGCAGAGCGCTGGGCTCAGCTGGAGGCTTTGGGGTTCCGTAAAAGTTGTCTGCAACGCAGAAATAAGAAGAGCAGAAAGAAGTTCAGAACTATGGATTCAAATCTGCATTCTGCTGACTGTAAATGTGACGACAGAGGAGCAAATTGACTATAAACTGGAAAAAAAAATAAAACTAGATTTTTTCCCACATATTTGCAATTTGCACATAACTGCTAATGTAAAAAAGTTGTCAGTTTTTCAAGAAAATTGAATATAATTTACAACTAAAAAGCATAAATCTCAAACACTGACATTCTTTGACATTTTTAAGATTCAAATTGGATGAAATAGGTCCAAAAGCTTTCTGACATTATAAATTAAGAAAATTATGTGACAAAAATTTAAAACTGAAGTGGTAAATTTATAAGATGTACATCTGGATATTTTAATTGAGGTACATCGACTCTCCTTTCTGTATTGGAAAAAAGACCCTGGAGACGGAGAGGCAGAAGCTGCAACATGGCTGCTGTGGGTCTGCACTGTTAAAATGTCCTTTTGATGCAGGTCAGGAGCCAGAATCTTCCATTTACACTCTGGAAATTATCCAGGACACCATCTCCTAAATTTACAACCTAAACCTTAGAGGACTTCTAGTATTTTTCATAATCTGACCTTATATAAATGTAAAAAATAACCTTGTTTCATGCTAATTTCTATTTTTTCAATGTCAGAGAATATTATTTCATCATGGGAATAAGTTTTTTCTTCGCGAATATGTTAAAGTGCTCAAATGTGGCACGATTTTGAGAAACTCCATTTTATTTTTTTTATATTATTTGTAAGAAAAACTCAATCATCTTTCATAAGATAGATGCACTGATTAAAGACTTGTGGCCAATATCTGATTTACGCGCAATAAAATATCTTTACACTTTAAAAAGACATTAGAAAAACAGGTTTTACTTTTTAGTTCTTTTTCTTATGGCCATTTGAAATCAGAAGCACAGCTGGCGTCTTTAATGCGACGATCAACATTCGTTATTAAACAGGGTTTTGCTAATATTTCATAAAAAAGACGAGATGATTACAGAGTTATAAAGATTAATTACTTTTATCATCTTGTATTAGCAGTTAGCTGAGTTAGCATTTCTGGTAATGAAGTTATTAGGTGTAGAGCTGGTGCTAAAAATATTTTCTGACAAGTTTGAAAAGGTTTAATAAAAAAACCCCAGAAACTTATGGGTATATATCTTCATATTCTCATCAATAAAAACTAAAATCCATCAATCAATCTGAAAGTGTGAGGTAGTGGCCTAATGTCAGCCCTAATCCCTCTATAGGGAACTACCTAGTGGTTACTCCATTTTAGATGAGTGTCCGAATGTCTAGTGGATGAAAAAGTATCGGATTCAAATTTCCCACAATGCACCTTAAAAAGTAGTGATCATCCATAGTTACTGGAGGAGCAGATATATCCTAGAATGCTTTGTTAGGAGAGCCCTCCTCACAAAGAATCGTGGGATTAGTTGTCATAGCGGCCCGCTGTCGCCATAGGCCGTCATTACCCGACAGCGGCGACAAATAAGATGGTTTTGGGGCGACAGTGGCGTTGGATGTAGGAGTTTGCCCTGATATCGAAGGATTGACGGTTCAAGCCCCGACTCTGACTTTCAGTGTCGTTGTGTCCTTCGGCAAGACACTTCACCTGCATTGTCTACTGACGGTGGTCAGAGGGCCCGGTGGCGCCAGCTTCTGTCAGTGGGCCCCAGGGCAGCTGTGGCTACAATGTAGCTTGCCACCATCAGTGTGTGAGTGTGTGTGTGAATGTAGTGTAAAGCGCTTTGGTCAAGTCTCCTGACTTGAATAAAGGTGCTATATAAGTACATGCCATTTACCATTTTACCATTCAGGCACAGTGCAGGGAGGCGGAGTCAGGTGACCAACTGGGAGCGAAAAGTAGTGATCATCTGTCCCAACGGTCAGTTATCTGAGTTCACTATCTAGTCCACGCTCTATAGTTTTCTTGTCAGAAAACTTAGTTTCTCTTATTTCATATATATTAATTTATGCTATTTACTTGCTATAAAAGTTATCAATCAGCCTGCTTCACCTGCAAGGCCACACAATTCCCCTGTTTGAGGGTGTTTTTAAACAAGATTTAAACAGATTCTTTCTCAAGGTTTATTCATAAAATGTTATTGTTTAACCAATGTGTGTGTAATTTGTTTTGACTCTGACAACTTCCCATTATTGTAAGTAAGGAGGAACAGACGCTGCCCAGGCAGAACAGGGCTGATTACCCTATGATAAGGGCCGTAAGATAAACAGTTTTCTCTTTGCAATGATAAAAATAAAGTGCCAACTGAGTAAAATCCATCAATCTCCGTTTATTTACCTGAAGTGAATGGTTGAATACTTCTTTCCCACTACAGGGATTTAGGGGTAAGGACGGACGTTCGGACATAAACTAAATTTTAATGCTTTAAAGATGGCTAACAATGCCTAATGTAGTAGTTAACATGTTTTAAAATCTTAAAACCTAATATTTTAGACTCCATGACGGCAAAAATCAACATTTCTGCTCATTTAGGCTGTAATTGTAATAATTGTTTTTTTCTATTTAAAGCTAGTGTGTAATTTTCAGCGACATCTAACGTCCAGACTGCAGACCGCAGCAAGATGAACATCTCCCCCCCACCGCTTCTCCCCCCCAACAGTACGGCGAGCTTTACGGGACAAAATGTCTTCCACGACGTCCGCATCACCTACCTTCTCAAGTGATGAGGTTTGTTTACTAAGATAATTTTACAGATAGTATTTCATTAGTCTGTGTGTTCAGTACCGTCTCAGTTCATCTCTCTCAACTTGCCGTAGTTACTTTCAAGCGTAATGGGCGATCTCGCAATCGCTAGTTTGTTGGCTCTGCGCTGCCGTAGCGCAAAGATGTCTGCCTCCATGGCTGCGAGACCCGCTCCTATGTAATTATAAATAACGAATATATAACGCAAATATTAAGGTTAAGAGGCTGAGCTCGTAGATGATGATAAATAACATAGTTATGTATAATATATTACATTTCTGACTGTATATCCCTGTAATTATTACACACTGTAGCTTTAAATATAAACAAGAACTTATATATATTTTTTCTTGTAAATACCAGAAAACTGAGATCTTTTATCTTGCAGGGAGCATTTCATACTAATTCAGACCTAATTATGATCATTTGCGAGGCCAAAGGAAAACTGGGGACAGTTTTTGCTTTGAAAGACGCCGTAAAATGAAAACCTTCTGAACCACAGCTGTGAGCCAAATCCCAAATGGGCAACAGAGATAAGAAGCTGAACATGTTGGGTCTTAAACCAACTACTGGACTAGTGTAGCATGTTTAAATTCACTACTAGCCCAAATTGGTCTCCAAAGACTGTTTTTTGATCGCTGCCATGAAATTCATTTTGTGTCAATGCCAGTGGGTGGCAATAACATGACAGGCTTTTTTAAAATTACCTTTTTATTTTAGATAAAACAGAAATTGGAGTTTAAATATAAAATAGAACAGAGCTTGCATGTAGGTTGATAGATTAACTTCTCATCTGGAGGAACATTTCTTACCAAATAACCCAAAAAGCGTCATAGAACCGATTTAAAAATCCACTTGAAATATATCATATCCAACGACAGCGATGGCTGCATACTCAAACACAGACACTCTGACCTGCAAACAGTTCTCCGACCACTTAATTCGTTTCCTCTATTCTATGCTCTCCACATCAATCACTTACCAGACGTGTTCAATTGTTCCTGGCATTGAACATTGGGCTTCAGATAAGCTTGGACTGAATAACAAGCATTTCTCTCTGAGTGTTGGTCTTTGGTCAGAGCCAAGTACCCACTGTCCCTGTAGGAGCTGCAGTTTTGGAATTGGCGCCGACTAAACAAACCCTTCCACAGTCCTCTAAGTTGATTTTACATCGTTACTACAATTCAATTTGAACACTGGCCGCTGTCCATACCTCTGTAAGCCTCCATCACTCACTTTGAAAAACTTTTCTTAGAGGGATCTTGATTCTTTTTTCATATTTAAAGCTTCAGTTTGCTCCTTTAAGTCATTTTAAGGCATTTATTGGCTCTTCTGGTATAAGAGTTTTATAAGTGCTAAAATAATTTCATTTATTTTTAGTAGCAGAGCCTCAAACAACCATTGATAAGAAGAGTCTTCCGAACGTATGATAACCGATCTGTGATGCTGCAGGCTTTTTTTTCTCTTCCAAAACACCTGAAAATCTTTTTATATTTTTTTCCCCACCACAGATTTTCCATAACTAAACTAAAGCTGCTGCTAAAACCAGTCCCTCAGTGGTTCTGCTAAACAAAAACATTGGTTAGAGGGACATTTATAAATCACTTTAAACATCTAATGTTGGATCTTCTGTTGCTTTCTAAAATGTAAACAGAAAATCAGAATAAACACAAACATAGTAATGTTCTAATATCATATTTAAACAACTAAAATGTTTAGAAATACTTTATTACAAGCTGAGTAATACAGTAATACAGTAATACAAAAATACATCTTATAAAAAAATGGAAAGATTAAAATAAATGCCTGTTTGTATATATGTATATATGTATGTATGTATGTATGTATGTATGTTTGTATGTATGTATGTATGTATGTATGTATGTATGGCTGTTTGAAAGAAAGTATTTATGTATGTATGTATATGTATATGTATATGTATATATATATATATATATATATATATATATATATATATATATATATACAGTGGGGAAAAAAAGTATTTAGTCAGCCACCACTTAAAAAGATGAGAGGCCGGTAATTTTCATCATAGATATACCTCAACTATGAGAGACAAAATGAGAAAACCCCCCCCCCAGAAAATCACATTGTCTGATTTTTAAAGAATTTAGTTGCAAAATATGGTGGAAAATAAGTATTTGGTCAGTTACAAACAAGCAAGATTTCTGGCTCTCACAGACCTGTAACTTCTTCTGTAAGAGGCTCCTCTGTCCTCCACTCGTTACCTTCATTAATGGCACCTGTTTGAACCCGATATCAGTATAAAAGACACCTGTCCACAACCTCAAACAGTCACACTCTAAACTCCACCATGGCCAAAACTAGAGAGCTGTCAAAGGACACCCGAAACAAAATTATAGACCTGCACCAGGCTGGGAAGTCTGAATCTGCAATAGATAAACAGCTTGGTGTGAAGAAATCAACTGTGGGATCAATTATTAGAAACTGGAAAACATACAAGACCACTGATAATCTTCCTCGATCTGGGGCTCCACGCAAGATCTCACCCCGTGGGGTCAAAATGATCACAAGAACGGTGAGTAAAAATCCCAGAACCACACGGGGGGACCTAGTGAATGACCTGCAGAGAGCTGGGACCAAAGTAACAAAGGCTACCATCAGTAACACACTACGCCGCCAGGGACTCAAATCCTGCAGTGCCAGACGTGTCCCCCTGCTTAAGCCAGTACATGTCAAGGCCCGTCTCAAGTTTGCTAGAGAGCATTTGGATGATCCAGACGATGACTGGGAGAATATCATATGGTCAGATGAAACCAAAGTAGAACTTTTTGGTAAAAACTCTACTCGTCGTGTTTGGAGGAGAGAGAATGCTGAGTTGCATCCAAAGAACACCATACCTACAGTGAAGCATGGGGGTGGAAACATCATGCTTTGGGGCTGTTTTTCTGCTAAGGGACCAGGACGACTGATCCGTGTGAAGGAAAGAATGAATGGGGCCATGTATCGTCAAATTTTGAGTGAAAACCTCCTTCCATCAGCAAGGGCATTGAAGATGAAACGTGGCTGGGTCTTTCAGCATGACAATGATCCCAAACACACTGACCGGGTAACGAAGGAGTGGCTTCGTAAGAAGCATTTCAAGGTCCTGGAGTGGCCTAGCCAGTCTCCAGATCTCAACCCCATAGAAAATCTTTGGAGGGAGTTGAAAGTCTGTTTTGCCCAGCGACAGCCCCAGAACATCACTGCTCTAGAGGAGATCTGCATGGAGGAATGGGCCAAAATACCAGCAACAGTGTGTGAAAACCTTGTGAAGACTTACAGAAAACGTTTGATCTCTGTCATTGCCAACAAAGGGTATATAACAAAGTATTGAGATGACCTTTTGTTATTGACCAAATACTTATTTTCCACCATATTTTGCAAATAAATTCTTTAAAAATCAGACAATGTGATTTTCTGGATTTTTTTTTCTCATTTTGTCTCTCATAGTTGAGGTATATCTATGATGAAAATTACCGGCCTCTCTCATATTTTTAAGTGGGAGAACTTGCACTATTGGTGGCTGACTAAATACTTTTTTGCCCCACTGTGTATATATATATATATATATATATATATATATATATATATATATATATATGTATATATATACATTTATATATATGGCTATATGTATGTATGTATGTATTTCTATCAAATCTACCTAAAATGTAACTATTTTGAAAGTCTCTGCTGTTCTACAAACAGGAAGCTGCATGTTAAAGACCTCACCACATGTAAGTAGGTACTCATTGCATGAACCTTTAATCAGTGACACAGAGGAAACAGCCTTTTTAAAAAGCATTAGATATCTATTTGATTATGGGAAAACGATGAACCTGGCCTCAGTTAGTCCTGATAATGTCATGGCAACAGCAAAATCAGATGTGGAGCAAAAACATCAATCTATTTACTGTTAAGTGACCCATACCTACAGGCAGGATTTTCAGAGTAAATTAATACATCAGCAGTAAAAAGCCTTTTGTTTTAATTGTTTCTGTTAACAATGTTTAATCAGTTATATAAAAGAGACAACTTTTTAGAGCTTTGAACAGAGAAGACGAATTTAGCTTGTAGTAGGGTTGCGACCCTCCTTATGAAGACATTTTCTGTAAAGAGGAACTAATTATAAATGACACTTTCTCCTTAAGACAAAAAATGAGGGCTAGAGTTAAAAGAAATGATTTTCTTTAGAAAGAAAAAAAAATCAAACACTATAATTGCTATGGAGGCCTTATGAAATCCAGCAGTTTGCAAAAATCAGCTTCAGCCACAGACTGAAATAGTTCGTTGAAGGTTTTAAAAAAAAATAAAAAGCTTATCAGCTCAGCCGCAGTATGTGCTTCACGGTGCTCCTGGTAGAAAGATCATACATGAAAAGACGACGTGTGAAAATCCACAGGGATTATTTTTATGCTCGGGAATTAGGAACACAGCCAGCAGTGACTGCAGGAAAACACCAAGAGAAGCCAGATAGATTTAAAGGGAGTAAAAGAAAAAACAAAACAAAAAAACACCAGTGTCTCTCAGTGAATTGGAAAAAAAAACATCCTAAAACATCACCTTTGGAAGACACAAGGAACTGAGAGAAGATTACAGGGATGGTCGGGATTAACAGCCCACAAATCCTGAGACCTGACGAGATGAATATTTGCCTCTGACAAGAGAGAAAGCTCCTAACTTACATCACACACGCAGCCACATGTAGCTCCTGTCCTCAAAGAACATCATGAGCCCGGATGCCTCATGAAATGTCATTCTAGAGACCTAAAGTTAGCCTTTTTTAAATATTTTACACATATGGTTACGACTTGGACACAATAAGTTATACTGAACAGACAAAAACACAGGCAAACATGAAGCAATCACCTCCAACCTAAACCTCAGTAAACAGAGGTCAAATGTTCAGCCACAGTTAAGCCCTAAGCTTGTTGATAACTGGGGAGAAAGAGCTGCACAGCATCCACTAGTATGCACATATTTGAGCATATTGTAGGAGGTGTGGATTGGAGAAAAGCTGGTTTTTAAAATTTTGATTCTGTCACTTTTCATTCGACTTTGGAAAAAGAGCTGCAGCTCATCACAGGACCTCTAATCTAAACAGTTATTTCCAGGTTAAATAAAGGTGAATCAAAAATCCTTCATTTGTGCAAAACCCCACACTTCAAAAACAATCTAGAAATAGTTCAAAATGTCTTAAATTAAGTGTATTTACCCTCGATTTAAGTAGGTTACTAAGATGATTTGCCAATGGAATGATGATTTTTACTCTTAAAATAAGGTAATTAGATAATATACACTTCAAATAATTACCTTTTAAATGTAAATCGTATTGTTCCATTGGCAAAGTGTCTCACTAACCTCCTCAATTCAATAAAAATTTCACTTATTTTAAGAAAAAATGACAGATTTCAATTTTTTCCAGTAGAGATATGCATTTGCAGCTTTAATTTCAATTAAATTCAATTCAACTTTATTTCTACAGTGCCAATTCACAAAACGTCATCTCAAGGCACTTTACAGAGAAAATTCTATGGAAGTAAATCTGTGTCGCTGGGATTTGAATTAAAAACGGCACTGAAATTTAAATGTTGTATGTTTGTAAATATTGTTTCAGTGTTAAAATATATTCAGCACACATTTTTGACCTAAAAAAAATTCATTGTCATTATTTCAAAGTGATTACATTTTCAATACTTATTTTTCAGTTTAATTTTTCAGTGTTATAAAAATCTGCATCTAAATTCAATCTTTTAAAATTCAAACTCAATATTTTCAGCCTCCTGAGATTCAACTGGCTCTATTTCACTGTCTTAAATTCGGCGTCTAAATTCAGTGTAAAAAGGGAAGGGTTACTTCAGGTCACAGACATTAGCAATGGAGTGTGGCGTCCAACATCCAGCCAATCCCATTACGTTTTCTTAGTCACGTCACGTGACGCTTGCGGCGCTCATAGTGAAGGAAAACCAGCATGACGGAGCCGGTCATGAAAGCTAACGCTAACTCAGCTACAGGAAAATGAAAGTAATAAACTCTGTGTTGCCCGCCGGGCAAGTGCAATGAAATTTGTACTCTCCCAACAATAAAAACTACTTGCGATTGGGCAATGGTTAACATCGAGCCCTGGGTGCCCTATGTGTTGGTACTCGCCGATACCGATACCATCATTTTAGTGCTGGATCAGGGCCCCGCCCGATACTGGTATCGGTGCAACACTAGTATTTACCCACTTTGAATACGTATGACTTAAATTCATTTTTAATTGTCATTTTCCTCTATAATGAAGTAAAGTTTTATAGCTCAAAATAAAAAAAGGGAGGCTATGTTATTATTTATGATCCAGGAATCTAACAGACGTGTTTAGGAGGAGTCAAGTGACCCAAATGGGGATCGGAACTGGACTAAATAGAAGAGTGATAAAAAGTTTTTTAAAGCATAACATCTGACAGTTTTTTTTTCCTTATTGGTCCAAATAGTTCCATTAAATCCTTGACTTCAAGTGATGGTTTCAGAGGCGTAACTATGAATCCCTTTTATCACAGCTTTAAATGGAAGCTGGAAAAGGCAATGAGTAGGAATTAAAGCATGAGATGTTGAGGGGAATAAATGATGCAGAACTGAAGTTAAAACCCTGGGAAAAAAGAAAAAAGCCTTTTGTCCCACTGGACTTTTTGTCTCTGAAAGAAACACAAGTGGGTTAGAAGTGAGCAGAACGCTACAAGAAGCTGTGAATCAATGAGCTCCAGGCTCGTCTATTGTAAATTCTTCCTTTTAACAAATCTTTGCTGCTGTAACAAATTATTCTGAGTACCCAGCCCTTCAAATTTGATTCTTTATCTCTTTATTCAACACCTAATTGGCTATTAAATCATTAAAACACATAAAATGCAGAGTGATGGCAAATCAATTAAAATAAATCCCTGCCTCTCTCTCTTCCCCCCCGTGGAAGACGGCTTCCATCGCCGAGAGGATCTGACAGCCCCTCTGGCGGTAGCATTTAACTGGGCTTCAGAAATTAAATTTTCCTCCAGCCTCCAGTTTACAGCAGCAGACTGCATCTAGAGTCATGTGGGAGGAGAAGAGCGTTATCTGTATATTGGCAGAGCTTTGCTAGGAGTTGGAGGTTGTCAGGTGGACCAAGGAAGGCGTCTGGAGCTAAAATCTGAGCCTATCTGACCACCCAAGACAGAAAGGGAAGGTTTTGATTAGGAAATGAAAAAGCCGTTGCTGCTCAGGGTGTTGGCCATGAGAAAGGAAACAGGAAGCTGTGAGTGTCACTGCTTAGTATTTACAGATTCCTTTGAGTTTCCTTCATGACTAATGACGTTCTCTCCCCTCTAGGAGCTAAAAGAGTTGAGAGACTGGGGGTCGTTTATGGACATGGATTGATAAGCACACCTCCGAACTGATGTCCCTCATCAAAAGAAAGAAAACCTTTGATACTCAAGCATACCTTCTGGAAATGTCACAAAGGAGGACAGTCCTCTGTCCCGTTAAGCATGACCAAACCGATTCCTCACCTTCATATGTTCCACTCTCCAGCAGAGCTCCGCTTTTCTCCAATTCCATAAACCGGTCAACGGTCACAAAGTTATAATCCACGCCTGGGACCTCTCCCTCCTTAGGCTGCCTGGTAGTACCTGCAGGAGAAAACAGAGCATTTAGAGAATCACTGCTGTGTGCAGGAGGCTGGGAGAGGACAGGAGTGTATCAGATTTACACTCGTTCACTCACTCGGTTTAGAGAAAGTCGGCTTATTTGCATTTTGAACACTATTTAAATATTGTAAAAGTGGAAAATTATGCCCCTTTTGTGTTGCAAAAAGTAGCGCCAGCAGGCTGAACTAGAATGCAGCCCTAATTGTTAAAACATTGCGTTTTCATTCGACTCTGGTGTTAATTCACCGCTCTGTCGGTTGGTACCAATGCATGTAACCTACTTCCATTTTAAACACCCATGAGGTGTCATTTTTACCTTCCTGTGCAAACCCAGGGAACCAGAAAAAAAAAAGATTTCTGTAAAAAGGTAAAGTTATAGCAGAATAGTTTTGGTGTTTTTTGGAAAACCCTGCCGAATTGGAAAGAGTTTGAAGCAAAAATGTCTTTATAAAAAAAAAATATTTATTGATTATAATAACCCTGTAATGCCAAATGTATCATATTTGATACATATGGTTTCTGAAATGTTTTGCGTCTGACACCTTTTGCATAATTTAATGGTAAAATCTTTGCTAAAAAATCCTATTGTACACAATCAGATATACCTGATAACTACGGAAGAGGATTAGGGCCACTGAAAAAAAAAAGTTAACTGATTTTTAAATTTTATTTCAGTTTAACATGGAAAAGAAGTCAGAATTCTGAGATTAAGGTCAGAATTCTGAGTTTTTTCTCAGAATTCTGACTTTTCTCAGAATTCTGACTTTAATCTCAGAATTCTAAATTTTTTCTCAGACTTCTGACTTTTTTATTGTCTGAGATTAAAGTCAGAATTCAGATAAAAAAGTCATAATTCTGAGATTAAAGTCAGAATTCTGAGAAAAAAGTCAGAATTCTGATATTAAGGTCAGAATTCTGACTTCTTTTCCCATGTCAAACTGAAATAAAATTTAAAAATCAGTTAACTTTTTTTTTTTTCCAGTGACCCTAATCCTCTTCCGTAGATAACAGCCAGTAGAAGACTACACAAAAAATAATCTTGACTTATCGCAAAGGCCAAATAAGGAATTCAAACCAAAAAAAGTAATTTTCTGTTTTGTTTTATTCTTGGATCGGGCTTTAAAGGGTTAAAAGGCAAAAGTTTATTGATGAAACTGATTTATGCTACAGTGCAAATTATTAATAGATCTACACAATTATCTTTAATTAGTTCGTCGTCTGTCTGCGTTAATCAAATCATCGGCTTGAAAAGAACTAAACATGAAAAGACCCAAACTTTGATGCTTTAGAAAAGCCCTAAGCTGATCCACACTGAACCAAATCACCTTCATTAAAAGTCCTTCTTTCTTTTCTCCCCTGCATGACAAAGGTCGACTATTTGAGCTTTTAGTTGGCAGAGGAAAACAGAAGCACCAATTTAGCAGCTAAGTGATGCAATTTGGACACCCAGAGGTGAAATCAAACCATTTGCATAAAGGTGACAGCATGTCAAAGCCTGCCTGACAGGAGGCTGCATTCATAACGTCAATGTTCCACTCTGCAGCAGGGCAAGTTAACTGGCGCGTAGGGATCCCTCTGCAGCTTCTTAAACGAAGAGAGTCAAAATGTTTACGATGATCGAGTGTGATACAAACCACTTCCTAAATGTTTATTCTTCACTAAGTGCTAATTAGACTTGTTAAAGCTGATCCCAGCTGTGATAACTCACAGCACTCGGCCCCTGAGGTGCCGAACGGCTTTTTCACATCTGAGAAACATTGTTCAGATTAAAGACAGAGCTTGTAAAAACACATTTTTTAGAGCTTTACAGAGCCATATTGTAAGTAGTTGCTATTTAAGCGTGGAAACCCAACGGGGGCATAAGAAGAAATATGCAATACTTATGTTTTTAACTCCCAAGAATCACACAAGTTTGTCCAATTTAGAATAAGCGGCTATATACACATCATGCAAGTTTATTAGTCATGGAAAGTGTCCAACAATTATCGCACTCCAAACAGATCTTTGTCTTAAAATTATTACAGACAGTAATATTTTGAAAATGACATATTGTTGAGCCCTAATGGATCAGTAAAGTTAAGCATTTTTCTTATAACACCTGAACTGAACATTAAAAAAACGATTAAAAAAGCAAATTCAAGTTAATTCCAAGTGATGAAAAAGAAAGTGCATCTTCCTTTTATTTTATAGATTTAATAAAACTTTACTGATTCCTGATCTACACCTGAAGTGAAACATTTTTAAACAACTTTGCTTTAAAATCTGATTTAAATAGCCAATCGTCAGAGAAATAAACCATAGGTAAAGATAAAGATAGACAGGAATTTGCACTATGAGGCACCATTTAATCTAACAACAACAGTAAGGGATCAGCCAATGGGAACAGACTGGAGGTCCACAGAGGAGGGTTTTATTTTTATCAGAAGCATTAATGCTTCTATTCATTACTTTTTTTTTGTTTGTTTTGTGTTTTTTTGTGTGTGTGTGTTTAATGAGCAGAGGTGGAAAGAGCACAAAAAAATCAGCTGGGCTAAGGAACATACTTCCTCACAGCACAAGGACAGTCACAACCTGAACCATAAACAATTTTCACCATGATAGGATTCTCCTCGCTATTTATTGAAGAAAAGGGGATGTCCCTAATTACACCAGCTGAGGTTTAACTAAGGGAAAGGGAAACAAAAGGATCTTACTTTAAACCTCAGCACATATGTTAAAACAAAGCATGTGGTTGTTTTACAATTGAATTGTTCCAAGAACACATGTTTAGAAGAAACATGTGATAGTAGGGCTGGGCGATAATTCAATAACGATATATATCGATTGATAGACGTGTGGCCCAATAGAAAAAAAGAGGGTTGATAAAAGTTTGATAAAGAAACGCAGTTTTCCTTCCTTCTCATTGTAGCCTAGCATGTAGATTTATGCTAGTCGCTACTTCCTCCCAACCAATCACAGTCGCAGACCCAGGCACGCCGTCACAAAGCGCCGCCCTCTCAAACCACAACACAGAGCACATGAAGATGTTCATTTATTTATTTGTTATATTTATTTTGGTCACGTTTCTGGTCACTTTAGTTTATTCTTTGTCAGTATTTCATAACATAACTCAGGTCTCTTAAGTTATTTTTCTTTAAAACAATTGTTATGCTTAAAAAAGTTGGTTAAATAAATATTTAATTCGAAGTCTGTGTTTGTGTTCTTTATTAAAATTAAATAATTTAGCAATATCATAAAATGTCCAGGCAGAGCTGCACATAAAATATGGTTTCAAATCTTTTCAATAATTATCGATATCGATCAACATGCATTTTTTTTTATCGATAAGCTTTTTTTCTATATCGTCCAGCCCTATGTGATAGAGGCTGTTCAGGCCTCTATCACAACATGCATGACCTTTATCTGGAACAATCTTAAGCAAGAGTTAATAAAAGATGAATCACACATTATACATCATAATAGTTCATTAGAACACAACCCATGTAACATAAACAAAGTAAGAGTATAAATAAAATATTTCTATCAGTTTTTAGCTTAAATATGTGATATTTACACTTTTGAAAGGATCATAAGCCTAATATTGGGCAGTTTTCTGGAGCGTGTTACTAGAATGCAAAAATAGAACATAATCAGAAATGCTATCGGATAAAGTGTCATCTTCCTCCCAAACAGGAGAGACCTTTTGATCTTTGATGACCACGGCTAATGTAAGGCAAAAAAACATTATTTTTTTAAAACAATGCAGAGTAAATGTACAAAAAATAATAATAATTAATTATGAATTAAATCCATCAGTCTAATATGGATCAAGTCCTTTAGATTTCTTATTTTCCTTTTGGATGTTTTTGCTCCAGCTAAAATAAGCTAAATATTCATGACTAATGTTTCGGCTGCGGAATGATCAGGACCTTCAGTCGGCCTCTGGTTGTCAAACATTTTCTGGGACATCTTTCATAAGAAAGACAACATTGAAAAACACATTTTTTTCTAGTCTTTACAAAGTTAAAGTTGAAGCAAATAATTAAAAATGATCGATGAGTAAAAGAAACACTTAGATAAAAGCTTCCACATCCTAAAAAGTGGCTATATTTAGCTGAGTGCTAAATAATGTCCTTTGCCTCAGTTTTTTTAAAATAAGAAATGTATCTTTAATAATGATTTCATTTTTTTTTATTGAACCCAAACAGAGTTAAGTTGGAAAGCTTTTACTGTTATTTTAGGATCAGATTTATCAAATTTGAAAGGGGAAGATTTATGACCACCAAGGTAAAAACCACCAAGAGCTTAAAAAACAAATAACAAAAAACAGGTTTAAATCTTTTGTGTAGAGAAAAACTAAGCATTTAGATAAAACCTCTTATCTCTAATTTCCTTCATTTGACCTTGAAGAGTTATTTTCAATTAATATTCTGTTATACTATGGGAATGTCTGACATAAATAAATCCTTTTGGTTATTTTTTAAGTTACAAAGATGTTCAATAGAGACAGATGCATCAGCTGGCTGACATTATTAGTACAGTAGTTCCCAAATTGGGGGGGGCACATCAGGCGTAGTGTAGTAACAGCAATGGGGTGATAGAGATGATTTGATAAATAACCCAGTTTGAGAGTTTTCATTTATGTACTGAAAGCAATATCACAGCAGGGATGATAGAAGTAATTTTGAACAGGGGGTGCTGTAAAAATATCTTTGTATTTTTGGAAAAATAAAAACCTACGAGCCTATAGGCCTATTTAAAGTACAATAATAATTTAAAAAAAAAGTAAATAGATTGAGATTCCCTCATATAACCTTCAGTGTAACCCGAGTCTGTAACACACAGACATCATCAGTTGTCAGGTGAATAAATGCACTATTAATTAAAGAGTGACCGTGTTTATGTCACACATCACTCTATTAGCTCCAAAATCCTTTTACACAAACCACAAGGAAATAATTATATTATTATACTATTTAAATATTGAATAGTTCTCCACATCCATTACACAAAGAACACAAGATCAAAATAACACCCTAAAATACTGTGGTTAAGTTAAACTGCTTTAAGCTACAGGCAGGTTGCCATGGTTACAGGTGTCCAAATATTGAGGTGCGCTCCAGGGGCGTTACTAGGAACAAAGCTTTACTGGGGCACTGGCCCCCTACCACATATGCCCCTCCTGCCATACACAAATACAGACAAGCACACTGCCCCACCCTGATAAATTCCTACCAAAATTACCAGTTGAGATATTAATGAGTGTAAGAGCATATTTGTTTTAACAAACATGAACATTTCAACATTGCAGCTATGAAAAATAAGACATTACCAACTTTAAAAATAAAAAGTTTCCTTATACACATTCTGAAGTAATCATTAATTCCTAGGTTTCAGAGTTTTAGTTCAGGGGAAAGTTTAACTCAACCTGAACTAAGTTTTTCTTTTATTTTTTGAGCATTAAAGTGTACCTCCTATTTTTCATTTTTGCAAAGCGGTCAATCACTAGACTGTGACTCAGCTTAGAAAGTTCTTCCTTTTCAGCTGATAAAATAGCCAGATGATGGAGCCTGTCTTGTCCCATTGTGCACCTTAGCCAAGTGTGGAGCTTTCTCAACACACTGAATGCCCTTTCACAACTCCAGCTGTTGACTGGGATGGTGAGGAGATCTGGATGACCTGCATTAGTGTTGGGAATATGATGTTATAAAGCAAGTTGAAGACACACTGCGTATCCTTGATGACAAGGCTTTCTTTTTCAACCATAAAAAGCTTTCAAACTATTTTGATTTTAATGAAAGTTTTTTTTACTCCAAATTTGTCCTGGGGATAGTGGGACAACTTCACTTGTCTAGGACCATCATGCTTTCCCCCTAAGTCACTAATGTCCCCTTCTTGTTTGTGGATGCTGGTTGTTGCATCCTCATCACCTTCATGGTCCTGTCTCTCCTGTCTCTTGCCTGTCAGTCTCGCCTCCTCCTCCCTTTCCTACTCCAGCACCTTCATTCTCATTCTCTACAGCAAACATTAAAAAACTTAAATTTATAATTATGTAAATATCTATCATATTGCTTATAACGTTCCTAATGTAACTAGTTAGCTTAAATCACTAATTCATTACGGGACCTTACCTCCCTCTCTCTCATCTTGTTTTACTGCTTGCCTGTCTCTGCTTCGTGTGAAGAATTTCCTGATATCCATCTACAAACCAATGCAGTAATTTTCAGTTAGTAGCCTATAAATCATGTGGTTTCACTGGGAAAATAATAAAATTGACAGGTAAGAAACGTTACCAGAACAACGTTTCTTACCTGTCAATTTAAAAAAAAAAATGCGTTGCAGCCGCACAGTGTCCCATCCAACTCAGTTGAGAGCAGCGCGTTAATTTACCTGCAGTTCATGCAGTGACATGCGCTGACGTGGGGGCGCTAATACATCCTCAATTTGGAGTTAACAACACACTTGCTACGCATTTGAGTAGAAATATACGTCTCGTTGGAATTATCTAAATTGATGCATTAAAAAAATGTATCACTGTTGCAAATATTCATGAGATTTATACTGGGGCACATCTCATTTATACTGGGGCACGTGCCCCAGTAAATCGGGTCTGGCGACACCGATGGTGCGCTCTAAGGTCGTGGAGATAAAGCCTCTCATGAGCGGACGAATCCAAAATGCGTTTCTGTGCCGTACGTCCTCCTCGCTTCTCTCATTAGACTATGTACATTTACTAGTCTGCTGCAGAGTAAGGGGCAGCTCTTGTTTGCCTGACGTTGCCATGACAACGTAACTTCCGAAAACTTGTGTTGATTAGGCCCGAAAAAATCCAAATAAACGTAATAGTAAAATAAATTAAAAAATTCTAATTTATTTCCTAAATATTAATAGGAACTTTATAAATGTATAAATTGTGCAAAGTATTTTTGTCCATAGGGGGCGCTGTAGCACCCCCACTTCACGCGGCTGTGAATCAGTAAAATAAGCTAAACTTATTTTAAGCTGAACAGCTAAACTTAAGATAATTACAATTTAAAAGTGAAAATTTCAGCTATTTAAGGTAATTTGAAGTTTATTTTATTGCCATATTTAACTCACTGCTGTTGACTTTGTTTCACTGCAGAAAAGCTTGGAGAGTTTCATTGCATTCAGCCATGCCTTGAGCTCGGCTCCAATGTTTAATTTGATTATTATTATTTTTGTTTGTTTAAATCGAGATGTGTAACATTTGGGTCTATTGTTGTCATGTCTAACACAAAGAGAGGAGAAAAAAGCAATATTGGCTTTAAAAATATTGGCAGCACATATGAGGGATTGTTTAGATTGATGATAAAAATAATTGGTATTGGAAATGGCCTTAAATGACCTCTATGTATCCATTTCAAATGTTGAATAATCCATAATTAGCTGTTGAGTTAATTATTTTTAAAACTTGTGAGTTAATAGAACCTGATCTTCAAAGAATGTAAATAAGGAGCCCTAAATGCATAGAAAATGTTTAGAGTGGTTGTGAAAAAAGAAAGAGTTGAAGTTCAAGACCATGGGAATAAAGAAATACTGATCACCAATAATAAGCAATATCATTTTTTTTTTTTGAGTTTTTAATGGCACTATTGGTAAGTTTTTTTTTTGACGGTAGGCTAATAGGAAAGGGGGTTTGAGAGAGGGGGAGAGACATGCAGCAAAAGGGTTAGGGTTTCAGTGAGTGAGTGCTTGTTGCTATGATGTGTCTTTGCCCAGCAGCTTCGCTCGTTGTAAACCAACCAATCAGCGCACAGCTCATCTAAATATTCATGAGCATACCATAAAAGGAAGAAAACCTGTTGTTTTCATTCTAGGGCTTTTAACCAGGCTTGCATTAGGGCTCATAGAACAGCAAATATGCCATTTTCAGCCCAACCAATGTCACACACCTTTTCAGAGACCTTAAGGACCAGATACCATATGGAATCATTCTATCACCCCTTTAAAATATGATGTGCCTGCCTGATTACTGAGTAAAGTCAAATAGATTCTCAATGAAGTTCATCAACAGTTTCTGGGTTATTACATAATTTATTTCCAAGCTTCCTTAAAATCTGTGAAAAGATCATTTAATACATTGGGTATTTTTTTTAGATTCTGCGACTGATTTATATGTTCATTAGTATAGCTAATTAACAGTGTCACACATCTTCCTGACATAGATCAGTATAACACAAACAATCACTAATATAAAGATGAAATAAATTAATCCAATCATCATCTGAAGCTTTTTTAACCCTTTTCAAGAATTGTCACTTGAACAACGGTTCATATTTCGACCTGCCTGGAGAATCCTTCAGAGCTAAAACAATAAACCAAAACACACAAAATGTTTTGTCTATGAGAACAAACAAGTGGGAAGGAAGGAAATAAAAGAACGTGATTTAGCCTGTGTTGTACCTCAAGAGGAAAACTGCTTGATTGTATCTGTTGTCATGACGGGTGGGATGTTTTTTAAGGGAGGGAGGCTTGTGTACCTCTCAGATTAGCCTTCCTCTCTGATTGAGCAGCAAACGAACAAGCAGAAATATTTTCAAAGAAGACCTTTGATGTGGCACAGCTATATTTAGATGCATGTTGGGGTTTCTCAGAGCTGCATATTTTCAAAAAGGCAAAAACAGGTCCAATCAATTTCTGACATGATGTGTCACTCTAGAGTTAAAAAAATACAAAGAATGACTTTATTTTAGGTTGTTACTTTCAGAAAACCCTTTCAAGCATAGATTTATATTAGGCTCATTTGGGCTGAATTAAGAGACAATGGTTTTCAGTTTAATTAGGCTTTGGCTGCAAATCTCAACAGGTGTTTAACTGGCTTTGATAAATAGCACCAAAAAAAATACTCAAATCTAATGAAAATTCAGTTTAGGAAACCACATTTTCATGTGAAATAAGAGGCTGGTGTGAGGATCAAATTTTAATAATCAGAAAGGTCTGCAGAGAGGATCACTGGGAGCTACCTTCCCTTCATCCAGTGCTTATAGAGGCCCAGGGTCAAGAAAATGGACAAAACACTTAACTATGGCATTTAAAGCCGGGCTTACACTGTGCGACTTTTTTGCCCTTTTCGGGGCGACTTTCTAGTCGTGCGAGAATTTTCCAATCGGCCCGACTTTCAGCCTGATTGTGCGTTGTGCGTCATGTAGAGTACAGAGGGTAACGAGGGATTGCTCAGTGGGCATGCACAAACAAGGATTCTTCCTCTTCATCTGGGAAGATAACACAGAAGCATTGGACAAAGTGTGGGACAAATGGAGTTCTTTCTGTGACATTAAGGACCGTAGTAGCCACGTTTACTCAGCCATGTCTTTGTCCAAATACGTTGTTGCCTTTTCTTCTTAGGGCTTTCAGCACAAAATTGCACAAATAGCCCAGGCAGCACGTTTTACTCTAATGAGCTTCTTCTTCTTCTTCTACTCATTTGGCCTCCAGATAGAAAAGCAGGTAGATCGCATCAGAGCGTCGTACTGCACATACATCGTGAGCTGACTCCGCCAGATGGATTTGCTCCGCATATTCATCTGGAAACCTTCCGTTGCAGTAATTTTGGGAAGGGGCGAAAATAATGGTTAGCTGATTGGCCTATGTTGGTGATAGACGGGCCAAATAAACCAATCAGATCAACGAAACATATGACGTACTAACAGAGCGACGACGAAAACACAACCACAAGCCAGGCTACTCTTGCCGAAACCAGTCGGGAGAAGAGCAAAAACATCTTTTCCTCTGAGAAAAGCCTCCAGAGCAGTGTTTTGCTCTTCTTTCAGTGAAGAAATACTCTGTAATTCCGATAAAACTTGCTTGATAGCCACGCTAATGCTAGTTTCATCGGCTGAAGCCGCCATGTTCTTTAGACTGAACTGTCGCGCTTCTCGTTGCGTCACACCTCAACCCCCCTCAAAGCCAACGCTGATTGGATGTTCGTTAAAGAAAATTTGGAGCCGTTCACCAAACAGAGAGTCTCCAGACTGATCTGCGAGTGAAACCCTGAAAGCTCGCGACATCAGGATGGTCTCACGAGGCTAGTGAACTCACACTGTACCACGAAACCGCAGGGTTTCTTGGTACACTAATATCAGTACATTTCTATATAATTTTGAGAGTAATTTTAATGAACCTTGTAACTTTCAGAAACCACCGGATGTATTGATGCGTTGAACCACCTGCTATAGATTTTACAACAACTGGAGAGAACTTCAGTATAAAAAGGCCACGACAAAAGGGATGGCTATTTTGATTATTAATTTAATTTAAAGGAAAACTCCGGTCAGCAAGAATAATCAGTGGATCAATATTATCTATATCTAAAACTATTACGTTTGGGGTGATTTGATGAATTTAATGTTAATCATTAAAAAAAATAAAAACAATTTCGTCGTGATCACTGAGTCTGGGAGCGGCCATTTTTGCCCAAATATAGTAACCCCTCCCTCCTGCCATCTTCCAGCAGTGACGTCACGGTGGGGTAAGCCTAGCGCCATTCTCCCCGCTTTACAAGCAGAATCAATGGGAACTACTAGACACATCTGCAATCAACAACAATTATTGAAGATTTCCAGAGGACTTCACCATTGAAATTCACCAGAGCTATAGTGAAACTGACAATGCCCACGTGCATGGCAGCTGGATGTATGAATACATCGGGTAAAAGTGACAAAAATTAGTTATTTAACACCTCAGATTCCTGATCCTCCATGGACGGGCTCGTTGTTGGATTGCCAACTTGAAGAGGGAGGATTTTGCATCAAACTTCTCGCCAGAGACAAAACACGTCATTAACCTGTTACTCTCTGCTTCACATTGGTCGTCACCATCATGGATAATAGCGCGTTGTGACAAACACCAGATACAGCACTGGGACTTGATCAACAGCCGATACCGTACCGTGACGTCACAAACCAGTAGGTGTTTTTTGAAAAACATTGATGTTTCTAGTAAAGCACATTCAAATGAAATCAATCTTAATTAAAAACACTAATATATTATTGAAAAGTAAGTAATGTCATACTTAAATTTTTATCAGAAGTTACTTTTCCTTTAAAAACACAAAAACGAAAACCAGACAGTCTTTTCTCACACTTTCCCTATGGAATGGAGGATTAAGACTGAATCAATCACCATAAAGAAACTATAACTCCAATCAGAGAACTCCTCCTAATGAACATCTTGGCCACATGGCAAAACTAACACCATAATAACATGTATAAACTACAAATAATATCTACCCTGAGTTTTGTAGAATATTATGAAATCTCTAAAACAGTGGTGTCCAAATTCAGTCCTAAGTGCTTCTATCTGCTATGTTGAATTTGCATTTCAAGAAATAAAAACTGCAACAGTGGATTAAAAAGCTAAGCTGAGCCAAAAGGAACAAGGAACTAGCAGCTTCCTAGAAATGGAGTGGATAGAAAGTACAATATTTTTCTTTGAAATACAGTGGAATGAAAGTTATAGAACCCCCCCCCCACTCACACACACACAAAATACTCCACTCAAAAATAGTATTTAAGTACAGTAATCAAGTAAATGCCTCTTTCCACCACTGCCAACATCTCTGCTGACAACAGGCATTCTCAACAAAAACTGTTTTTTCTCAGAGCAACAGGGCGCTGCTCGCAAAAAGAAGCCATTACAGAGACAGTTTCTTGCTCAGGGATGTTTCTCTGATGAACAAAGAAATGAAAACATCCTGAATAATCAGGTACCAAACAAAACAATAGCTTTTATATAAAATAATGGCAGTTTAACACATGCATGTCTATTTTTGCTTTTTTGTGTAAACAATATGGCAAAATAAAGCTGGTTCTAGAAATAAACCAGTTTCTAATTAACAGTTTGTTGGTGTGAAGCATACGGGTTTGTTAACACAATGCCAGGATTGGAAGACATGATGTTAGAGAAGCAACAGTTGCTGTTTATATGACACTTTGCAAAGATACTTCAAGTTCAACAGTTTGTGAGATTTTACAAAAAATTTGACCTTTATCAAAATAGCCATTCACAAAAAGATAAAAGATACAAATATAAATAATATAACCGTGGATGTCTGGGGGACAGTGTTTGGCCTACATGTTATGAATGCTGGCGTACCATAAAGAATAAATGATGAACAGTTTAGTTTGTGCCTTCAAGTCGTTGCCCAAAGGAAGACGTTACCTGGATATAACCTAATGGAATATCTTCAGAACGGCTCCAAATGACACTAAACTCATATGGGTGAGTAGAACATGATGTAATAACGTAAAATCGAGGGCCCAATGTAAAAAAAGTAAATAAAAAAATGCACCCCTCCCCCCGAAAAAAAGCTAATTAAATTGAAAAGGAATGTTCTGAGAGAGAGGGAGAGAGAGAGCCTGCCAAGTGAAAAAAAACTGTTTGCTTTTATAAAGGAGCTGTTTGATGATGTAAAAAGGATCCAAAGAAAGCTGGATCCAGAGCGTCGGGGTGTCTCCTTCAAAAAGACTCGACCGACCTGACATTTAAGTTTTATCTTTGGAATCTAATAAAAGCTTCCTGGATGACCAGTCGTGCCACAACGTTAACACTTTACCTCAACGGATGCCGCAATATAAGAATAAACTGAACAGTTATTTTAGTTTGAACTGAAAACAATTGAGACCCAGAATAAACTCAAACTAGATAGGAAGCAGAAAGATAAGAAACATCAACAAAAAAACAACCTAAATTGAAATATAAAGGAATAAAAAATAAGTATAAAAGTATGAAGAGCAAAGAAACTCTGCAGAGTTTTGTATAATTAAAGCATAATACTGCCCAATAGCCTGAAGGCATGATTTAGTTCAGTGGGGTTGCAAATAGATAAAACATGACACGATAAGCTATGATTAATTCATACACCAAACGCATTGCCAGCAGTGCTTTCATGCTCTAATAAAGTATGAATTCACCTTTATACCTTAAAAATCAATAAGACCAACTGCAGCAGGTCATTTGTCTTTGTTAAAAGTCTGCAGAAAACGCTCACAGTTTGCACTTTTGATGCGAGGCAACCAACCAGAGAAGGAAACAGCTCACTGCCTCATTGCGGCGACGAAGGCAAGCCGAGTGAGAAAGGAAAGGAAAAACAGGTAAATGGAAGGAGTAGCAAATGAGAGGAGCTTGAGTTGAAGCTGCTCCGAAATCAAAGATCAAACAATCCTCAAAGGTGATTGTTTATTAGTAAAACTCTTAAAACATGACCTCTGTGGGGAAAGGAATGCTGTGTGACCTTAAAGCCTGCAGTTTACTAAAGGTAACGAGACAACGGCTCTAAGCAATATCTGAAGAGTAAAAAGTCTGACCTCAGTTTGAGACAAAAGGATTTAAAACTGATGTATTTCCTGAAGCATCGCAGGCAATGATTGTTCTCTGTGTTTATGATATGGAGATGACAAGATTGTGTGCTCAGAAGCCGGAGAAAAAGATTATACGACAAGCATTCCTACAAATCCTCACCAAACGCCAGCAGAGAGGAAAAATAAAAGACAAGATGTGGACTGGCGCAAAGTTTGGTGTTTAATTTAGCTCAAGAGTGAACAAAATGGAAGTACAGGATGTATGACTAATTTAATAGATTTAAAAATAAATGCTTGTTGCTTTAGTTATTAAATCCAGGAGGGGCTATGAGGCATAAATACTCCAGGTTCTATCTTAATGTCATGGAAAAAAAACGGAAGCAGATGATTTGATAAAAAAAAAGTCTCCTCTCAGGTCTGAATAATTGTAGAACTTGCAAATTAAAGAAATTACTTTGCAAATGAAGGTAATATTACTTTAATGTCAACTTATTGATGTTTCAGCTGCCCAACTTCTACAAACTATAATTTCCAATTCAGCCAACATGCATATGTTAATTCTGTATACAGACATTTAAGAATTTAGATCCAAGGCAATTTTAGGGAAAACCCCAGAAATCCTGACATTATTAAAAAAAAAAAAAAAAAAAAAAGATCAACCAGTCCCTCAGTTCTAACACAGTTTAGGGAAACTTGGGGTTTAAGAAGTTAGGATGTGTGAAACCCTTCAGCAAACCGTGGGGTCCCACACCCTTCAGCCCGAACCCTGATTCTTCACTTCAATGCAACATGTTGCATTGTGAGACACATTCAAATAACAGGTGGATAGTTGGGCATGGCAACAGGTGCATGTGGGACTTGAGCATCATCATTTGTGACGGGGGGCTAGCGGGGGTCTCATCAGGCATCCTATGGATTCAAAGGTCTCCACATTCCCTAATTTTATCTACATCAAGTTTAGCATTACATGTCTAAAGTCACTTCTGATGCATAGCCTCTGCAACCATCAAATCTGTCTGTTAGGTTTATTGAAGACAGTTAGTGTGTGTACATATGAAACATTGAAGACCTGCCTCCAGCCAGAAGGTCATTATAGGGTCATTCTGTCTTGAGAACCACCCCATCCTGTTGTGATCTGTTAATAAAAGACTGGTGCTCTGGTGGGGGGCAGAAAGGTGCTGAAATGTGAGCAGGCAGCCTTTCTCCTCCTACAGGAAGCTGTGTTTGAAAATCCCTTGGTGTGTCAGATTCATTTTTTGTCCTATATGAACTCACAATTTTTTGAAGCTAACACTGTCTCTGTGCGCGACCATGCCCCCGGCGCAGAGGGTCTACCACCGTCGTCGCGCACCAATCGTGACGCACGTCCGATGGTCGCAAACCCGCACAGACCTCAAGCGGAAGTGCGCAGACAAAGAGCAGCAGTGATTGGTCCTTGGTATTCCTTTCCGGCTATCTATGTGGTCGTTCTTCTCGATTCCGTACCGAGGAGTAACAACAACAATGGATAACCACGACGAAAGGTTGATCAAGGAGGTTCCGAAGTAATGCCACACTCCCACCGGCGCCGCCGAATAAGTTTTCATGGCCATCTGCGGAAGTTCTCGAATAGGCTCCCCCTAGCGTTTTGGAAGGAAACTGCTGTGCATCCCTGGAAATTCCAGACTGTAGTTGCAGAAACATACCAGCAAAACTGGTTTGCGTCCAGACCCAAACGACATTTGATGTGTGCGGTTGCAGAAGTATAATCCGCCCTTTAGACATATTAATCCAAAGTGATATTTTATGAAGTGTCACTGGCTGATAAATCAAACACAGCCTTATAGTTAAAAACGGTTTACATACAAAAAGTTTATATACTCCAAATGTATTTTGGACAGCTATATGTAGAGCTGTGATCTAAGTTAATGTCGGAAAATTTAATTTTTGTTCTTTCCTTCTCAGTATATTGATTTATGCTATGTATTGTCTAAAAATGTTTTTTTTTTCAGCTAGTTTGTCTCACTTGCAAGGCCACAAAATGTCTGAGTGGAAGATGGTTATAGACAAGACATACCTTTTTCCCATAACAAAACCACATACTTTAAGGTAACTGTTTAACCAAAGTGTCTGTTATTGTTTTGACTGCCTTAAAAGTAAGGCAACAACTTTGTCTAGGTTAGAACCTGGCAGACCATCATGCTGTGAATGTCTTGTTCTCCTTTACTTTGCAAAGTAAATAAAGTGCCCACTGAGTAAATCCATCGATCTCCTTTATTTAACTGAAATAAACAGTTGAAAACTTTTTTTCACACAATAGTTAATAAGCATGCTCACTTTTGCTACTGATGACACAAGGTGCAGATCATCTTTTAAACTTGAGTCCTGGAATTTAGAGTCTTGATTTTTTGTTTTGTACAACTTAAATTCAATTTAAGCTTAGATCTGGAGTCTTAAATTATGGACTTATGGATCTGTTCAAAAAGTGGAATCATTTGCTGTTAGCACAGGCTAGCCAAGCAAAGGTTTGTCCCTGATTCTATGAACCTGCATCTTGACTATAAATGTAGCAGATTAGAATTTTTAGAATTTTTTTGTAATATGCCAAAATCGACAAAAACTAGTGTTGAAACATTTTTATTGAGTTGATTTAAAGTCGTCTGACCATAAACACTGACTAACAATTCATTAATATGGAGCCGTTTGCTTAAAAACAACTGTTTTCTTTACAAAAGGTCTTTCTTGGGTATAGCGGTGGTGCAAGGGTTAACCCATTACAGGATTGAGTCCCAACCTGCTGACCTTCATCGTATGTCCTGCCTCTTTCTCTAATGCCATTTCCTGCCTGCCTACTTTTAGGAATAGACTTAGACAAACTTTTTTGTCGTTTTGTACATGCAGGGTGTAAACAAAAATAAATTTAATTCAGTACAGTTCTCAAGACATTTCCATTTCTTAAAGTGCAGCAGTGATAAAATGTAAACATGGTGATCAATGGAAACATAGGACTGAGATATGATTTACAGTTTTTCTAACATTCAGCACTTTTTTTGTTTGTTTTATACAGCATTCAGCAGTCTAATTGTGGTGGGGGAAAAGCTGTGGCACAATCTGCTGTTCTCACTACTCTCCTCACCTTCTTCCAGTCTGAGGCGCTGCAGCCTCCACACCACACAGTGAGACAGCTGGTCAGAATGTTCTGACCAGAATGACTCAGAATAACAACAATAAAGCACCTAAAAATCGTCTAAAGAATGTCTTTCAATAACATGATGAGCTCTCACTGAATACGGTGCCAAAAGCAACCCAAATCATTGAAATCAATGTGCGCAATCACATCAGTCACACAGCAGGGCAGGTGTGGTTACAGAGTTCATGCAGCTCAGCTGAATGATTCTGCAAGAAAGAAGTTTCTCCAGACGCTGCAAAGATCTCCGCATCGAGCTCCTGGATTTCACAAGCCAACAGGAAGTCAGAAATTCAGAATAAAAATCAATCCACCAACTTACGTTAAATTATTAAAAGCAAGAAGGCAAAATAGAGGGAGGGGCTACTGCAGGATTGAAAATTATATTTATGTGCAAAGATCATAAATCCACTTCTCACGAGAGCCGTTTCTGCAGTTTATGAGAGCTTCATTCATTCAACCTCCTACTAGTCTTAAAAATCTACATTGAGGAGCATTTAAAACATGATTATCTACCTTACTGCCTCCTGCAGTCGCCGATTGTGAAATCTTTTCCTTTTTATGTTGGTTTGTAGACAATAGATTTAACCATTGTGCCTAAGGCTCCGTCACATCCTAAAACCCAGTGTCAGAACCGGCCAAGACGGTGTCATCGCGGCCTATTGAAACCATTCTAATCCAGCCATTTGTCAATTAGGAAGTGACGAGCAGCTGTAATGCCCCTGCATTAGTGGAATGGATTAGTTCCTCATTTGGGGGCCGCCTGCAGCCCTTGGGTGAAGTGGACTGATGAAGGACAGCAAACGGTGGTGCTGCATCACCAAAAAGCTGCTTTCATAGTACTTCACCATCACAGACACATTCTGCCATGTGCTTATTCACTGATGTCACTGATGGAGCAGAGCGGCAGCTTAATAAACTCATTATGCAATAAAGTATATTGAGAAAGGGAGTGCAGGGGAGGCAACCGCTTTTTGCTCATCTAAAGATGAAAGTTAATAATGCTGCTCTGAAGGGTTTTGATCAAAGAGAAAAAAAAAGGAGGAACAGTTGGACTAAGACCTGATATGTGCAATAATTTTTGTGAGATATCAGACAAAATGAGATTTTCAGTTTTATTTGAACCCAGTAGGAATGAGAGTGTTGTTCTGCTGGTTATTGACAGCCAAGGAGGTGAGAGAAAGCCAGACAGCAAACCCCCCCTCCCCCCGCTCTCTATTGGCCTCTCCTGAATCCCATTAATAGTTCTGCCCTCCAGGAGGTGCTAGGTAGACGGCCTGTAATGCAACCAGAGATATTGATGACCAAATCCTTCCCCCAAGGAGGCAGGAGAAGAGGGGAGAACGACAGGAGGTTTGATAAACTGATTTAGAGGCAGGAAAAGAAGGAATGCATAAAGAGTTTCATACATCACCCCTGTGTGTGTGAGAACCACTGAACTCTGCAGCATCAACACCAGTTAAAGACGAGCAACGGCAACAGAACTGAACCTTTCCTAAAAGTTTATTCAATATCATAAATATTACCTCTGTGTAAACGGTCAGTCGTATTTTATTCTATGTACAACATTTAGCATAATTGTCTCTCGCTGTTTGTCAGCTGACAACAGCTTCTTCTCACAGCTTGACAAATGGAGGCAATAATGCTTTTCTGCTCCCCCCAAAAACACTCGCTGGGTATTTTTCTCCACTGAATTTATGCTGCTCACAAATCCAAAGCCCACTCCAACCGAATCATCCAAGAAGCAACTTGTTTTTGTATTAAAAGCAACAACCAGACAGATGCTGCAAAAATGCTACAATAAATAAAACGGAAGATAAATCATGTTTTCTTTTTTTTTTTTTAAGTTTTGCCGCAAGCCTGAAGGAAGAGCAAAAACCTTAGCAGCTGTACTTCAGTACGGCAGGTGGTAGTGTACTTAATAGCTTCCAAAATTATAGCTCCACAGTCGATATGTTTAAAATGCTTGAGAAAACATTTTAGACAATAACACACGGTAGTATTTAAAAAAAAATATATATTTTTTTCTCAATGTGCATTTCATATGAATTTCTAAACAGATAAATGATCCCTAAAAAAACTGAAATAAACCCCTTGGATGTGTTTCTATGGAAGAAAAACAGTCTCATTGGAATCTGCCTTTTTTTTTTTTTTTTTTTTTTTTTTTTTACAGTGTCCTGTCTGGCAAGGTGGCAATAAGAATAATTGTCTTGATGCCAAAAGGAGCCCAACAGATTTTACTTTCACAAGTGGAGCAGTATGGCAATTGCTATACTGCTCCACTTGTTTCATGCATATAAATTGCTTTATTATAATTATGCAGGGAGTTTTACAGTTCATATGGACACTGCAATGTAAGTAGAGCAGAAAAACAGAAGAAAAAGGAAAAAGAAAAAAAAAGGAAAAAAGATGAAAGAAAGAGGAGATAGGAAGGCGACAATGACAAAACATTTTCAGTCTGCTTCATCACCTGTAACGAGATGAAAAAAATAACAGCACAACCAAAAGACACGGTACGAGATATACAATAAAGCAACACCTTGAAACTATCGCTAAAGTAATATTATTCAGTCTGACATGTACTCTGTGTTACCTGAAGATATGAACGTGGGGTTTCTGTTTGGAAGTGAATCTCTGAGTACCTGAAGCCTAGCACCTGTAGTGGTTTGTGAGGGTGAACTTGTGCATGTAAAGTTTATCCATAGAAAAAATGCTCAATAGTGGTTGTGGAGAGCTGGAGAGCCACACCCCCCAGAGCACTGAGTCCAGCGCCGGGAGACCCAAAGCCCCAGGCGCCCAAAGGGACCCCAGAAGCGAAGGCACCAAGGAGGGGCCAGCCCCGGAAATCAGACCCCCACCAAGGGAGGAGGAGAGACAGCCACGAAGAAGCCCCCCAGCCACCGCCATGCCGGCGCCCCGGGGAGCCGCGGGGACGAGTCGGTGGGCCCCGCCGGCAGCCGGCCACCCTGAAGTAGGGCCGGGCACCGAACACCGGCCCCCCAACGGCACCGACCGAAACGCCCCAGCCCCACAGAGCACCGAAACACGCCCCGCCCCCCGGCACCAAGCCCCGGCGACCAGCCGCAACACCCACCGCGACCGCACCACCCAGTAAAAAAACACACAGGCGGCCCCGCCTACAGCCGGGGCCCATGCGCATCCGCCGCGAACCGGCCGCGAGCGCCACGGGACCCCCCCGGCCAAAAGCGCAGCCCCACCCCACCAAGACTGACGCCAACAGCGCGCAACGCAACACACCGTGCACAGAATCAACCCAAGCAGCCGGCGCAACCCCCCCCCCCCCCCAGCAGCCCGAGGGGCAGCACAAAGCCAGAGTGGAGCGAACCACGCCGCAGCACAGCCATGTCCGCCGCCCGCACCAGGCCCTGACACGCGGCCAGAGCAGCTCCGCCGCCCCGGCCCCCCAGCGCGCCGGCCAGAGCCAATCCAACCCCCACCCGCCCCGCAGCCTCACCCGCCGCGATCAGCGGGAACAAGGCAGCTCCGCCATGCCTCCAAGAGGGAAAACCCACCCGAATACCCAATCAGCGCTGCCAGCCCACCCACAACGGCCCACCAACACCACCCCCGCTGGAGCCGCCCGGACCCCCACACACCAGCGGCGCGCCGCCAGCAGGACCCCCACCCAGCAGGCCCGCCCGCCCCCCGAGAAAACAGACATGCCAAACCCCCCCCAAAAAAAAAAAAAAAAAAAAAGGAACCCCCACAATAAGAAAGTGGACACCAGACACCGATCCCCCCCCACCGAGGAAGAAAAAGAACAAAAAAAAAAAGAAAACATAAATAAATAAGTTAATTAATTAATAAATTAATAATTACAATTAAAATAAATATGCAAGAGGAGAAATGCGAGCGGAAAAACCGGAGCCCAAAACAGGACCCAAGACTCGCACCCCACCATGCCGTCCAGCTCCCCTCCCCACATACCACAGAACCGGCATAGGAAAAAAACACCGCCCAGGAACCGGCATCGTAGCGAAGGCACTGGCACCGACACCGAAAATCCCCGAACAACACCCAGCCCCACCCCGAAGTGGATCCAGTCCCGGGCCCCAGGGATCCGAGGCCCCAAGGGCACCCGACCCCCAGACAGGAGCCCCAGCAAAGCCCCGGCCGGCCGGGGTCAGCGGAGAGGCCGCCAGGAATGAGCCAGCAGCCCCCCAGGCATCCACCCCCAGACCCCGAGCTCCACCAGTGCACCGGTGAGCCCCGACGCCAGCCAGCGGAGGGAGAGCAAGACGGGGGGAATGGGCTCCGCACTTAGCGGAGACTTGAGATGATTTGGGAGAGGGTGCGGTTGAGACCCCAACCTGGGAGAAAAAAAAAAAGAAAAAAAAGAAAAAAAAAAAACACACCATCACAATCATGCCTTCCCTCCCTAGTGCCCCCACTCGTACCACAGAAAAAAAAACAAAAAAAAAAAACACCAAATTTTAAACACTGAATTTTTTTAACAACGAATTTTAAACACAGAATTTTTTAGGATATTGAATTCCTTAGACTCAATTGTGTTGACCTTTTGGTGAACTCAAGCCAAAGCAATCTACACTTGATAGAGTCTAGCAGCTTTTAGCCAATGAAATTAGCTCATTTGGTCACGTGACACAACGGCTGCGCTCAGCGCTGTTGCCGGCTGAATGAGGATTTTTAAAAATTTTTTTATAAAACATAGATTTACAAAACGTCAATTAGCTACTAACAGACAGCTATTAGAGTTTTTCCTCTTATCCGACTGGGTGAAACAACCAAGCCGATCAGAGCTAGTACGGCACCCCTGTCAGCCAAGGCACTTGGTTTGATCCGGAAGAGGCGGCCGGCGGCAAACTGTTTTCTTCTTCGTTTCTTCTTCAATTTTTTTGCAGCTGAATTTTTTTCTGGTGAATTTTTAACAGATAAAAATTGAGTGTAAGGAATTCAATGTCTAAAAAACTTCAGTTTAAAATTCGTAATTAAAAAATTCAGTGTTTAAAATTCGGTGTTAAAAAAATTCAGTGTTTAAAATTCGTTGTTAAAAATATTCGGTGTTAAAAAAATTCAGTGTTTAAAATTCGGTGTTAAAAAATTCAGTGTTTAAAATTCGTTGTTAAAAAAATTCAGGGTTTAAAATTCTGTGTTGAAAAAAATTCAGTGTTTAAAATTCGGTGTTGAAAAAAATTCAGTGTTTAAAATTCGGTGTTAAAAAAATTCAGTGTTTAAAATTCGTTGTTAAAAAAAGTTTTAGTGTTTAAAATTTGTTGTTAAAAAAATTCAGTGTTTAAAATTGGGTGTTAAAAAAATTCAATGTTTAAAATTCGGTGTTAAAAAAAATTCAGTGTTTAAAATTCGGTGTTAAAAAAATTCAGTGTTTAAAATTCGTTTAAATTCCAATGAGACGGTTTTTCTTCGAATGTTTCTGATGAAGAGAAAAATTAACATGCAATCCATCTTGATATGATATTAAAATCCCACATAGGCGTATCACTTATTATTTTTAATGTTTGCCCTGTTTACATTCACATTTAACACTAAGCCTGGGTGAACACCGTAAGAGGCCTGAAAAGAATTAGACATCTACTACTTTAATGTACATAAAAAATTCCACAAGAAGTTTGCATTCGAAACCACTGCCAACATGGTCTGGCTGTCGATGCAAGCTCATGCTGACAGCAGCAATACATGAAGACCTGAGGGAAATTTGCCAGGACCCTCTTATGAACATTCTGGATACGAGAATCTAAGATTTGTTTGGCATATCTCCATGAAGAAAAAAAATGATAAAAGTGACTGTGCATCTCAGAGCGCCTTAAGGAAAGCAGAGTTTTTTGTAAAGATTGGCAAAACAAGAAATATATTTTTTCATTATTTCTTATCACTGTATTCCTATTTTCTATGTTAAGCTTGAAAAAGTTCAGTTTAGGCAGCTGGATGTGACGTTTCCTAGAAGAAGTTAGAACTGAACTTAGAACTGAAGAAGCCTCTTAAATGCGAGGCGATATGTCTTCTAGAAAACTTAATGTCGAGTTTTCTAAACTGAACTTTTTCAAGCTTGACCATGACCTGGATGACTACACTGAAAAAAAGTCCAGAAATAAGTAAATATTTCTCAAATTAACTGTATTTACCCTTAATTTGAGCAGTTAAATGACAGTTTGCCGATAAAATGAGTATTTTTACTCTTAAAATAAGATAATTAGATAACATGCTCTTGAAAAAAAGACAATCCAGTTGTGTTTTCTTATTTTTAGTGTAAATTGTCTTGTTCCATTGGCAACATTTCTCTTTTACCTCCTCAATCCAAAAACAAATGCATTTATTTTAAGAAAAAGTGACTTAACTAGATTTCGATTTTTTTCCAGTGTATGAATCTTCAAAGATATATTTTCCGTGTAGTTAAGAAAAAAAGTGACGACCTACCCATCATCATCAAATCATGTATTATAGAGAAGTGAATCAGAGTGAGCTCCTCAGTAGTTCTCCAAGACCATCTGAAGGGAAGATATTTCTTTTCCCAAACATCCACTACAGACGATTCTCTTTGGTCTTTCTTCACATCTCGTCTTTCGAGAAGATCAAAGCCACCATGTTTGCAGAGGGGGGTTAAAAGTGTTGGAATGAAGAAGGCCTTTGTATCGCTTCGGATCCAATAACAAACAGCTTGCTTTACCTAGATGGATTCACCGAAAGAATAGCAGGGGTTGGTTATCCCTCTATGTCCCACAACACATTGGCACAGAAGCAACAATGAGCAGGTTGACATGAGAAGACCGAGATATGCAGAGATTAGAGGGAAGCTGATGTCATTAGTTTGGTTATGTGGGTGTTTTTTATTCGGGGATGCGAATGTGCTGCTGCGTCAGCCTAATCCCTCCTCAGCCAGGGCAATGCTGGCTGGAACACATCACAATGACAAACAATGACACAATCTGCCGCTTTTATTCATTTAGAACGACCCCGTCACTACCGCTTAGCCCCCAGGGGCTCAGCCCGGCCACCGCGACAATATGTATCCCATCAAACCTCATTTCATCCCCGCTGTCCCATGCCATACACTCCACAGGCGCCAACAGGTGCGACGTCGGCGAAGCCAATTTGTGATGGGCCTCTCAGGATCAGACGAGGGATTTGAACTGACATCCCGACAGGGTCACAGAGGCTGGAACAATCCTCACACCCTGTGTGGTGGAAATCATTTTATACTGAGACATCTTGGCCTTTTAATACCAAAGGGTGAGCTATCTCACAATACCATCACCTCGGCTCCCTTTTCTCTGCAGCGACTCTGCCAGCAGGAATGAAATGTATAGAAAGGCTCATCTTCACAGTTGATCTCCAGTGGATTCCATTTCAAGAGAAGGAATTTTATTTTTTCTCATGCTGACCACAAACAGCTGCAGAAACCCCCCCCAGAATATCTCTTTTTGGTAGGAATGGCACTGAAATGTACGGAAGAGGATTAGGGCCACTGAAAAAAAAACAAAAAAAAAACGACCTTGTAGGACAAACATAGGAGTGAAATCATTTTATCATCTAATCGTAAAATTCATCCAAAAAATTTTTTAGAAGTCAGAATTCTGACTTTAATCTCAGAATTCTGACTTTTATTCCTCAGAATTCCGACTTTAATCTCAGAATTCTGGCTTTAATCTCAGAATTTTGGATCTTCATATAGATGGGCAGCATGAAGGAAGAGTTGTGGAGCATTCAGCTTCACTGACAAAGATGTGAGTTGTTTGAGGTGGCCGGTGACACATTGGTGGAAAATGATGGAATTAGGCAACTTTTTACGTGCCAGAGGGGTCCCCTCATTAATGGAGGAGCAGAAGGTCATTAAAACAAGAGAGCTAGTCTCTAAATCAGACATGGCTATGGCTTGATGCTAACATGTTTGTTAGCTGTTAGAATTCTGAGATTAAAGTCAGAATACTGAGATTAAAGTCAGAATTCTGACTTTTTCTCAGAAATTTTCCCATACTTAACTGAAATAAAATTTAAAAATCAGTAAAATTTTTTTTTTTCAGTGGCCCTTCCGTAGTAATGAGCTCAAAACTCTAAAAAAATATTTTGGATGAATTTTTTACGATAAGATGATAAAATGATTTCACTCCTTTGTTTGTCCTACAAGGTATTTGAATAAGGATGGAGATGACCAGTTCATTGAAGACTAAAACCAGACCAAGAAACAGAGATTAGAATTTATAAATCATGATTTGTACACAGCAAAATACAAAAATAAATACAATAATGGTTCATTAATCTACCAAAATCAATTCCTGCTATTAAACTTGTAAATGTTATAATGCAGCAACATTAAGGTTAATAACTGCAGCCATACATACACACATATTCTATAAACATATTATTTTAGTAAACAGAAATAGTAAAAAATGTTCGTGATATTTAAAAATAAAAGTCAAAGTCAAAGAGTGTGCTAAAATGTTTCTATTCAAAGATGTAGGTTTTGCCTGTATTTCTACATCATTAAATACCCTAAAAGAGCTAGTTGTTCTAATACTATTGCAGAATATTAAGGGCTATGGTCGTGTCGGATACAGTTTACCATTCTATCGAATGGTTGTCGGTTCAAGCTCCGGCTACTACTGATGGAGGTCAGGGGGCCTCTCTTCTGTCAGTGAACCCCAGGGCAGCTGTGGCTACACTGTGGCTTGCCACCATCAGCGTGTTGGAATGACGGAATATAGTTTAAAGTGCTTTGGTCAGGTCTCCTGACTCTAAAAAGCGTTATAAAATACAGACTATTATAAGCTGTAAAGGAGCAATCTTCTTCATCTCAATTTTTTGTTCTTCACAGAGGTCATTTTTACTACACCTGAAAAATAAGTAAAAAAAAAAAAATAGTTTTTTCGCTAAACTGATATATAGATTTTTTTGTCCTCATAACTATAGAAACCAAAAGGGCTATCTTCTAATAAGCATACATATCCTGGCTGTAAAGAATATATATTAATAAAGAGGGACTTTCCAATTAAATTGAACGATGTCGATTGTTTAAGTCTGCTCAAAATATTTATAATTGCTTGATAAATTCAAACCATCAGAGCCAATAGACTCCATATTAGTTTCTAAGTGGTCACATCTGTAGCTCTGACTCTGGGATAATTAATTATAGGAGACTGAGGAAATATTTTACTATACATGGATTATGAGCTGGGGCTGCTCAGTGGAGCAGTGGGTAGAAGCAAGAAGGTTCCAGGTTCAAAACCAGGCCTGGGGTCTTTATGCGTGGAGTTTGCATGTTCTCCCTGTGCATGGGTGGGTTCTCTCCGGGTACTCCGGCTTTCTCGCAGAGTCCAAAAACATGACTGTTAGGTTAATTGGCTTCTCTAAATTCTCCTTAGGTCTGTGTGTGTGTGTGTGTGAATGATTGTTTCTCTCTGTTGCCCTGCGATGGACTGGCGACCTGTCCGAGGTTTACCCTGCCTCTCACCCTTAGACAGCTGGAGACAGCCCTCGCGACTCACGTTTAGGATAAGTGTGACTGAAAATGGATGGATGGATGGATTGATTATGACCTTAAAACAGTTAAGACAACATTTGATTTGGCTTCATGAAATGACCCTCCCTTTAATTGGCAGGATCAGTGAGTTTTGCATATAGAGCATATGTCCCCTTAGAGTCAGCCAGAATATTAGGTACAAGTCGGGGAATTGGGGATGACATGCCACACTTGACAAGAAGTGAAATAAAGGAGAAACTTTTTTCTCTTTAAGATGTCCCAACAAGGCAAATGAAAAACTTGTTTTTGTTTCATGTACCAGAACAACAGATGTAGCCTGAATGCGACTTGTTCAGTAAAACTTTGTTGAGAGGAACTACTGTACAGTAAGCTGGTCTATATGCTTGTCTGCAGGTTGCAGTCATGCTGGGTCGTAGGGTTTATGCCCCATGTCTCTGATTCCTGCACTTGACTGTAGAGCTACCTCTGTTTGGGGTGTATGACGCCCAGTGTTTGCTTGCCTTGGGCCACCTTGGCTCCTGGAGCAATGTCCTTTTGTCCGCTGCTCTTGGCTGCTCCACTGAAGGCTTTGTACCATTCGCACCGTTCTGACAACTTTGCACCTCCAGGTGACAAATTTGTGCACACTCACCCACTCAACACCTTCACACCTACTTCTACACATACGCTCACAAACCCCCACAGGTTCCTGTTACTGTAATGTGACCTGTCTGCTATTATGTTAGATTTCATCTTAATTTAATAATGTCAACCAAACAATTAGGATTCCACGTTGAAGTATTTATTAAAGGAAAAGGAAGCCATATTCTGTATTTGATCTGCCTGAAATGTCGTAACAGCATAAGAGGGATCTAACCTTTGTTATTAGAGGCTGATAAGGAAAAACTTCCTGAAAAGTGTTGTGTAAATATACACATATATAGATTTATACACACATATATATATGTATATACATGTATACACGTATATACATGTATATTAGGGGTGGAACGTTTCAAAAAATCCACGGTTCGGTTCGACTCACGGTTTCGTGGTCACGGTTTTCGGTTCGATATATGTTGATTGTTACACCGAAATCCCATAAAAATTAATGAAATTAATGAAAAAATCCCCCCAAAAATAATGGATTGTAATTATTTTAAATGATCCGCAGAATCCCTGGATCATTTCCGTATGTTTTGCTGCTTTGAATTTAATCATCTCGCGCATGCCCTCTACCATCTCCAAGGAACTCAGAGGGGGGCGGACGGGAGCCACAGTGGAGGCTGTAGGCTTTGCTTTGAGCAGCCGGTCAAAGCAGGGCGGAGCGGGGGTTGCTGACGGAGTATGAGGGATTTCGGGGTTAGCATGACATGTTGCTGTTAGCATAAACAAAACGTGTTGCACAATGCTTGCCAACGTTGCACTTTTATCCACAACTTTCTGTCCGCCGTCATCGTAGGTCACTCTAAATGCAAAGTGGTCCCATACAGCAGACCTATAAAGTGCTGCTGGCGCGTCTTCCAACTCCTGTTCTTTCCCACTCGCCAACTGATTTTTTTTCCCTGCTACAGCCGGCTACGCTGCTTCGCTTCTTCTTCTTCTTGTTTACTACTGGTGGTTGGCTTTGGTCGCAGTACCGCCACCTTCTGCTCTGGAGTGTAAACGCTTCGCCTATGAGAAAAAGGAGCAGCGCATGAACCGAACGCAACACACGCGAACCGAGACAGTCGAACCGAACGGTTCAGACGGTTTTCATAAATCGTCCCATCCCTAATGTATATACATATATACATATATATATACATATATACATATATACACATATATACATATATACACATGTATACATATATACACATGTATACATATATACATATATATATACATACTGTATGTATACATATATATACATATGTATACATATGTATACATATATATACATATGTATACATATGTATACATATGTATACATATATACATATGTATACATATATATACATATGTATGTATACATATATATACATATGTATGTATACATATATATACATATGTATACATATATATATATACATATGTATACATATATATATACATATGTATACATATATATATACATATGTATATATATATATATATATATATACATATATATATGTATACATGTGTATACATATATATATATACACATATATACATATATATACATATGTATACATGCATGCATACATACATATTTAATTAGTGTTTTCAGGTTTGTCTAATAACTAATTAATCAAAAGGTATTTATTCTTAAATAAAAGTACATTGAATTTATTTTTAGCATATATTAATATTGCAATCGGTTGTGAAGAACTAACTTCAACTTGCAAGTATTTGTCCTGCTTCCCAATGATGCCTCTGAATGTCAATTTTTATTTTAATACAAGTTTCCATTGATTCAAGTCCCAATCACATGAACTTTTCCTCAATCCCTCCAAAATGTCACCGATCCTCCATCTCTCATCCACCATCCAGCTCTGTCCATTTGTCTGATCAAAACCCACCTGTACAAATAATCCCTCACCAGAAAGCTGCTGCCAGCGATCCACAAACTTTAATTGGATCCTTTTAATAGCGCTCACTACGGCCACTTTCAGGCATGTAATTAGGTTTCCCTTCCTATAGAGTTTAATGGTTGCTGGATGAGGAGTCAAGCAAAGCAGGGAAGTAGAGACGGAGAGGGAAAAAGGCCAGACTCTCCGTTTTACACTAGGCTTAATCCAATTTCACCCTCAGAGAAATCATCTCATGCCATATACACTTTTTCAATAAGGTTTTTTTTATGGGCCACCGTAAAAACCACAGAGCAGTGTTGAATATCCAGCCTCACTGATTTCTTTGGCTGTGAGTAAAGTGGCCTTTTGCTTGCTATTGGTGTTTTTTTGTTCTTTGGCTCCTGCCTTTCCAGCAGACTCCACTGGGTAATGTTGTGCTTCTAAATTGGCGCCATCGAAACTCCCATAACAGAATGCAAAATGACAGGATTTCTGCAATGATTCATTTCTTCCACTTGTGAAGTGATTAGATGGAGTCAGTCAAATGAATAATATATGTAAAGGCACTCTTTCAAAGGCCACTAGCCCAGTCCAAAGAGGGATGGACGACTGGAGAGTAGTACGCATCTTAAGTAACAAAAAAATACAAATAAATTAAAGAGGTAAGGAGGAAAAGGAGGCACATAGCAGGTAGAAGGGTAACCGACCTCAGGTAAGAACACATTTTTAGGAAACCTTTCCATCAAGGGAAAATGGTTATTTATTTCCATCTATATGCTGATGACACTCAGATCGACCTGTAGATGAAGGGTAACTATTCTACCTTATTTAAACCATGATTTTTTGTTTCTTACTAAAGGTAAAACCTCAATGGCCTCATTCTTAAATTAAATAAAAATGTATTTCTTTACCAGTTGGTAATCACAGTATTTCCCATATTGATATAAATAGCCCAGACCAGGGGTCATCAACCGTTTTAAGGCCGAGTTCTATAGGAAGGGCTGAAACTAACGATTATCTTGCAAATCGATTAATCGGTTGATTATTTTTTCGATTCATCCATTAATAATTAGATAGCCAAAGTTTCTTTAAAGAAGAGTTTTTCAAAATTAAACAGGTGAAACTCAAACTTTTCCACTTCAGCATATGGACATATTTTTTTCTCATCTTAAATGCAAAATGTTGATATATTCTTTTACAAGCTTGGTATAATTACTGCTCTAAGTGGGTCGCTCTGCCAGCTAAAGGCATGTTTTAGAGTCTCTATACTCCAACTAACAAGTAATCGATTACTAAATCAGTTGATGATTACTTCAATAATCTATTTATCTGATTGTTTCAGCCCTACTACAAATACTGACCTATGAACTGGAATGAACATATTTTTATGGCTGTTTTTTTAATATATTTCTACCCTTCTTTTCGATATTGTCATTTTGAAATCTCAATAAATGAAATTAAAAATAGCAACAAAATGAAATAAATTTTCAAACTGAACCCAGTAGTAAGTTGTTCTGTTTTCAGAAGTCGCTAAGGGCACGCCATGTGGTCCTTCAGGGTCCCTTTGTGCCCGTGGGCACCGCATTGGTGAACCCTGGCCAAGAGGCTTCTTTTATAAAACCAGATTGGCTGGGTATATATTTGACTGTAATTCTACTTTTAGTTTTTATATTTTATTTTGTCCTGAAATCATTTAAAACTTTTAAAAACAACAAACAGGTGATCCAAGGTTTTATTACAGTAAAAATGGGTTCATTAAACCTCTTTCTACATGTTAGAAGTCAAGCAAAAACACTGCAGTTGGTCCTGAATGCCACAGCCCTTCTGACCCTAACAAAAAGGTGAGACCCCATTTTGTCGATAACTTATAAAGAATCTAAATGCACAAGCTTCTCATTTATGGTCCTGCACCTCTAAGATGTGTCTCTGCTTCACCATACCCGACTCAAATAAGGTCATGAGCAGGACTTTGGAGAACTTGACCAAAAGAAGAGGTCATTAAGCAACTTGATTGAGGTGGGAAAGAGAAACATCTAAAATGTTCAGGACACTGGACCTAGAGAGTTTGCCTGCCCTCCTGCAGCTCTCTACATTCCTCAGACCTAAGGATCCCTTTCTTTTAACAACACTGAAGTCCAGCTGTTTCACAGAGGTGATGTGCACCACATATTAGGGATGCACGATATTAGGATTTTGACCGATATCCGATATTTTAAAACTCATGTAACCGATAACCGATATCGATACCGATGTTAAAGCTGGACAAAAATAAGAAGTCATTGAAAATAGCAGTTTTGTTATCCATTTCTGACACTTTGAAAAAAAATACACTCAAATGTTTTCATATGCTGATATCAAATAGATTTTTAAAAACACGGTATCGATCTATTTTACTTTCAAAATCTCGTGAAATTTCATCGTTCTGTTACAAACTGTCGTGATATTTTGCAAATTCTTGTGAGATTTTGTTAGTAAAATAGATCGATACCGTGTCAATATATCAACATATAAAAATATGGCAACATTTTGTGAATTTTCGGGGGATTTCATAGCATAAAGATGACATATAGCAATATTTCATTAGTGAAAGAGATTGATATGGTGTTTTTAAATGGTAATATATAAGCATATGAAGATATTGTGATATTTTAATGCATCAATATTTTTTCCCTCGTCTTTAGTTTCTAGTTTAGTTTAAGTTTTTAAGTCTGTAAAAAAGAAGTTTTTGAGGAAGAAGAAGTTTTTTTTTTTTTTTTGTGTTTTTTTTTAGACTTAGAAACTCAGAAGCTGATCAAATATCGGGTTAAATATCGGTGGGGTGGCCGATGTCCGATATTCAATTTTAAGGCCGATACTGATAGGGGGACGATTATATCGTGCATCCCTACCACATTTAGCGTTCTGCATATTGGTAAAAAAGTTTAATTTTAGTGCATTTTGACCAAAGGAACTTCTTCCACATATTTACCGTTTCCCCAACATGGCTTCTGGCAAACAGAAAAAATAACTAATGGCTTTTCTCTTGATACTCTTCCATAAAGACCACATTTGTGCAGTACATGACAAACAGTTGTCTTGTGGACAGATTCTCCCACCTGAGCTGTTGATCTTTGCAGTTCATCCACAGTCACCATGGTACTCTGGGCTCAGCTCTTGGTTATGTCACTTATTTCAGATCGGTTCTCTTGTTCACCTTCTGTTAACTCTAGATGGACGGTCTTGCTGTGGTTGGTTCACAGCTGTGCCAATCTCTTTCTATTTCCAGATGACAGATTGAAAAAAAGTCTCCAACTCAAAGCTTGGAAATCCATTTATATCCCAAGCCTTTTGTAAACGTGTCCTAATCTTTATCCCTGAAGTGTCTGGTGTTTTCCTTGAACTCTGTGGTGCAGTTTTTCTCCCCAATACGCTTTTAACCAACATCTACAGAGCAGCTGTATTTGTACTGAGCAGATATAAGCAGGTCGATTCTATTCATTAGCATCCATCAGGCAATTTCTGAAGGCAATTGGTTGCAGTCAGAGAAAAGGGGTGAGGAATGCATTTGCAAACCACATTTCAGTTTCAACCTTTAACCTTTAAATGTGTTTAATAGTGACAGGAAAAAAGGTAAATTGGGAAAATAGCAAAATCATACTTTATAAAACTGATGCAGAGAATCTTAGAAGCAGGTGTCGAAGATCGTCTGCTCGCTCTGTTGCTCCCTTTAGATTCTGTGAGTGGTTTATAAGGCTAAGATAATAAATTAAGCAGCCAAAATAGGAAAAAAAAAAATCTTTAATCAGCTCTGAGTCCAAAAGTTGATTTTTTTTTCCTAGCGAATAATGTAAACTATAAAAGATGCAGCAGCATGAAATCACCAGCAGGACCATCTGGCGGCGGCTTAATTAAACACATTTGATCACATTCAAACATATGCAACATCTTCACACGCTGCAGAAAGAGTCCGACCTCAAAGAAAAAAAACAAAAAAACAATCCCTTCTGATTTAGACCAAAGGAAGCTTTTAGGGAAAATCTCTACAGCTACTAAAGCTTGGAATGACGAAATAATGGCAGCATGATTCACTCCTGTTGTGTTAACCTTTTTCCCTCTTTCCCACCTGCTGCAAACCTCATGAATTAATCTGCCTCCCTGTGTTTAGACTTAATGACGGCTGAACGGAGAGAAGGCGGCTCTCATGAGGCTGGGAGGCGCGCTTCTAACTGAGGGCGAGGACTGAATGTATATGTAGCTCATTAATGTTGCTCTTTTTGATTAGGAGTGACTATCACAGGTGATATAACAAGTCTCTGGAAAGGGATTATTTAAAGACAAATTGGCTGTAAAAATGTAAACAAAGCTGTAGGCCATAATAAATCATTTTAAAACATTTGAGAAATATTTTTGTATTACTTTGTATTTAGCTGAAAAACAAATCTGTTTAAATGAAGATCTTTAAAAGAATAAAACTGGGTCCTTATATACACATGCAGTGTAGTACCACTTTGTTTTAGAACTTGTGTTTGGTGTAAACATGGTTTAGTGAATTGTCTGTTTTCCCTACACTTTAAATTCAGTAGCAGCCATTCAAACCGGCCTTTCCCAATCAAACGCCAGCTGAATGGCGCTAACCTGACTCCGCCAGATGGATTTGCTCCGCATATCCATCTGGAAACCTTCCGTTGAAGTAATTTTGGGAAGGGGCGAAAATACTGGTTAGCTGATTGGCCTATGTTGGTGATAGACGGGCCAAATAAACCAATCAGATCAACGAAGCATATGACGTACTAACAGAGCGACGACAAAGAGGAGCCAATTGATAGATCAAACTCTTGCCGAAACCAGTCGGGAACTGAGCTTCTTTGTAGTAATATACAGACACAAATATGCAATGTATTATATACACATTCTAGCCAGAGTATCTCCAACAAAAGCTAATCATGGTTTACAGTGACTAAAATTCTTTATTCTGTGATGCATGAACAATCACTGTCTGATGCGAGTTATTGTTTTTCTGGTTTTTTTGCAGCTGCTGCCGAGGAGCAGGAAAGGCTTTAGCATTGATGACGAAGATGGCAGCTTCCTCCAGTTGGATTATGAAGAGGACAGAAATTCAGTGACCTCTGTCAGAATTTGGAAAAGAACAGGCAGTGGTTTTCTGTCCTGGTCCTCATGTCGCACTGCCTGCATGTTTTAGATCTTCTCATTGCCACATACCTCACTTATATAATTGATTGAGAAAATAAAAGGTCTGAGAACTGCTGGTTTAAGGCATCACATGCATCTGGACATCTTTAGACTCAAAGACAGAATTTCACCTCCATGTGGTCCATGTGGCTTCTGTGGAAGAACGTGAGGAGGGTGGTGAGGACAGCAGAAGGAATCATTGGGGCTCCTCTTCCCTCCATTAACGACATTTCATCACAGCACTGTGTGTCCCGAGCCCGTAATATCATCAAAGACCCCTCACACCCCCACCATGGACTGTTGTCCCTGGTGCCCTCTGGAAAGAGGTTCCGCAGCATCCGCTGCAGAACCACCAGGTTCTGCAACAGCTTCTTCCCCACTGCCATCAGGCTGTTGAACCTTTGATCCACAAACCGAACTCTGCACCTATTGCACATTATCGGGCATCAAATCCTGCTGAACATTTAACTTTTTCAGTTAATCTCATTTCTATGCTCAACCGAAGGAAATAACGCATTTTTGCACAAATGCCATTTTGTATGCACAGAGTGCATACAAAATGGCAAATAAAGAGGTCTAAAGTCTAAACAAACAACTTTCTGAGATATATATATATATATATATATATATATATATATATATATATATATATATATATATATATATATATATATATATTAGGGGTGGAACGGTTCACAAAATCCACGGTTCGGTTTGATTCACGGTTTCGTGGTCACGGTTTTCGGTTCGGTATATGTTTATTGTTACACCGAAGAAAAAAAAAATTATAAAAATTAATGTAACTTTTTTTGATGAAATTAATGAAAAAAATCCCCAAAAATGTATGAATTGTAAATATTTTTTAATGATTCGTGGAAACCATGGATCATTTCCGCATGTTTTGCTGCTTTGAATTTAATCATCTGGCGCATGCCCTCTACGATCTCCAGAGGAACTTAGAGCGGAGCGGACGGTACACAGTGGAGGCTGTAGGCTTTGCTTTGCGCAGGCGGTCTGGAGCGCTGATGGAGTATGTGGGATTTCGGGGTTAGCATGACATGTTGGTCGTGTTGCTGTTAGCATAAACAAAACGTGTTGCACAATGCTTGCACACTGTTGCACTTTTATCCACACCTTTCTTTCCACCGTCATCGTAGGTCACTCTAAATGCAAAGTGGTCCCATACAGCAGACCTATAAAGTGCTGCTGGCGCGTCTTCCAACTCCTGTTCTTTCCCACTCGCCATACCCACACAATTCTCCACACAACTGATTTTTTTCTGCTACACCCGGCTACGCTGCTTCGCTTCTTCTTCTTCTTGTTTACTACTGGTGGTTGGCTTTGGTCGCAGTACCGCCACCTTCTGCTCTGGATTGTAAACGCTTCGCCTATGAGAAAAAGGAGCAGCGCATGAACCAAACGCAACACACGTGAACCGAGACAGTCGAACCGAACGGTTCGGATGGTTTTCAAAAACCGTTCCATCCCTAATAATCGGTATATATATATATATATATATATATATATATATATATATATATATATATATATATATATATATATATATATATATAAGGGCTGAAAAAATTAATCGAATTAATCTGGATTAATTGATTATTTAAACAATTGTTAACTAATAAATTTATTGATTAACGGTTAACTGCAGTCTAGGAACTAAAACATGCCGTTAGCTGACAGAGCAACCAACTTAGAGCAGTCATTTTACAAAAATTGTAAAAAAAAATATGTAAACATTTTGCCTTTAAGATGAAAAAAAATATTTTCCTCTGTCTATATGCTTTATCCAGAACTACTGAAGTGGAAAAGGTTTAGTTTCACCTGGTCTGATTTTGTAAAAAATCTTCTTTAAGGAACCTTTGGCTATCCAATTATTAATCAATTCATCAAAAAAATCAATAAAATATTGGCAGATTATAGAATTAGCAAATTATCATTTCTCCCCCTCTATAGAGTACACAATCTTGATTTCTGGCTCAGACAATTTAAGCTCCTCCACCCTTAAATGGCAGCAAATTCCAGTGAATAATTGGAATTCACGGCTGTTTAAGTGGTGTAAAATCTGACTTTTCATGCAGTGATATATCTTGCCGTGTAGGTGAAGGCTTGACATATACATTGTTAAAAAAGGACAAATTAAAAAAAGATATACATTTACTTTCTTTTCATTTTTTAACAAATAACCAGCAAAAATGAAGAAATTAGAGTTCCATGTAAAGTGCACTGGTTTGGATCTCTGATATCCAATGACTGATATCTGATCCAGCTAATTGGAGAATATCAGGGCAAATATCTGATCCAGGTATCAGATCAGTACATTAAAATGTTGCTAAATTCACAGCAGCTGGCATCATTAATGGGCGAGACCAACATGTGAGAAGTCCATCAGTCCTGTTTCTTAATGAGGAGGACATCCATGAAAACCTCCTGCGCCATTTTGATATTGGGTTTCGATGTCCATCTCTAGATATAAAAATCTTGATATAAACTACAAACAGGCATAAATGGGTTTAAATGAGCTTTTGATTATGCCCATGTTCAGCTAGGGAGTTATTTTGTGTTTTGCAGAGCAAAGATTTTGAAAATCATAGCTTTAGACAACAATACTTGGATGCTTATAAATACTTGTTTCATCTTGCCCATTGGTGAATGGATTTTCCGTGAAAACAAAACACTTCAGCCCTCTATGACCAAAAAAAGATCCAAAACCTTTCAGAAGCAACTTCACAGATTTTTATTGTTTCCACTCTGATTCAGAGAGTTTATTCCTTCCCGTCTCTTCTTGTTATTCAATATTTTTCTGTTTTGCTTATTTTCCAAATGTATTGATATGAAAACTTTGCAAAAAAATACACTTTTTAGTTAGCTGACAAATGTAATTAAAAGAAATCATCAGTACAGAGTTATTTTTTTAATGATATAAAGCACACAGAATGCTGCAGTTCACAGATAATGGCATTTAAGTGCCATTTAAAAACAGCAATAATGAAGAATAAAATGCAAATAAGCCACGTTAGAGGGCTGTTATATGTGCGGGGGTCTATATGAAGATCCTCGTAAGTGATTTATAAATAATGACAACTTCTTAGTGCTTCAGTCTTCATGAAGCTCTTTAAATTCTCCCAGTTTGTGTGAAACTAAACGTCTCTGAGCGAAGACTTAAGCCTTTGTGGAATATTTTTGTGTGTTTTGTGCCAGATAACCATGCAGAGTGCAGCTTTGTGTTGGACTATCTGTCCCTGCGTGGAGCCCGAAGAAGCCCCTTATCACCGACCCTCAGAGCCCCTCATCCTTCAACTCAAACTGCCTTGAGAAAGCAGGAGCAGAAATAAATTATAAACATGAAGAAAAGGATGAAATAAACGCTTTTCTTCCTTACAAAGGGGCAGATATTATTATCACTCTTTTCGAGTCAGTGCAGCCTGTCATTTTCTGGAGGACAGATAGCGGAGTAAGTGAAATATCTGGTGAAGTTACAGAGTTAGAGTCAAAATAAATTAAATTCAGGTGAAAGAAGAGAAAGAAGGGAGATTGATTTTTATACGGGAAAACATTTCTAACTTTGTTTTTTAATAATGGAGTCAGAACATATGCGTAGTAATTTTATCGTTAGAAGGGAGCAAGATAAACCTGGAATTTTGTATCTTGCACAAACCAGACACAAACCAGAGATGTATCAGAATCAGAAATACTTTAATAATCCCAGAGGGAAATTACTTTTGTTACACGCTCCAGTTACAATTTTATATAATATCTACACACATCCAACTATACAATATAATAAAGATTAAAAAGAGATAAAATATATACACATATAGCTCTTCTGTATATATATATCTGTACGTATATCTATGCATATGTAAAAACTAAATCCAAATAAAGGGAAATTCCAAGTAAAGTGATAAAATGAGACCCAATCTCTACAGGCTGTAATTGACCAGTGAAAGGTAAGTATCATCTGATGAAGTCTGAGAAGCAAAACATCTATTGTGTCTGATGAAAGAAAGAGACGGAGAGACACTAATCACAAAGATATATTCAAACAGAATGTTAAACTGCATGAAGACATATTGATGTCCTTTAAAGGTCAGCCCACACAGGGTTCCTACAGCATAAGGCAAGTTAAAGTCAAGACTTTTTAAGACTTTTTAATGCCACTTGAAATAAAAATTTAAGACCAAATTTACAAGAAACACAAGAAAAACCCGTTTGGGACAACTTAACCCAAAGGTTTATTTTAACATAAACCACTGCACTAATGTTTCAGATTTTGAAAAGCTTCCCATACAGGAAGAAAGCTAAAAACACACAAATGACAGATATATTTTAACAATTATTTAAGTGAATTCACAAACTTTGTTTTAGCAGGGAACAAAACAAATCAGTTTTAAAGCCACAACATAACCAGTGCTAAGTCTTTTTTGCAGCTATTTTTCTTTGTATGGTTTTCTTAGTATGTTTGATTTGGTGATAAGTGGAGGCGTTGCAGAGACAAGGGTGGAACTAAACCGAGAAATACTGGCTGTTTCTCGGTAACTCCATTTTGACGCTTTGTGTTTCGTGCTTCGCATGTGCGACTCCCCTGCCTTAATTCCCATCGTTCCGAGCTCGAATCGCTTTTTGCACAAAATCCACTGAGCCTCATGTATGTTCCCTGGTTTTAGCCATGGAGAAAACTCTTGGCTGGAGACAATTTTGGTTACATTTACACTTGCTCATATTTTCCAGACAAAAAGTTAATTGCGCATCTCCCAAATGTCCCGGCAGCAACAACGCTTTATTGGTTCCGCTTTCGGTACGGAACCAATAATGGCGAGTCGTTATTTTTTTTTTAAATAAAAAAAAATTATTGTCAATTTTAATGTTGTATTTAGATTTTAAAAAAATTGTAATAAAAATAATCCTATTTATGATTTTTTAAAAATTAAGACCTAAGAAAGACTGATTTAAGAAATATTAATACCAATTTTGGCCTTAGTTTTATTTTGAAGAATTCAATGCCTTTTAAGACTTTTTAAGGACCAGCAGGAACCCTGCCACAGCTTCACCAAGAGGGTAGAGTATTCTACAGTTTAGAAAGAAACTGATGCATCATCTATTCTCACCCATTCCAAATATATGACCATCATTGTTGTAGAAGTAGTTATCAGTCCTGCAGCAAACATTTTTTTTTTTTTTTTTAGAGTTTTACTTTCCTCTAGTCCACAAAAAGCCAAAATACCTCAGTGCATAACAAAGGAGAACACGCATCAGCAACATGTCCAGCTTAAGGCCCATCTGCCAGATGCGGAAAAATTGGCTACAAAATGCAATGCAACAGCTACTCACCGTGCAGGAAATTGGAGCACATAAGCTACACCTGTAAAAGAGACACAGCATAGAAACCTGCTGCAATTTCTGTGAAACCAACAAACCAAGTTACCACTGCAGTTTCCCCAAGTGGATATTTTGCTGACAAACTAAGAAAGCAGTGTAATGAGTTCAAATTGTTTATTTTCTTTTATCCTAGGAGCAAAGAAAAAAAGGGACACAACTTTTCTGAATGCTGATAAAAAATGGAGAAAAGCTCCTGCACACATCAAGATGGATTCTAAAAACCCTCCAGGGGTGGACGTTAAGGATTTTTACCACTTGCCCTTTGGGCAAGTGACTTACACATTTCATTCCCCAGAAACAATTTTTACTTGCCCAGTATAGTGTTTGATAAATTTAGTTCCTAATATTCATTTTTGGTTGGTAATTAATAACTGCTGATAACCTTAGCATAAATTACTAAATTGGTAAAGACATCTGGATTTTAACAGCTGGTCCAGGAGTCTAAATTTAGGCGAGAGACTAAAGAGCCTTGGTGAGTAAGCAGATATCAGTTATAAACATTTAACTAATAATCATTAATTGGTTTTATCCTTCATTTGACCTATTAACTAAAACTTCCTGTTCTAATTATTTAATCTATTCATAATCTGCAGGTAAAATTGCACAACAGTACCTTGAGGTGACGTGTTATGAAATGGCCTTCAGGGGTTAAGGATTTTTACCACTTGCCCAAAGGGCAAGTGACTTTCACATTTAATTTGCCCAGAAACAATTTTTACTTGCCCAGTATAATGTTTGATAAATATAGTTCCTAATATTCATTTTTGTATATATATCAATGAAACATGTTTGTTTTTTAAATGTTTTTCGTAATTCAGTATTTTTTAAGTTTATAGGTTCCTGGTGTTTATCTGCATGCGTCAGATAATGAACTCAAGCCTACATTACCGTGTTAACATGCTTTTCAATCCTTCCTGCACATTCTTTCCAAACTAAACTTTGCTTTAAACCAGAGGTCTTCAACAGGGGGTCGGTACTGCATGGAGGTCGCGAAAGTCTTGGTTGATTGCTTTTTTTTTAATATTCCCTCCTGCAATTTTTTGCACTAATTAAAATGTCTTTAAATACACATTAACATGAATTCAACAGACTGTAGTAAACAGATAAATGAAAGCAGAAGATTTCTTTCAGTCATCAATGCACACATTCAGCGACACACAGGAGCTCTTTCAAACCTGGGCACCGTTTCATTCACAACACCTGTCCCATCAACCAGGAATCAGAATCAGAAATACTTTAATAATCCCAGGGAGAAATTACTTTCATTACATGACTCCATATGTAATAGAGTGACTATAGGACCAGTTTGATATAACACAATTTCATACACTATATATAATTAGGGGGTCCCCGCTCCATCTCGCAATCATTTTGGGGGTCCTTGGCCTCGAAAACGTTGAAGACCCCTGCTTTAAACTGTTGTGTGCTTGGAAAAATATAAATTGTAATGTTAAAAATCTAACAATTGCCCGGCGGGCAAATGCAATGAAATTTGTACTCTCCCAACAATAAAAACTACTTGCCCCGGGAGATCGGGCGAGGGTTAACATCGAGCCCTGCCCTCACATGGAGCCCTGAAACAGCATGAAATGATTTATTAACATCATAATACATGCATTTATCAATCATTCCTTTTATGCATGAGAATAAAGGATTGTTGTATGTTCTTATTAATATTCTGCTTAACTGTGAAAACTTCGGTTTAATTATGAGAAAACTAGGTTGACATTAATGAAGCTTAAAATCCATATCAATAAAAATTGTTGAGTGTGTAGCTTCCACACACAAGCAAAAGCGAGAAACACTGAATAGAAATAAAAGAAAATAGAAAACTGTTAACTAGGGGTTGACAGAAATCCTTGAATTAATAAAGAAGGCACACAGGAGCTCAATGTTCCGCTCAGCTCTTTACCCTTGATGAATAGGAAACTTTGGCCTTGGTTTTGTGTTTTTTGTCTTTTTGCCTTCATCTCTCAGGGCACCGCTGAGCTTTTAACAACTCGGAAGTCAAACAAAAGGGCAGAACAACAGCGGAGACTTATTAGGACAAAACCTGAGTAAAGCTACAGGAGGATGAGAGAAAAGAAAACGGAGAGGAGATCAAGTGGGCCTTTCATTTTAATAAATCTAATTAGAATGAACTTTCCCTGAACATTTAACAAAAAGTGCACACAGAAACTAAAACAGTGGCTTCAGGTTACGGGTAGTTCACAGCAAGAGGATATATCTGTTTAAAAAAGATCAGCTGCAAAATCAGCAGAGCTCAAGACAAAAGCAGTAAAGCCGCCGGATGCCGTGGCGACTGCTGCTCTCTGAAACAGGGGAGGTTCAATGGTGGTAATTAAATCCAAACATCATATATTGCATTATCAAATGTTGAAAAACAAAACACATCACTACAATGGGGGAAATTACATGATTTTGGGCTTCCACGCCCCTCCGCATGGAATTCATCCGATTATGTCATAGCTTGGCCTGTTCGGTTTGCAAGACTCTTCGTTAAGCGGACGACAAATAGAGGCCTTTTCTTAATTCACTTGTGTCCTTGCCAAGTATGTTTTTTAGAAGAACACAGGAAAGTATGGACTCAGGAAGAACGGGAGCACGCAGCATAAATCGGATCAATTGGAACGGAAGCGTTCTGATGACATCACCACACGCCCAGCTCGTCTGGAGCTGCATTTCACCTCCTGTTATTAATGGTCTCTAGATAATAATAAATTCTGACTTATTTCATTTATTGGGGGAACAATCGCAAATCAAATGAACATTTTGCCAAATAAAACAAAAAACTCGCCATCAGTCCTTCACACACGGCTATGCAGAGAGGAGGCTGCTGCAGACGGGCTAACGTTAACCCTGACTGCATTCACCCTCAGAGGTCTGCTGGTTGCCACGGTACTCTGAACTTGAGAATTTTTTTTTTATTTACGCATTAAATCAGTAAACGGGCCATATAGTGACGCTTTAAAGTATAATGCTCTAACCTCCAATGATCTTAACTTGTACTTTTATAGAGCAACAGAAAAGAGAACTTTTAACTTAATACTCTGAGCTCTGTGAGCGCTCCATTGGAAGCTGCTGCATCCGGGGACTATGTCCGTTCTTGGTCTCCTTGTTCTTGTTAATTGGAAAAGTACTAAGGTTGAGGCTGATGACGTTCCACGAGTACACGAGTGCATCAGAACGCACAAGTACACATATTGAGAAACAGCCAGAGTGTCACTACCCGATCCGTCCCCGACGTACAGTATGATCCATACCATCCGCTCATTTGCGCATGCTAAACCAGATATACATCCGAGTAGCCCTCTGTTGGTGTTATTATGATTTCTGTTGTTTTTATCATTTTATTCATTTATATCTTTTATATTGCTTTTAATAATTTTTTTTTTCTATGATACTGTCATCAGTGGAAACAGCGTATGCAGGTCATAAGACGGTCAAATGTTTTGCAAGAAAGCTTTCCTGTTTTTCATTTGAGATACACAGAAATGGAAGTTCATGACCCCCGACACCTTTTTTAAAAGCGTATACTGAAACCAGACATGTTCCCCATCTTAAAAGTTCATGTTATGTCTAAGAGATTGTGTAATCGAAACTAACACCTGCTGTTGTAATGTGTTGACTACTCAATAAATAAAGCCTGCAAGCGTGGAGCAAGACGAAGATACACAGAGAGATCCCAAAGCTCTGTGTATTTTCCCTTTGCAAAGCACAGGAAAAATCTTACACTGTCTTTGTTTCATTCCTTATAGGTTAAAGTTTGGGAAACTTAACATCCCTAACACCCTCGATTTTACCTTGTAAAAAATACCTAAATTATGTTTTTCCCTCCCTAGAAATAGTAAAAAGTATTTCCTTAGAAAATAAATCCTTTCTCTTTTATCACTTTGTCCGATCTATGCTTGCTAGGCGACATAGATGGATATAATGGATGGACAAAAACGCTGCACTTGTTTGAATCCATAGCCAAACTGTTTTGGCTTCCTCTTTTATTTATTTTTTTTAATTAATTAATTTATTTTTATTTTTTTTTATTTAGTTATTTTTTATTATTATTTTTATTTATTTTTTTATTTTTTCCCCCCTTATTTTAATGAGCCACGAAGGTCTAGGTAGACCGGGTCCTTGTCATGATGCGATGGTTTTACTAGCCCAAATGCAGACTCACAGACACAGAGGGAGGATTAAAAGTCCAGTATTTTATTGGAACCGGTTGACAGACTTACAGGATGCAGGTTCAGACAGGCATGGTGGCACAGGTAAGACAACGATCCAGCACAGAGGGAAGTTCAGACTCAGCTTATATAGGGAGCTTCCTTAATCAGCAAATTGAAAACAGCTGTCCATGCTGAGCCCAAGCTCCCCAGGCTTGGATCCACGGCGCCCTCTGGTGGGCAAAGCCCCGGATCCTGACAGTACCCCTCCCTCAAGGGCGGATCCAGATGCCCCAAAGAAAAAAAAAACAACTCGCCCATGGAGGGCGAAGGGCGAACCAGGGATGCCAGGCAGAGTCTCAGGTGGCCGGCCATGAAACCGGCAGCAGAACAGAGTCTCAGAAGCTGCAGGGGCCTTGGAGGAGGGCGTCACCTCCGCTTCAGCAGGAAGCACCGGGAGAAACACTGTCTCCGCTTCAGCAAGAAGCCCCGAGAAGGACGCCGTCTCCGCTCCCGCTGCTCTGCAACAGGTCCGCCCACTACGGCTCCACATCCAGAGCAGAGGAAGCCGCCGACTGCGGCTCCGCATCCGGAACAGAGGGAACCACCGATTATGGCTCCACCTCAGGAACAGAGGGATCCACCGATTGTGGCTCCACATCCGGAGTCTCTGGAAGGCGCAGAGCAGGCTCAGGGGTCTCCAGACGGCACAGAGCGGGCTCAGGGGTCTCCAGACGGCACAGAGCAGGCTCAGGGGTCTCCAAACGGCACAGAGCGGGCTCTCCAGGAGCACGTAGAAGGAGTCTGCTGGGCTAGTCTGTTGGCTGGATCGTTCTGTCATGATGCGATGGTTTTACTAGCCCAAATGCAGACTCACAGACACAGAGGGAGGATTAAAAGTCCAGTATTTTATTGGAACCGGTTGACAGACTTACAGGATGCAGGTTCAGACAGGCATGGTGGCACAGGTAAGACAACGATCCAGCACAGAGGGAAGTTCAGACTCAGCTTATATAGGGAGCTTCCTTAATCAGCAAATTGAAAACAGCTGTCCATGCTGAGCCCAAGCTCCCCAGGCTTGGATCCACGGCGCCCTCTGGTGGGCAAAGCCCCGGATCCTGACAGTCCTTAGAGGACGCTGCCGCTGAAATTGAAAACCTAGAAGTTTCGTACAGAGCACCTAGGAAAACTTGTAACTACGCGAAAAGATTTGTGTGGGTATCATAGCGAGCAAGCAAATGTAAAATTTTAGAGACAGAGGCAAGATTGCGTTGGAGCTGATTAATGCGCAACATACTCATGAAATCAAGTGCATTAATAGGTATATATTCAATGCTGTTTAATGACTACATTTATGAAGTTTGATAATGCTTATTTTAAAATAGATTTCATGAAATTTAACGGGAGGTTTAGCCTTCCTAGTATTTAATGAGAAACCACAATTGGCCAAATGCAATAAAGAAAGCTCAACTGTTTTTAGCGCTACCTTCAGCAGAAAATAAGAAAAATCTCTGCCTCTTAAATGCATTTTTCTCTCTAGGTTACCTTTGCACGCATTTAAAGGAAACAGGCAGAATACCAGACTAAACAAAATCTGTTTCATTTTGTCACCAAGATATTTTATTTATTGAAGCAAACAGGAACATGTAGAACATTCAGTGTTAGAAAAAGGAATTCTGTCTATTTTACAATCTCGGCAGAAAAAAAACACTAAGCCCAGAGAATGAAACATTCTCTGATTATATCTGGATATTTTTAGGTTAAAAATAGAGAAACATTATTCTGGCTCCTGCAACAGTGCAAAATACAAGATTCCAAAACTAGTTGACCTAAATAGTAATTAAAATAATCTGAAAACTAAGTATTTTCTGTAGTCTTAGATTTTTTATTATTTTTTAAACCAAGCAATTAAGCAGAATTTCTCCCTCTTTCTTCGAAGTTTCTCAAGCAAAAACTTAAAACTACATTAAAGAAAAAAGAATTCACTTAGATAGTTAAATAACATTTAGTCTCATACTAAAATTACTTTATTATGTTTTATTGACTTAGAAATATATGAATACATTTCACATGAAATTGATTCAAATAATTAAAATTTTTTGTAAAATATCTGCATTTTTTGTAAAAAATAAATTGAGGAACTTCCATTTTTATTGCTTCTTTGAATAAAAGATTTCACACCCAGGTGGATTTCATCAGACGCACGAGATAAAAGCATTATTACACATCCTTTGGAGGGAGGTTTGCCCTCTTTAAACCTCAGACATTTCATTTTTTGTGCTCCTGAAGGTTAAACGGGAAATAAACAGTTTAAAGGAATGTTTAGTTTGAAAAGAATGTGCAGGAAGGATTGAAAAGCATGTTAACACGGTATTGTAGGCTTGAGTTCATTATCTGACGCATGCAGATACACACCAGGAACCTGGAAACTTAAAAAATACTGAATTACAAAAAACATTTTAAAAACATACATGTTTCATTGATATATATACAAAAATGAATATTAGGAACTATATTTATCAAACATTATACTGGGCAAGTAAAAATTGTTTCTGGGCAAATTAAATGTCAAAGTTACTTGCCCGAAGGGCAAGTTGTAAAAATCCTTAACCCCTGAAGGCTATTTCATAACACGTCACCTCAAGGTACTGTTGTCCAATTTTACCTGCAGATTATGAATAGAGGAAATAATTAGAACAGGAAGTTTTAGTTAATAGGTCATTCAAATGAAGGGTAAATGGAATTAATGATTATTAGTTAAATGTTTATAACTGATATCTGCTTACTCACTAAGGCTCTTTAGTCTCATACCCAACTTTAGACTCCTGGACCAGCTGTTAAAATCCAGATGTCTTCAACCAATTTAGTCGTTTATACTATGGTTACCAGCAGAGTTATTAATCACCAACCAAAAGAAATGTCTTGGTTTCTTTAAGTGTTAACTAACAAGGGTGGGTCTGGCTCTGAGTGATAGATTATTAATTTTAAAAATAATCACAAACAACCTCAGTTAAAATATATATTTAAAAAACACAAAAAAAGACAAAAAGGCTAATAAAAGGGAGAAAAGGCATCTAGGAGTCAGTTTATAGTCTCTAAGGAATGTTTAAGTTTTAAGGCATGATGTATTAATGCATTTAGTAGTAACCTTTCAAATAGCAGCAAATGCGACAAACAACTGATGCTGAGACCTTAAATGCAATGAAAACAGTGTAGCTTCATTCATTTTACAGCGAATAATGAACAATGATTCTGAATTGCATTCAAATGAAGCAGCACTGGAGCAAAATGGATTAACTCAAATGACCTGCCTACAAGGCGGAGCTCAGCTAGCACAAAAGGGGCTTCCAAAAAAGTTAAAAATCACTCCATTGGACTTGCTTTCCAAGTTTGACTATGTTTCACTTCCCATCCAGGAAGCTTTTTCAATTTAAACTTTTTCATGTAAAATTGAAAAAGCTTCTTGGATGGGAAACAGAACGTCTTCAAACTCGGAATCAAAGTCCAGTGGATTGTTTTTTTAACCTTTTTTTGGAATGACTATGACCTGGATGAGCCAGTGTAAGGACTTTAGAACTGGGGTGATGTGCTCTACTTAAAGTCTTAGTGAGGACACGGGCAGCAGCGTTCTGGATCAGCTGCAGCTGTCTGATCCACTTTTTAGGCAGACCTGTGAAAACACCATTGCAGTAATCAATTCGACTAAAAATAAACGCATGGATTAGTTTTTCCAGATCATGCTGAGAAATTACTCCTTTAATCCTGGAAATGTTCTTCAGGTGATAGAAAACCGACCTTGTAATTGTCTTTAAATGCTTTTGGAGGTTCAAGTCTGAATCCAGCACTACACCTAGATTTCGGGCCTGATCAGTGGTTACTAGCTGAAGCGACTGAAGCTGTGTGCTAACTTTAGATCTCTCCTGTATTGGTCCAACGATTATTACTTCAGTTTTGTTTTTATTCAGTTGAAGAAAATTATGGCACATTCAGGCATTGATTTCTTCTAAGCATTTCCTCAGTGCTTGAATTGGTTCATAGTCACCTGGTGACATGGTGATGTAAAGCTGTGTGTCGTCTGCATAGTTATAGTAGCTGATGTTGTTTTTTATTAACTGAGCAAGAGGGAGAATGTAGATATTGAATAGGAGGGGACCCAGGATGGACCCTTGGGGAATCCCACATTTGATTTTTGTTATCTCTGATGTAAAGTTACCTACTGATACAAAAAGTCCCTGTCCTTTAAGTAGAGAGGCCTAAGATGGCTGCTCCCACGTATACCGTGGCAGGAGATGAGGTAGCCTAAGTTGCCAATGCCAGGGTAGGAAAAACGTTTCATAAAACTCACAAAGTTGCTGCCTCAATATACAGTTGAGCAAAACGAGGTAACCTGGCAACAACACTGCTAGTCGCTCAACCATATCACATTAACTCTCCGGACAAAGTGGAAAAGAAGAGGTCAACTCATACATAGCCACACACAAATACTTTCCCACAGAGACTTCATAAGGTCAGTGTTCGTTTCAGAACTTTGTCATTAAAACCATCAACATTTAAGACTAAGAAGATTCCTTCAGATAAATGCATATAATTTATATATTCTATACCTCGACCAAGCTGAAGTACCACAATAAAGATCAGACAAAAAGGGGAAAAAAAGGGATTTACTGTGTTGATTCTGTGGAAGAGAAGGAGTGATGTTCGGGCCGATTTGGCTAAGAACCCAGTTCACTCAGTCCAACAGGCAACCATGGGAGAGAATTGAATTATTCCGATGAAACAACAAAAGGGGAACTTTGCAGATCTTGAATCTGAAAACTTACAGCAGTTCAGGGGCGTCACCATCGAAGGTGCAAGTTATAGCTGGTGTCAGCTGTTTAGCAGCGGCCCCTTGCAGCAGGCAGTCAGACAGCATTCAGAGCCAGGAGCAGGAAGGGAAAGGTCAACCAAAGGCAGAAAACCAGACGGTTTTTCTCATCTGCTTCAAAGCAGGCAGGATTGAAATGAACTGACACTACAATAAGTTCTGTCTCAAAATCATAGGCAGAAGATGGTCTGGTTTCACCAGTGAACACAGACACTTTGGAGGACAGGGGTTCACGTGAAGAAGTTTTTGTCTCCCTTGCAGACCAAGAAGTCTGGGGCAGAGACACCAAAGCGATGGCCTGGCTCGGTTTAAAGAGACATGACGTCGGCTGATTTGGCTCCCTCGTATCACAGACATCTGATTCTGCAGTGTTTGTTCTACAAAAGTACCTTACAGAAACAGTTAAATGAAATTGATTTAAAAGCTCTCTATCAAAGCAAACCCATCTGATTGCATCTAGTCACTGACTGACCCTCCTGGATGAGATGTGGTGACAGTAGACATTCGCTTGCATTGCGTCGTGTTAAATCGGCCCACATTAAATTGACCAAGCTAATCCTTTCCTGGCTGTATTTACTTTAGAAAGTGCAACAATTCAATCTCTAAATCCATTCTTAAAATCTGTAAAAAAGTCCCCCATTTGATACTTTCTGTAAAATCCAAGTTACGACATACAAACTACACAGCAGCCTTTGTAGTTAAGGGTGTATTTGCAATAAAAGCAGCAGCTGGATCCTCTTTCAAGAGCATGCCCTGTGTGAGCAGGTTGTTTCAATATCAACTTGAGCATGCACTTCATTATTGTATTTATGAGGCTAAATAAAGCAGAAAATCATTATGCCTGTCTAAGCTCCACTGTGATGCATATTCATACTAGGCTACTCATTATTTTCCATTAATCCACTTCAGGCTCAAGGCTTTGGAAGACGCATTCTCTGTCATGGGAGAGGCTACTCGCAAACACTGACGTAGACACACACAAACAGCCTCAGAGAGAGAAAGAGATGGTATAGCATCACTACCCTCCCTTTTGATCTTCTACTGAACAGAGGAGCAGGCTGAGTCTCTGTGAATTTAAGAATTTTGGGGGAAAAAAAGAAGTTATGTGTAGTTTATAATGACAACTAGAGAGTGAGATAGACTGAGACGTATCTGTTCCGAAGCCTATCGCACATCTCATTTCCACCCAATTTCCTTGCAGAGTAATCCATCCCCTGATGGAGCGTGCATCTATCCCAACATCCACCAAGCGATGCAGACACCGCTGTGCTTTTAGAAGCTTTTACATCATGCTGGTCTTCATTTGAGTCGCTCCCCGGAGAGACTCTGTCACCGCTTTTCCAGAGTGCTGTGTCGGAGTTGCTTGGCTTCTACCATCATAACTCAGCGAGCGCGTGAGAGCGTCTGCCTCCCCTTTAAGCAAGTACTCCTGACACACTGCACAGCTTTATTAGAGAAGTTAAAGTCCCTCATATCAGGCTGTGAGCCAACAATAGACTGGAGAACGTCTTCAGCTTTGGATGAATGTGTTAAAATGTGTGAGTTTTCTAGTGTATATTTTAGAGTTAATTAGCTGGTTTGAAAAGAAAAAAACAACAGAATGCAGAAGGAAAACGTTGGGGAAACAGACATCTTGGCAGCCGACTCGGCATTCAGACGAGTAAAGAAACAGTTGCTTTTCCAGAGGGATTTTTTTTTAGATTTCACAGTAAAAGGGGAAAAAAAAATTGAATTTTGAGTTTATGAACAATATAATTACAATTCTGATGTATTAAACTAGCTGAACAAATTCCTTAAGAATCTTTCTTTAAATTCTGTTTTTATTGACATTAAAGGAAGTGATTAAGCATATTACACCGTCTTTTTTGCTTGGACAGTCAGGAGGACAGAGACGGTCCCATTAGTTTCGGTTGAGGTTTTTTTTTTTTTTTTTTGGTCTCTGCATCAGATGATTACGTTTAAGGTGCTGCATTTAACTGCTACTATTTAAAAACAAACGTCCTGGCTTGCACACATTAATCCCTCATTTCAGTCTTCCTGTTTGGCTTTGAAACCGATTCCATCTTTGTTTTCCTAAAGAAATCCCAACTAGCGTTTCTCTGGCTCAGTACTCCTCAGTCCCAGGGCTCTCATGCTCTCCTCTCAGGTACTTAAAGAGAAAATGTACCTGATGCAGGAGCTTACTTCTCACTATGCTCAGGAAACAAGAAAAGTGGGGTGAGTGGGGACTGATGCACCATAGTCAGGGTTCCTACAGCATAAGGCAAGTTAAATTCAAGAGTTTTTAAGACTTTTTAATGCCACTTGAAATAAAAAGAAACACAAGAAAAACCCGCTTGCGACAACTTAACCCAAAGGTTTATTTTAACATAAACCACTGCACTAATGTTTCACATTTTGAAAAGCTTCCCATACAGGAAGAAAGCTAAAAACACACAAATGACAGATATATTTTAACAATTATTTAACTGAACTCACAAACTTTGTTTTGGAAGGGAACAAAACAAATCAGTTTTAAAGCCACAACATAACCAGTGCTAAGTCTTTTTTGCAGCTATTTTTCTTTGTATGGTTTTCTTAGTATGTTTGATTTGCTGATAAGTGGAGGCGTTGCAGAGACAAGGGTGGAACTAAACTGAGAAATACTGGCTGTTTCTCTGTAACTCCATTTTGATGCTTTGTCTTTCGTGCTTCGCATGTGCGACTCCACTGCCTTAATTCCCATCGTTCTGAGCTTGAATGACTTCTTGCACTAAATCCACTGAGCCTCATGTATGTTCCCTGGTTTTAGCCATGGAGGAAACTGTTGGCTGGAGACAATTTTGGTTACATTTACACTTGCTCATATTTTCCAGACAAAAAGTTAATATAGCATCCCAAATGTCCCGGCCGCAACAACGCTTTTATTGGTTCTATCGGGACGGAACCAATAATGGCGATCCGTAATTTCTTTTAAAATAAAATGAAAAAAAAAAAGGTCAATTTTAACGTTTTATTTAGATTACAAAAATAAATCAGAGTAAAAATAATCCTATTTATGAAGTTTTAGAAATTAAGACCAACGAAAGACTGATTTAAGACATTTTAATACCAATTAAGGCCTTAGTTTTATTTTGAAGATTTCAATGCCTTTTAAGACTTTTTAAGGACCCGAGGGAACCCTGATAGTGAAACCTTTTGTCATCCAGTCGCTTAAGTAAAAAGAGAGGGAGACGTCATTAAAAGAAAATAAAGCATTCAGATGGAAACTGTTGAGCTCATTTAAATTCACCATGTAATTAATTTGAAATAAGCGACTAATTGAGGTGTTGTTTATTGTGACAGGCCTACACTTCAATAGACCTAATGCATTTTATTCCAGCCCCGGCTGGCCGAATGCTTAAGGCTCAATGCCCTCTTTCAAGGTAAGTCTTAAGTCTCAAAGTGCTCAAACAGATTTTCCTCCAGCATTTTTCTTTAATCACGGTTTTTCTTTCCTGTTTTCTGACATTATAGAAAATACTGAGTTCAAAATCTGTCTTTGAATCTAATCAGCACTTTTATTGTCATAAAAGACAACTGTGAGTTGTGACGCCACCAGTGCAGAGTTTGCTCTACTCTGGCAGCATTTGGGTGCGACTGCTTCTGAAATAAAGACAAGATGTGAAAAATGTGGCTGGGGAATTTACATCTTCCGCTTTATATGGACATTTTATGTATTTAAAACATTTAAACTGATTAAATATTTCCGTTAAAGTTCCAATTAATCCCACAATGTAAAACAGATTAAATAAGAGTGCTTTTTTATTTGTCGATGAGAGACCAAAGCCGCATCAGTCATATAATAACTATAAGCTGCTGCAGGACAATAAACTCAGATATTGAAATAAGCCTTCAAACATTCCTAATCCAACTCCTTTAGAGCCACAAAGTCCTTCGTTTTCCAGGGCAGCTGGCTGTTCTCTCTGTTCTCGTCTCATTTCAGAAGCTGAAATGTGATGACATTTCACAAGCAGCTGCAACATAAAAAGACTCCTCCACTGCTACAATTGAAGGTCTTGCTGCTTTCATTCTCCGCTCAGGGTTGTGCCCAGGATTTCAGAAACAATACTGTCAGCTCGTCTCTCTGAATATGCCTTTAACTTCTTTGCACATCAAGAGAATTAACTTTTTTTTTTTTTTATCCCTCCATGAACAATCACTCAAGCTTTGTCACATTTCGTAGAGAGCAGCGTACTTCATAAATTTTGATGCTTTGGGCTGTTTGTCTTGCTGGAAGATCTGCAGCATCTCCAGCTTGGTTTCAAGTTTTGCAGTATTTAACTTTTTTTTTTCTTTTTTTTTACTCAAAGTTAGCTGCATAAAGCTCCAATTTAACTATAAGCAACTTCTTTGCCTCAACTAAAGAGAAGCATCTCCCACAGCATGATAATGCCACCGCCATGTTTTACTGTGAGTGTATAGGGATGAAGCATGGCTCTAATCTGCCCCCTACAGGCCAGTTTAAAACTCCAAACAGGACAGACTTTTTTTCCTAAACACGTTGAACACCATGTATTCCTTCCTGCTCACCTCAAAAGGACTAATTTGAAGTTTGAAGCAGTAAGGTTAAAAACAAGAGAAACTAAATAGGTACGAATACGGTGGCCCTGAAGTGCAAACTGCAACTACAAATCTAAAAGCGCAACTACATTAAGGAAATCGCAACTACATAAAGCAAAGCGCAACTACATAAAGGAAAACACAATCACATTAACCTACCGGAAAAGGTAGGTACCAGTGGGAAACATGAGACATCGCTGACTGGACGATGGCGCCGTTTGACCCTTGAACCGGAAGTCATTCTGCCTGCTGCGGCTTTTGAAAACATGGATATTGTCGGCGCCCCAAACATAGCTGCCGTTATCCAGGAATATTTTGAATCAGGACATACGTACGAGGTGATACTGGATATGTTCAAGATTAATCACGAAATTTCAGTTAGTTTGCGTACACTGATGACACACTTAAAAGAAGCTGGACTGTTCAGACGACGCAACTTCCGGTTGAAGGGTCAAACGGCGCCGTCGTCCAATCAGCGATGTCTCATGTTTCCCACTGGTACCTACCTTTTCCGGTAGGTTAATGTAATTGTGTTTTTCTTAATGCAGTTGCACTTTGCTTTATGTAGTTTTGTTTTTCTTAATGTAGTTGCGCTTTGCTTTATGTAGTTTTGTTTTTAATAATGTAGTTGCGCTTTGCTTTATGTAGTTTTTTTTTTTTTTATGTAGTTGCGCTTTGTTTTATGTAGTTTTGTTTTTCTTAATGTAGTTGCGCTTTGCTTTATGTAGTTTTGTTTTTCTTAATGTAGCTGCGCTTTGCTTTATGTAGTTTTGTTTTTCTTAATGTAGTTGCGCTTTGCTTTATGTAGTTGTGATTTCCTTAATGTAGTTGCGCTTTGCTTTAGGTAGTTTTGTTTTTCTTAATGTAGTTGCGCTTTGCTTTATGTAGTTGTGTTTTCCTTAATGTAGTTGCGCTTTGCTTTATGTAGTTGCGATTTTCTTAATGTAGTTGCGGTTTGCTTTATGTAGTTTTGTTTTTCTTAATGTAGTTGCGGTTTGCTTTATGTAGTTGTGTTTTTCTTAATGTAGTTGCGCTTTGCTTTATGTAGTTGCGATTTCCTTAATGTAGTTGCGCTTTGCTTTATGTAGTTTTGTTTTTCTTAATGTAGTTGCGCTTTGCTTTATGTAGTTTTGTTTTTCTTAATGTAGTTGCGCTTTGCTTTATGTAGTTTTTTTTTTAAATGTAGTTGCGCTTTGTTTTATGTAGTTTTGTTTTTCTTAATGTAGTTGCGCTTTGCTTTATGTAGTTTTGTTTTTCTTAATGTAGCTGCGCTTTGCTTTATGTAGTTTTGTTTTTCTTAATGTAGTTGCGCTTTGCTTTATGTAGTTTTGTTTTTCTTAATGTAGTTGCGCTTTGCTTTATGTAGTTGCGATTTTCTTAATGTAGTTGCGCTTTGCTTTATGTAGTTTTGTTTTTCTTAATGTAGTTGCGGTTTGCTTTATGTAGTTGTGTTTTCCTTAATGTAGTTGCGCTTTGCTTTATGTAGTTGCGATTTTCTTAATGTAGTTGCGCTTTGCTTTATGTAGTTTTGTTTTTCTTAATGTAGTTGCGGTTTGCTTTATGTAGTTGTGTTTTTCTTAATGTAGTTGCGCTTTGCTTTATGTAGTTGCGATTTCCTTAATGTAGTTGCGCTTTGCTTTATGTAGTTTTGTTTTTCTTAATGTAGTTGCGCTTTGCTTTATGTAGTTGCGATTTCCTTAATGTAGTTGCGCTTTTAGATTTGTAGTTGCAGTTTGCACTTCAGGGCTACCGTATATGAATACCTCTGTACAGAAATAAAACTGTGAATTTATTTCTTGTTGGACAAGAAGAAAGAAAATGATTCCTCCTTGCAGCAGACCACCCTGTGCACGTATTTAATAAGACTAAAGGGGAAGGGCTGGTTTAGTCTTTGATGGCTGGCAGAGTCATTGTTCATTATCTGGCTCTCTTTGATGACTATCTGCTTTCAAACATTGGAGTAAATTAAAAAAGAGCTCTCAAAAAGGAAAGATCCTTTGTAGAGTGTTTTTTTAACTTTCCTAGTAACATGGTTTGAATTACCAATACAAACCTTTGGTTACTATTTGTAAATTAATTAAACCTGCCTTTGATTAAAAGCAGTACTTGCACTTTGTCAACTGAGGGGAAACCTGAGAGAAATAAAGAAGAATGTCCAAAGGAGGGTTACTGTAATAACCTCTGAGCTTTCACCATAGCTGACCATGAGACATCATCCATGTAAATAGGCTAAGATATGAATATATATTTATTCCTAAATGGTTCCCATGATTGTTTGGTTTAACATCTTTCAATGAAACACTTAAATTGTTGCTAAAAAACAACTGTAATCTGGCATTTTTTAGTCCAGAAGCACAATCTTACAAAGAAAATCAATGAAGGACTCTTTTTCAGTATGCTGCCAGAGTCTGCATGGTTCAAAGAGATCATGATGTCACGCCATCCGATATGACAGAGTAATTAGTCCTGAGCAGAGGGTGATTTTGCTTTTATTGATCCTTTGCTTCACACCTTCACAGCGATTTGTGGTCTGTTCTTCTAAAATAATTAAAAAAACTCAACACATTAACATTTCATTAAAAAAAATATACAGTAGCATCCATTTAAAATGGCCCTTCCCAGTCAAACGCCAGCCGAATAGCAGCCCACTTCACTCCAACTCCCCGTGAAATCCCCTCCAACTTCCAGCCACTGAAGTGACCTCCTCTTGCATATTTTTTTATTCTGACTCCACACTTTCACTGAATTACAGGGTCTGACCAGGAGATGACGCTCTTAATGTCCACAAATCATGACAGAAAGAATATTTTAGTACAAATATTGATGTTTAAAAAGGAATTTTAGGGGACCGGTCAAGGGCCCATCAAGGAAAGTGGGGAAATGACAAATAGGCCTGTAGACAGCATCTGATTCGTAGGGAGGATGTGAGAAAACGGCTCACCAGCCCCCATCTCACGTCAGAGGAGGAGTAAGCAGATGACTTGCAAAAAGGTGGTAAGAACCAGCGGACGACAAAATTCCAGTTTAAAAGCGTGTAGCGGTTTATTTACCGGTGTGACGGTGAAGACAAAAAAAACCCAAAATACTTTCAAACAAAGAAAACAAAACCATCCATTGCAGGCAATACAAAACACTGACAGCCTCACAGCCAGCTGACTTTAAATATAGTCTCTTTAAGCAGCCCTCCCAAGCCATTGTGAGTGTGCCCCTTAAATAGGCCCACCAATAACCAGCCAATTGGGACAGCCCAACTAAACAGGAAGGCAAATCCCCAATAAAGCACAGTTAACATTGTAAAAAGAAATACAGCAAAGAACATCACTCATACAAAAACATACATAATTATGAAATCATTTAACCACGCTAACAGTCCGCATTCACCTAATAATTACCATGCAAACAATTATTACATACATTGAAGTCCCACTTAACACCCCTGTCCCCACATAGTATTTTCCAATGCCCTGGGACAATGGATAAGAGACTGGCTCCGATGCGGTACGTGTTTCAACACGGACCAGTATGCTGACGGACCAAGGGCGAGAAAGTGTAATTTGACTGGGAAGTTTTATTGCTGACTACGGAATGTATACTGAAGGTGTCGCAGTGGGTACCTTCAGAGTTTGCTATGTTGGGGAGTAAGTAAAGTGTTGAACGAAAGGTGAGTTAATTTCGGAACTAGCGTAAATTACCGGGTAAATTTTTTGGAACTGCCGCCGCCATGTCGGCCGGTCTGTGGTGCATGCTGGGAAATGTAGTGAAAGACGGCGGCTACACTTCGGGAACAGAGGGGGAAAACGGCTCTGTTTTCACAGAGGAAATAGGAACTTAAACTGGGAGGTTGTCCTCTAACTGAACGTTTCAATTATGTTAATTAAAATCCTTCACATTGTGCATGTTGATGTTTTGAACACTGGTCCTCATGCAGCCATGAATCCCGTTTACTGCTCTAATGGTAGCTGTAAAGATGCATCTTCTGGTTTCAGAGTGAAGAAAATAAATACACTCTTTGTTAAATCATATTCTAGCAGAGCGAAACAGAAACTCACAGAAAATTATGAAGAAAAGTAAGATATAAATAATTCTAAAACATATTTTAGTTCCCCTTAAAAGGCTGCAATTCTAAAGTCATTTTTCAATAAATAAACATTTCTACATATTTTGGATTCCATGCAATAGAGAATTTTTAGTAGATTTATCCTTAGAGCTTCTAATAAATGCACATTTATCATCTGCCGTCTGAAATTACATATTTTTAAAGGTATAATCTTCTGTTTTACAACAGGACAAGCAAGAAAATGCTTCTACAATCCTGCAAACATTTCATCACTGCATCTAATACCCAGAGTTAGATGATTCACAAAGAATGTAAACAATCAAAGTAATGCTGCAGCCCAATTAAGCTCACAAACATGCAGAGAAGCAAGAAGAAAAATATCATAATCCCATGATCTAAGATTCTTGTAGGAATTACCAATGGATTCCTTGCCCTAAAGAGGAGCAAACAGTTTCAACCAAAATTCTTCATTCTGTATGATTTGTGGTTGCATTAGTTGACAGTCCCTGGATTTCCAGCACATCTCTAAAGGCACCATCAGGATGAATGTAAAATGTGGGTTTTTTTGAAGCCAGACATCAGATTTATTTTTCAGGGCGAGCCCGACTTATTCTGCCTGTTTGACAGCAGCAAAGCTCGGTAGTCTGTCTTACTGTAGATCTGTCAACAACTGATGACAGCAGTTCCAATCTGCAGAAGCAGGTTGGGGTTAGGATATGGACATGTGCAGAAGACTAAAACATCCTGAACCTTTTCACATATTTTAATAGGATATTATGTGTTACATCAGCACAAAGCTGTGGATAAATGAGAGGAATCAAATGGCTAAGGGTCTCTAGGACTTTACATATAGTAGATAGGAATAGTTTAGGTTTAGTCCCCTTGAACGAGGCCACTGTTCACTACAGCTGCAGGTTTTTGGAGGAACATCTCTCACTATGTGCATCTATTCTTTGCAAATTGACTCAAACTTATTGGAGAAAGAGCTGAAATGGATTTTGGACTCGGCCTTGCAAAGACATGAACATGCTGTGGGCTAATTAATAAGGTGTGAATGTTTTGTTGAAGCATATGTAGAGTAGACAAATAGAATAGAAAATTCCTTTATTGTCCCACAGTGGGGAAAGTGTGGTGTTACAGCAGCAAAGGTTATAGTAGAAATGGTAACACAATCTACACCTTAGAAAAGTGTATAAAAGTCACAGATAGGAAAATAAAACAAATAGAATGTTCTGTAAAAGTTCCGTAAAACAATCCACTTGGGTTTCCAAGGTTTGAAGACATTTCGCATCCCCCCAAGAAAGATTTCTCAATTCAAATGTCTGGATCGGCAGTGAGTTTAAGGCTTTATAGAGACAAGGCCTTGTATTTCTTGGAAACATGCAAATTGAAACAGACAAGCGGGTCGTTTGGTTCCATTGTTAGCCTGTAATATCTGAAACCTGTCTATGATTGTTAAGGGTCGGTCGTTAAAAGAGGAAGAGGAGGTACTTTGTTCCTCTGTGATGGGCTGGGGTTGTGGTAATACCTGGAAGGGATCATCTCTATAACTGAATTGTAAGTTTTTGAAAGCTGGAATCTGATATATATAAATCCTCAAACTCACTGCGGATCTAGACATTTGAATTGAGAAATCTCCTTGGAGGGGAAGCGAAATGTCTTCAAACCCTTGGAAACCGAGTCCAGTGGATTGTTTTGAAACTTTTACGGAATGACTGAGAATCTTCATCAGCAAATAGAATGTTGTACTGTCAATTGTTTTTACATTATAAATACTACTACAGCTGAGGACATTTTTACAGTTATGGATATTTGAAAATAGCAGCAACATCAGAGATGTGCAAAACAACGGCAGCATGTTATTTAAGAGACTAAGACAGAAACTGTGCAAAAATCAGCATGAATGTAACTTATTGAGGTTGTTGAGAACAGTGATGGTTATAAAGTCTTCCAGCTGATGGGAGACAGGATCTGTGATAACGCTCCCTGGTGCATTTAGGGTGCAGCAGTCTGTGATTAAAGGAGCTGTCCAGTTCAGCACCAGCTACATGCATGGGGTGGAAGACATTATCCAACAGAGATGGTAATATAGTTAGGATCCTTTTGTTTCCCACCCCCTGCAGGCATCCAATCACAGAGATGCTAATCCGGCCGTTTTCTCTCAGCTACAGATAATCCGCTGCTCAGCGCCATAGAAGATGGCTGATGCCACAACAGAGTCATCGAAGGTCTTTAGGAGCGGTGACCGCACTCCAAAAGACCTCAAGTCTCGTTAGCAGGAAGAGTCTAGTCTGACCTTTCTTATATAGAGTCCAGTCCAGTTCGTTATTCAGATGAACACCTAGGTTCTTATAAGAGTCCACTATCTCAATTTCTGTGCCATGAATGTTCACCGGTGTCAGTGGGGTGGATTTGCTTCTGCGAAAGTTGACCACTAGCTCCTTGGTTTCCTCTGCATTAATCAGAAAGTGGTTCTGCTGGCACCAGACCAAAACATTCTGAGTCCACTGTTGATACTCTGAGTCATCCCCACCTGAGATGATGCCAACTATGGCAGAGTCAGCAGAGAACTTCTGGAGGTGGCAGCGTGTGGAGCTGATGGAGAAGTCGGCAGTGCAGAGGGTGAAGAGGAACGGTGCAAGCACAAAATCGGGACCTATTTTGACAGTAACGGTGGTGATAATTTAGGAACTATATTTATAAAACATTATACTGGGCAAGTAAAAATTGTTTCTGGGCTAATGAAATGTGAAAGTCACTTGCCCTAAGGGCAAGTGGTAAAAATCCTTAACGTCAACCCCTGTTATGCATATTTTTTTTCCATCTACTGCACAACTATCCACTACTTTATATTCTCTGTCATTCAAAATCAAAGTAAAATAAATAGAAATTGCAGTTGAATATTTTGCAACTAAAATGTTCAAATTAAAACTTCCTGTGTTTTATACCTCCGCTCCAGTTTTTCTTTGAAGTTATTCCACATTTTACAAACACAGCGTGGAAAATGTGTGTTTATGCTGAGCTGAACATCTTCATGACCGGTGACCCTTTAGCTTTGATTTCTGGGATCTGAACCAAATGGTTTAAGATTTGTAGAGTCTGTATGGACCATCTTTGATGCTCTGCTGAGGGGCCACTGTGGTGCACCATCACCTATTTGGGTCAAACCAGCCACAAGAAAAACCTGCAACAATAAATTAATCCATTTCAATATGGCTCCACTGGTGGAGTATAGGACACAGTGACATGCTGGATAATTTCTAAGATGTGATGTTTAACCTCCTTAAACCCCTTTAGGTTGTAATTCTCTGCAGTAATTACCTCAGTGGGGCTTAAATGTGAGATCTGGCAGATGGATCACCATTATGTGTTATTTCAGGTGCTATTTCACACAGTTAAAGGTGGAACATGAACAGCTCCCTGCTGCTGACAGGACTGAATGGAGTTTGCTTCAAAACAAATACCTAAATGAGTCCTGAAAAGTTTTGAAATCTGCTGCGAAGCGAATGAATAATAAAACCGCTACACTTTTCTTCCCCCTTACACTCCTGTGCAACACAATGAAATAGGATAGGTTTATGAAACAGCAGGAAATGCAGTCGGTTCAGTTCACAGCACATGATGCATACAGTACTTCTTGTTTCTAAAAGCAAAGGAACAAGAAATACTCATCTAAACAACCTCCATGAGCTCTGCAGGAGGTTTTATGCTACAGATGAGTCAGAGGAAGGTCTACAACTATTCTTCAACACTTATCTGCTCAGTTCTTTCTGTGAAGATGTTTTCGTTTCAGAAGAAAACCTCGGTTCAGTGTCAAAAAAAGGCATTTCTAATGTACTTTTGCTTATTTACCACAAATGATTTATCACCGTTTCTTTTTAAGTACTATTTTTTAACAGCATCAGAAAAGTGAAAATGACTTATGGAGATAACAGGGTTCCTACAGCATAAGGTAAGTTAAATTCAAGACTTGTTAAGACTTTTTAATGCCACTTGAAATAAAAATTTAAGACCAAATTAACAAGAAACACAAGAAAAACATGCTTGCAACAACTTAACCCAAAGGTTTATTTTAACATAAACCACTGCACTAATGTTTCAAATGTTGAAAAGCTTCCCATACAGGAAGAAAGCTAAAAACACACAAATGACAGATATATTTTAACAATTATTTAACTGAATTCACACACTTTGTTTTAGCAGGGAACAAAACAAATCAGTTTTAAAGCCACAACATAACCAGTGCTAAGTCTTTTTTGCAGCTATTTTTCTTTGTATGGTTTTCTTAGTATGTTTGATTTGGTGATAAGTGGAGGCGTTGCAGAGACAAGGGTGGAACCAAACTGAGAAATACCGGCTGTTTCTCTGTAACTCCATTTTGACGCTTTGTGTTTCGTGCTTCGCATGTGCGACTCCACTGCCTTAATTCCCATCGTTCCGAGCTTGAATTAATTCTTGCACAAAATCCACTGAGCCTCATGTATGTTCCCTGGGTTTAGGCATGGAGGAAACTCTTTTTGTTACATTTACACTTGCTCAAATTTTCAAGACAAAAAAATAATGGTGCATCTCCCAAATGTCCCGGCCGCAACAACGCTTTAATTGTTTCTGCTTTTGGGACGGAACCAATAATTGCGAGCCATTTTTTTCTTTTTACTAAAAAGAAAAAAAAAATTGTCAATTTTAATGTTTTATTTAGATTACAAAAATAAATCGTGATAAAAATAATCCTATTTATGATGTTTTAAAAATTAAGACCTACGAAACACTGATTTAAAGCTACAGTGTGTAATTTTCAGCGACATCTAACGTCCAGACTGCAGACCGCAGCAACATGAACATCTTCCCCCCACCGCTTCTCCCCCCCAACAGTACGGCGAGCGTTACGGGACAAAATGTCTTCCACGACGTCCGCATCACCTACCTTCTCAAGTGATAATACCAATTAAGGCCTTAGTGTTATTTTGAAGAATTCAATGCCTTTTAAGGCTATTTAAGGACCCGCAGGAACCCTGGATAAAAACAGCACTGGTGATGAAAGGGAAGGAATATGTTTATAAGGTTTTCGACAGAACTTCACCCTCAGAAGACAAGTAATGTGCAAAGTTCCGACATTTGACATCTCAAAAAATTTGTTTAAGGAAAAAATAGTACTATAGAAATGTTAAATAATAATAAACTTCTGATCTGTATTTGTTTCAAAGACAAAAAAAAAAAAAAAAAACAGCTAAAAAGGCAAATTCTAGAAAATGGTTAAAAAGTGACCCTCCACTATGGAGGATAAAAAGTGCCAAAATTAAATAAATAAATACAGCATTACATAAATAATTAAATGTGTCAATAATTAATTAAATGTGGAATTAAATAAATAAATGTGTCATTCGTTAATTGAAACCACGTCACTAATATAAAGTGCCACAATTAAATAAATAAATACAGCGATAAACAATGAATTATATGTGGTGGTTATCTAACACCTGATTGGTCACCCTGCACATTAAGGCGAAGCAAATCGATTACAGAGACTCGATTCGCGTTAACCCCGCCCCCTAACTTTGATGGGTGAGTTTGACAGATTCTTTTAATGGTTTCGATGCACTGCGAAACAGGACCATAAAATAATTAAATGCACACTGAAATAATTATATATTTTTTTAATAAAATGAAGACGTATTTTATTAAATTAATGACACATTTATGTATTTAATTCCTTATTTATTTAATGAATTACACATTTAATTAATTGTTTATTGCTGTATCTATTTATTTAATTGTGGCACTTTATATTAGTGTCGTGGTTTTAATTAATTATTGACACATTTAATTATTTATTTAATGCTGTATTTATTTATTTAATTTTGGCACTTTTTATCCTCCATACTCCACACCTTACGCAATGGATTTTAATAGTAGAGGAAATCTTCACAATGGAACAACACTGGGGGAAGTGGTTTGATTGCACTAATCGGGAAGCACTTACCCTTAATAAGACTGGAACGGCAGACGAACCTTTTTAAAACTTATGACACTAAATTCACTAAACTCGGACTCTGTTATACCTTTGCTATATTTTTATCACCCTTCTTTGTTCACATTCCTTTTTGTGTGTTTTATGCAAAATTGAAAAATACTAAATAAAAGTAAAAAAAATACAGAACCCAACTTACCATCCAGCTAATCAATACCACCGTTTTTGAAATTTTTGTAAAAGACTAATCAAAGCCAGATGTTAAACTAAAATATAAGAAGAATCTAAAGATATACGTATAATACTGAAAAATGCTTAAATATGAAAATGTAAGGAGCGTCAATTAAAAAAGAAATTTGAACAGTCGGGAATGCCGTAGAGGGATGGATGAGAAAGAATGGACAAAAAAAACACTTTCTATAGATTACTTTTCAAGAAAGTAGTTTTAATAAATTCCTTATATTCACAGTTGAAAAGGCAAAAAATACACATAAGCTAAGATACCATCAGGTCCACATGATTAGAGCATCATTACTCAGCATTTTAAAGGACGTTTGTGTCGTTTAAACCACAGAAATTTAGTTAGTGGCTCCTGATGGATGAAGTAGGAGTGAACACCTTTTTGAGATTAATGGAGATTGCATTTTAAGAGTCTGGTAAACAAATTAAAGAGATCTTAGAAGGACTTAAATTGGGTGATCTGTTTTCTACCAGAGGAGGACATTTAAAAACAGCTACTAACATGAGAGTCTGACCATGTGTGAAAGCTCAACCTAAAAATATAGCTCACAACGCTAAAAGAAGGCTCCCAAAACCCCAAGATGTCATCCATGGATTTACAACAGGCTACTGCTGGTATCAAGTGTGTTTCTGTGAGAAACAAAAATAAAATAAAAAACTTATAGTGTGCAAATGTGTTAAAGGAAATATTATTAATCTAAGAAAATACAAAGATAACAACAAAGTTTCCCAGGAACAAAGAAGACCAACATTTAAAAAATAATATTTTAATATAAACAAACAAAATTTACCATTAATCTCAAGTTAAACTAACTTTTATGTGGTTGTATGGCAAGTTTAGCAAGACAGCGCTGCCCCTCTCCCACCTGTTGCTGCCCACTGCTGGTCCCTCTTCCTTTCTAAGACATCATACGTATAGCCTCGCTAATAACTTTCTAGACTTACCTTAATCTATAGAGATCAAAAAGAAAAAAATATTCTGCACAAAAAACATCAAATATAAACTAACCTCAGTGGGTTTTAATGAACATTTCTGTTAATGCAAAACAAATGGTTTTCTATCTAGGGCATAATGTTTTTATCTCTTATTATGAAAACTAAATCAGGCATTTCTGGTTTTAAAAAATTCTATTCAAATAGTTAAAAATTGTGTTTTTACCTAACTTAATCCCAGATTATCATCCTTTAAAAATCGACCAACTGATGGTTACTCAGTGTAATAGTTGGCGATCAAGCTTTATTTTAGAGCATGAAATGATCTGCGGACGCAGCTGCAGATCATCACAGCCTCAACGAGGCTGCATCACTTCATTCACTGATGCTCCACCATTAATCTAGACTCAACACTTAACCTTTGTTCAATTGTTTAAGCCCAATTTGATGCACTACAGCAAAGTGAAGCCCCTTTCAATGATACCCTTGTTTAAATGCTCTGTTAGTAAATTTAATTAACTCAGCAGTTAATATTCCTGGAACTGAACTGAACTAGTGGAAGTAAAATCCAGAGGATCTTTCCTTCTCATGTCATCTTTGCTGCGGTGTCCATTAGGTCATTTTATTAAGCAGAGCAGACCATTTCTAATATCCAAAAGCTTTTTTTTTTTTTTTTTTATCTTATTCAATAACTAACTCAATACCTTTTTTTTTTCTTTATTTTATTTATTGAATGAGTTTGTCGTTTTTCCGTTTCGGTCACAAATCCTTGATAAAACCCTCTGGAATAAACATTTTGGTCGAGATCCAATTTAACTTTTAATGAAAATAAATCTGTCATGGTTGCAAAAAAAATATGACAGCAGTGGGAAACACACGACTCAGAACCAAAAAAAAGTTTCATATTGAAAACTTTCAGTTCTGTGCAGGAAGTTGGGGCTAAATTAACTGAAACAAACAGCTCATACCTGACAGACACATGGACAGGACGCAGAGGCTAGATATCATCGATTATTAACCTAACCCATGGCCAGACGGACCTATAAATCTTTCTCTTTTGGTGGAAGTACCTTACAAAGCATTACAGAAACACTCCTATTTTAAGCTGCTCCTTTCTGGCCTAAATGTGCACCTCATAACAGACACCGTCTGGAGACAACCTGCTCTTATTCCAGCCAGTTCTGCACATCTGAATTTATCTTAAAGTACATAAACAAAATGAGTAGCGCTTGTGCAGCCAGGTAAAGCCTGAAAGCATGCTACTTTTCATAAGCATCTGGATCATTGAATATAATCATAGGGAATATTTGAGACTAAGTGCTACACAGACTTCTAAAAACTCCCAAAAGTACCTCTTATGAAGCCTAAATGTGTTAGATATAGACTGAGTATCCTCTACAGACTCTTCCTCTGCTAAAAGTTGTTTAAAAAAGCTGATCATATGTGCAGCACTGTTTACACTAAATGCTGTGCGCCTCAAAGCGAGAGTATCGGACCAAAACGTGTTTTTTTAGGTCTAAACAGCGTCTCCAGCAAAGGCTGCTGCACAGATTAATAACTGTGGTGGAAGAAGATTCAAAGGAAGATATTTTTTGTGATAGTGAGGTTTTAAATTAGACTTGGACGAAATTTATTGTCATTTTGTACAAATGAAATTTCTTCTTGTACAGCTCGTAAGACATTTCTTAAAGTGCAGCAGTAGTCAATGTAAACGTGAAGTTCAAGGAAGTATATGCCAGGATTCCTGTCTGTGTGTTTGTGTTTCTGTGTTTGTCTCCCTTCCTCCACCAGGAGGCGCCTGGTTCTGGTCCGCCTCCTCACACACCTGCAGATGGTTTACTCGTTATCAGAGTGTTCTTAAGCTGCTGACTGCTACTACCTCAATGCTAGAGTGTTTGCCAGTTTTGAGTACTATAGCCAAGCTGAGTTTTGCTGAGTCACGCTGAGTTCTTGTCAACCTGAGTTTTAACATTGTTTTGTCTTTGCCTCTCGGCAGGAAGTCATCCTGCAAACTGGATTTTTTTCTGACCTTCTCTCCCTGGAAGGATCATCTGAGCTTCAAACTGAGCTAAGGATTTAAACTGGAGGTTTGAATCAACTTTTCCCCAAGAGATCGTTTGAGCTTCACACTGAGCAAGGGATTCACCTCCACTACGACCCATTCAAGTACCGCAGGAAATCTGAGTGGCAGTCAGCTTCTCCGTTCACCTCCAAACAACCGCATTCTGGGTAAACCCTGTTCCGTCCTCCACCGAATCAGACAAACACTGGAACAACAGCACACAGTCTGGAGTCAAAGAGTCAGCAACTTCTCTGGAAACGTGAGTCAGCAACCAAATCCTCCTCTTCAAGTTCACAAATCAAATTTCCCACTGAGACTAAACTAACCGCAGCGTCTTCCCCTCACCTTTCAGTTCCGGTTGAGCAGTGTTCAGAGCAACACTGGATTCTTCACTATCTCCTAATAAACCTGTTAAACCTTTTCCTGGTCTCCCTGTTTGGTCTTCTGCATTTGGGTCTGATCTTTAGTAAAATCATGACAGTATAGAGAACACTTTTGTACATCAGTTTTTAAATTAATCCATTTTTACCATTACTACAGTATCTGAGTAAAACTATGTCTTATTGTGCATCCATACCCCACCACTAAGTTTAAAACAATATAAGGAGCCTCCATCCTGGCAGAAAGAACATCTGTAGCATTTTTGTCAATTTTCGTTCACCTATAACAGAGCTCACGGATTAGCGGACCGCGGTCCGGATCCACCTGCTGGCTGATCTGGACCCAGCCTGATTTAAAACTTTTATAAATTACCACATGTTGTCTCACAACTGTGTCTAAACATCACTTGCGCCGCTTCTCCTGTTAATACGGTAAAGCCATCCGGAGCGTCCGGCTCCAGGCTGCACGTGATCCAAATGAGCCAATGAGCTGTCAGTCTGGGTTGCTGCTGCTGCTACTTTTAGACACAGCAGACAAACCTGTGGCAAGCTGGGCGATGGGAAAGGAGAAGACGATGAGAAAAAGAGAGCAGAGAAAGTGTGGACTGCTGGAAGAACTGCGGTGAACTGTTGAAAGAAAAGTGAAATGGCGTGCTCAAAGATGACCCTGCACATTTAGAGGATGTTTGGCTCAACCTGCTGCTGTGAAGCAGGATTCTCCACCATGAACAGAATCAACAATAAATCTGGATCCAGGCTCAAAATGAGCACCTTGATATGTGCTTGGGAATGGCTTAGTCTCCATTCAAACCCAGGTTTAAAGCCTTGCGGGGCAGCCTAAAGCCCACTGCCAACATTAAGACAGAAAAAAGAAAGGTTGAGGTGTTTAAGTATGTGAATCAGGAAATTGTCTATATACCAAATTGAACGACTGTTGTTCTCTATTTCAAAAAACACTTTACATTTTAAAATGTAAAAATTTTGTATTTTCTTTATATTTGAAAAGTCAATGTATACTATGGATGCATAAAAATATCATTTTATTTTAGTGTTAAATTCTGTTTAAAGTTACAGATTATAATTAAAAATGTCTCTGGACCTTTACTGATCAATGATTTTCTTCATTCGGACTCCGTTAAATTTTTAATTGGTTATCTCTCATCTATAACATGAAGCTTTGGTTTACCTGTTAATTATTCCTCCCTTTGTGATGCTGCAACTATGCTGCTGTCTCGGCTTTTGAGGCTTAGGAGAGCTGTGGAGGGGGGAGGTTATGGCCTAGATTTTGCAATCCATGAATAAAGCTGGAAGGACAAAATCAACAAAACCAAAACCTTATTTAACCCCAGCTGCTGATCCGCTTCTTCATTTCATCAAGCTGGGAAAGCTCAAGTTGCCTGCTAACTGTATTATAAGCCTGCACAGCAGCCGGTTGTGGAAGTGAAGCATCTCAGCAGTCTGGGTAACGACCCTCCGGATGCAAATGAAAAATAAGTCTCCGTTAAGTATGCATGGAAACCCACAAAGCACACTAAAACTGCATCTCTGTGTCAACAAGCGAGTCTGCAGGAACAGACCATCAAGAGGCTTCAGCTGCAGAGGAATATTCACATCATCTCCAGATAGAAAGGAAACAGACTGAAGACACCAAGATGAAGGAGTCTGAATATCAAGGGAGGAATCTTTAAAACGGAGAAGTCTCAGATAGGGATGAATCCCAGATGACAGGGACAGGAGATAAAGAGGAAACACTTGTTCCTTGAACTGTTTTATGTTTAGATTTTACTGACAAAAATGGTTCAAAGCAAGTCAGCAGCCAAACTTCAAGGAGATGGAAACCTGTGCGTGTTATGACCAAAAAATACAGATCACCTGTCATGATTTTGGCTAATGACTGGCCAGTGGTGACCCAGTCCAGGGTTTTATTGTCACTACACTGTCACAAGTACAGCACAATGAAATTCACTCTCTGCCCCATCCCCTTGGGGAGCAGTGGACAGCCATGTCAGGCGCACGGGGAGTGGGTTTCGGACTCACAACCTCAGGATTCCAAGCTTTATGCCCTAACCACTAGGCCACCACTCCTCCTGGTAAGTACCTTGGTGTTTCTGACTTCCTGATCCTGACCCGTTCTGCCTTTCAACCACTGAGCCTGCCTGTTTATGTTCTGATCTGTTTGCCTAACCTGGCTTCTGACGCCTGCATGACGCCTGCAAGATGCAGCGGACGCTACCCAGAGTGTCCCAGACACTCTGGGTAGCGCCCACCAGCTGGATCCTATCTGGTTCTCTAGGCATGGACTGAACTTGTAAACCAGGTTAGTGACTCACTTTTAATAATCTTCCTCCGTTAGATTTACATGGTCACTAACCTGTGTTTCCTCTCCCCGGAGTTTCCTGCATCTGATGTCCTAGCCCTTGCCACTGCAAATTCACAGGCGGTTTAGTTAAACGCTTTTTAAATGATCTCACTGTCTTTCTTGCCTCGAAAACTAGGTCCTTCTTTTCTAACTCATGAAAGCATTTTGTGGAAAGTTAAGATCAGAATGAATCACTGTAGCAGAAGTGGCTGTCAGAGGTCCACCTTCACCATCCTGAGTGTTTTGGGTGTCCCCTGCAGTTGAAGACCAGACCTGCATGAAAAGATGATTTCTGCAGTATTCTACAGCCTCTGTTGTGGCACTGGGTAGGCGATTGCACCATTTGCATCAATTGTGCTGGGAAAGATGGTGGATGGTGATAAGGTGGCAGACAAACTCCGAAACAAGCAAACAGAAAAACAAATGCAAACGGAAAACGCTGCAAACAATACAAGTGCGGCAATCACAGAACGTTAAGTGCTCCAGACCAATAGAGGGAGTCGAACAAAGAACTAATTGGACCAGAGCCTCCTTACAAACAGAGAGTCAAGCTTTAACGCAGAATAGTAGGACAAAGGAAAAAAGTCTTACACTCTTCGAGTGTAACAACTAGGCATTGCAGCTAACGATTATTTTGCTAATTGATTAATCTGTCGATTATTTTTTGGACTAATCGATTAATAGTCGGATAGCAAAAGGTTCCTAAAAGAAGATTTTTTTTACAGAATGTGAAACTAAAACTTGCATATTTTGGTTTTGCATCACATGTTTTTGCAGCTCGTTTAATTTTTTTTACAATTTACAAGTTAAGGTCACTTAAAGATATTATTTGAAGATACAAAAGAGAGCAAAGCATCCCAAAAGCATGATGTCACCATGTTTTACTATGGGGTCGCTGTTTTCAGGGTAATGCATCTAATAAACCACCAATGTCGCCATGTTCCCTAAGGGGGGACACAAACCAACTTCTAAGAAGGTTGTCACTGATATCAACCAATATATCAGATTTCTACAGTCCTCAGAAAACCGCTTTATTTATCCTAAGCTCACCATTAGAGCAACACTTATTTTTTCCCTATAGTACCTTGTTTAGGTACATAATGGTATCGGAAACTTTGAATTAAAAACTATAATGTTTTTTTCACTTTATAGATGTGTTATTAAAGTCATTGAAGTTTGTTGAGAATTTTAAAAAAGGACAAGACAAAATATATTTGCAAGTCACTTTTCAGGTCCATCCTTATTATTAATATTTATATTTAAAGAGCATCATCATGTCATTTAAATCCTGAGTTATAACACAAAGTTGTTCCCTATTAATAAGAGAGACAATCAGAAGAGGAAGAAGCTGCAGGGGTTAAACTGGGGCTTATCTTTCCCTGCTGGGGCTCGCCGGCACACTGTTCACACCGACAGCCGAGCACGCCGGATCCTCATCTGCTTTGACAGCGCTCATATAGAAGCCATTACACAAACATTTCCTGTGGGGCTGACCACACAGCATGAGCCGCAGATCAATCTGAGCTCCCCACAATCCCTGCAGGAGATGTATGCCACGCACAAGATGATAGAGAGGATGAAGAAACAAGGGGAGGGGAATGTATATTGAAGAGAGACGCATTGAGATCAGAAATGTTCGTGGAGTAATCACAACAGAGGAGTATGAAAGCTGAATGTTTTGACTTTTAGAAAAGCTCACTTACTTTGGACTGAGATGATTCTTCTACTCATGACTGCAGGTGAAACAGAAAATGTTTTTAAACCAAACAGAAAAGATTAGGAAGGAAGGTTGTGTTCCAGGTTCTGAATCTGAACATTTAGTGTTTTCTAGGTCTGGTGTAAACCATCCAACCATCCATCCTTAATGCAGCTCTAAGCTGTTAAAACAGCATCATTTTAGTAATGATTAGCAGCCAATAAAATTTGTTAGAGTCAAATTTCTCCTTCTTGGATTCATTATTGGGAATCCTTTGGCTGGACCAGACCTGTCAGCTTCCTGTGGGCCTCTGAGACCTCAGCCAGGCCGTCGCCACCAGATGATCTGAACCAACTCTAATTCAGACCTTAGAATTAACTCTGTTCATTTCACTTCAAAATTAAACAGCGACATCAGTAGAGCACATCTATTAAATATTTATAAAAGAGAAAAGGCATTATACAAATCCATTCATCGACATCTTCCAAGGCTTTGTGAGATGTCAATGTTCTTTTTATGCTAACTGTTTTTGAAGGGACTATAAAAAATAAAAAAAAATCTAAACCTTACTTAGTCTAGTTTTATTCCTAATTTAAATTGTAGACAGGATAATGTAGATTGAACTAAACACAAATACTGCATAAGTGTCATTGTTTTGATTCTGTTTAAGTTTTGTCATTGTTTTTATATCCATTTTGACTTATTCTAGTTAGTTTTGATTGTATTTCAGTTCTTAGGTATTTCTTGTTTACCCTCAGTTACCCTCCCATCTACTTTTGAAAATACCCTCTCCACTCCGAAAGAAAATGCACATGCACAACCCTGTTCCAGCTCCCGAGAGGGAACGCCTATTAAACACGTGAAAGAGCATGCAAAAGCCCTTTTCTTCTCGTTCACCCACTGTTTAAAAGTTGCTGTTTGCATCGCTCATACAAGCTTACTTTCCAAATGAAGATTTGCAGTTTTTCCACTATGTCAGACTCACCGCCGGTAAGTGAAAATGGGGACGAGCTTGTAGGACGGCCTTAAAGTAAACATATCACCAGAATGACTGACAATTAGGAGGACCACTTATTTTGTTGATCCACACGGAAAAAGAACATCCACCACTTTACATTTAAGTACAGTATTGAAGTACTTATACTTATTCCAAAAAGTGCAGTTAATTGTTTTAAATTTTTTTTGGAATGGCTATAACCTGGATGAATGAGAATCTTCACCAGCATACTTATACGCTGCCTGGCCAACAAAAAAAGGCACCACCTGGATTCAACTAAGCAAATAGGTACAAGCCTCCTATTGGATAATTACTGCAACTGGTGCAATGACTTGCTTCTCATTTCCTAAACGACCATGTCGAAAGACACATCCTGTGGTCGTGGAAAATATGTTAGTCTGTTTGAGAAGGGTCAAATCATTGGCATGCATCAAGCAGAGAAAACATCTACAGAGATTGCCGAAAATACTAAAATTGGGTTAAAAACTGTCCAATGTATTATTAAAAACTGAGAAGGATAGTGGGGACCCATCATCTTCAAGGAAGAAAAAATCTTGAATGATCGTGATCGGCGATCACTTAAACGTGTGGTGAGATCAAATCGAAGAAATCAACAGTAGAACTCAGGGCTATGTTTAATACAGAAAGTAAGAGCATTTCCACACGCACAATGCGAAGGGAACTCAAGGGATTGGGACTGAACAGCTGTGTAGCCGTAAGAAAACCACTAATCAGTGGGGTTAACCGGAAAAAAAGGCTTCAATTTGCTAGGGAGCATAAAGATTGGACTGTGGAGCAATGGAAGAAGGTCATGTGGTCTGATGAGTCCAGATTTACCCTGTTCCAGAGTGATGGGCCAATCAGGGTAAGAAGACAGGCAGGTGAAGTGATGCACCCACCATGCCTAGTGCCTACTGTACAAGCCTGTGGGGGCGATGTTATGATCTGGGGTTGCTGCAGTTGGTCAGGTCTAGGTTCAGCAACAGTATGTGCTGAAAGAATGAGGTCAACTGACTACCTGAATATACTGAATGACCAGGTTATTCCATCAATGGACTTTTTCTTCCCTGATGGCACAGGCATATTCCAAGATGACAATGCCAGGATTCATCGGGTTCAAATTGTGGAAGACTGGTTCAGGAAGCATGACACATTATTTTCACACATGGATTGGCCACCACAGAGTCCAGACCTCAACCCCATTGAGAATCTTTGGGATGTGCTAGAGAGGGCTTTGCGCAGCGGTCAGACTCTACCATCATCAATGCAAGATCTTGGTGAAAAATTAATGCAACACAAAATAAACCTTTTGACATTGCAGACACAGCGAATGTGTGCCGTAATCAAAGCTAAAGGCGGTCAAACAAAGTATTAGAGTGAATGACCAGGCAGTGTACTTATTTACTTAAAAGAGATTATTTCCCAGTCTTTTCCTTGTTTTCTTTCCTATATCTCAATAAAACTAACTTCTGACATAACTTCTCTTCTCCTTAAAACTCACCTGTCTTTCTGCCAGAGACAGCTGACATCTCTGAAATACTTTTGACAATAACCTCTCCTTTGCACCACACGTCAATCAAATCACAGAAACTGTCTTTTTCCATCTTAAAAAATACCACTTGGCCCAGTCCATCACTCTTCTCTGCAGCTGACAGAATGCTCTAACAACACCCAACATGGACTGCTGCGTTTGTTTTTCATGGTACTTGATTCTAAGACATGAAACATTTTAAACAAGCTTTATAGCACAAATCTTCTCTGGATATCGCCACGGAAGATCCTTTAAAAGAGATAACCAACCTAAAAACGCCTGGAAAACTGCATGACAAGCAAGAAAAATTGATAGGGATAATATAAAAAGAAACTGATCTCCATGATGCTGTGCGGGAGAATGAACTTAGACTTAGGTCTAGGCTTAGACTTTCTTTATTGTCATTGCAAAAAAAACACAAGGTGAATCTTGAGAATGGAATGTCGATTACTTGGCTACCAGTGTAACAGAGCTAAGACCTTATTCCTGCAAAATAAATATGTTTTCTATCAGTAAGAGCTAGCTATATACAGGGTAAGAGTATATATACACATATATATTACACTGAGTTATTGAAGAAGTAATATAAACCCAAGCAAAGATAGTTAATGAGGATCAAACGTGTTTCTCCTAAAACTCAGAGTTTAAACTGCATCAAAATATGAAATAAAATCTTCAAAAAAAACTGCGCTTTGTTTTATCAGTGTAATCAAAAATTTAATTACTTCTTCTTTTGCCAAAATCCACTATTTGTTAGGTTTCTTATAAATATGTCATCTAATACATAAAATATAGAGAAATAAGTAAGTGCAATAACTGGTTTCATTTACAGTACCATCAGCTTGTGTTTCTTCATACAAAGTAGGCCAAAGTACAAAGTGTCTCCAGGGTCCTGCATTTTATCGAGTCTGTGGCTGCGTTCGATTTCAGCGGCCGCGTCCTCCAAGGATGCGGTCTACCTGGACTGGGTCCTTGGAGATTCGTGAAAATAAGGAGACATTAAGAGTTTGGCTTTCACCCCCATTCATTTGCACAGGGACAGAAAACAAACCTTTCAATATAACAACAATACCTGCCACATATCCGACTCAACAACCATTTAAAAACTATTTTCATTAATTTTGGATGGAACTATTCACATACTTGTATTATATTGTTAGGTTTATTATTTATACATCATGTGCATTGTTATTCTGTTAGCCAGATTAGACAGAGTAGAAGCCCTTCCTTCACATTGTGGATGTCACTGTGTGTACGGAGGTCATCTAATCAGGACAGCCTTCGTGTCTTTAAAAATACACAGGATATGGGCACATCTTGGAGCCGGACTGATAGAGGAGAGCTATCTGTAACCCTGAGGCATAGAGGCAAGCTGCATGAAGTTCAAGACATGGATAGCGTGTCAGTTTCTGATACGGACAGCTAAACATCCACATGATGCAACACATAGACTCATGAGCTATAAGAAGCAGGAGATGACCTTGTTCAGGGCTTAATCTTTGCCGGACGCTCGCGGACGTGATTTTTGAGCCCACAGCTGTGCAAGCTCCAAGCATTTTCTCTGTCCTGTAACGACCTGATCTGGAATAAACTCTGTTATTTTTTACTCCTGTTTTATAGTCCTTTTTTATATGGTTTTACCAAGTTTGAGTTAAGAGTAGTAAATAACTTGCTCCCAGGAAAAGAACAGTGAGGAAGCCCCCGAGGCGCAACAGCCTTTTTTAGGGGACATAACTTCCTCATTTAACAATATTAAACTGCACTTCCAATATTTACCACTGTTTGGCATCATTTCCCTTTCTCCTCCCATCGGGGAGCAGCCGGTTTGCTTGGACTAACAATGAATCACGGGATATCCAAGGCTACGTAGAACACACCGGACCTGTCCTTGAAAAAACTGGAAAAGAAGGCTGCATTTGTTCGCCGCATAACGAGGAGTCTTCCAATCCAAACTATGACGCTATGACGTAATCGGCCAAAGCATTTGGTCGCCGGAGGATGCGGCTGCTGAGTTCAAACTCATAATTTTCTAGGATGAAGACATGGATAACGCTATTGCTACCTTTGACCTTTCTTTCCTATAAAAAGTCCACCCGGCTCAGTGCTTCTGTTTTTAAATGAGTCACTCTCCTCATTGGAGAAGCTGATGCTGTAAATGCTTTGTTTTTCCTAATCATAGAAGTACCTAACAAAGCTACTCTGTTCAGCAATTAAAGGGACATTTGCTCATCAAGTTAGTTTTCTTTCCCATGAGAAGTATATCTGTAACCTTGCTGTCCTCTTAAACTGTGACGTTGTTCCTGTACTGAAGAAAATGGCTTAGATATCAAGCAAATGTTCCTTTTTCTGCTTTCTCAATCAAAAGCAATACCAACAAAATGTAGATCTAGATAAAGGACTAAAGGGGTGACGTTTTATTCAAAGCAAAGGGAACACAGTAGGAGATTCGACCTGAGGGTAAAACTAAGTACAAGCTTAGCTATAGACTTCAATTCTCTTATACAGTTTGAACCTTCATTACTTTGCAGTACAAGTCCAACTCAGGAAAAAACTGGAGGGAAGGATTGGCTCTTTGTACAATATAGCCCTTAAGGGGACAAAAGCAGGTAAGGTGGGGGATCAAAAGGTGAGAAAGCAAAAATATAACAATTTAATAAGCTCTCAGCCTGCAATGTAAGGAAGGGAGCTGCTTGTAAGAGAACTGCATGGCTGAATGGAGCCTGACAGGTCTAAATGAATGTTAGCCTTGGCCTGGTCTCAGAGCTGAAGGTCTACATCTCATCACCTGAATTATTCACCTCCTGGGCCACTGATTCATCTGCTCAGCCTCAGCGTGGTGTAGCCTGACTGCGTCGCTGCGACAGTCTCATCACCGTTCGTGTTGGAGTCGTTGCTCAGAAAAAGTAAAAAGCCATGGGAGGAGAAATATGACATTTCCAGGTCCAAGCCCAGACAGGATCAATGTCTAGTTATGGAGACTTTCACACAAAGAGATGAAATTTTTCTACCATGATACCTCCAGGATAAAACAACAAGAAATACAGCTGAAGTAACACGTATTAAAAAGGCTGCTTATGCTGCAAACAAGCAAACTGGCTGCACCTTCGATTACATGATAAATATCACAACAAATACTGTAATTAGCAGCTGATCGATGTGTTTGGTGATCAATGGAAGTCTATTACAAGGATTAAGTTCCATTTTTAGGCATTATTACAAAACCACACATCAGTCAGTCATGTAGATGATTGGAGATGATTATAAACTCTGACATTTAGGAAGTGTAGTATTTTTTTTAAATGACATGCTGCATAGTAGCAACACTATTAAACATTTAAATATATTTGATTAATTTAATCAGTTTTTATTGAAAAACCTGCACCTATAATACCAGGGTCTGTAAAATCTGGGTTCTAAGAACCTTCTTGGATGCATAATATCCTGGAATATTGGATCCCTTTATTGTCCCAAGTGTGGAAATTCATTTTCGGCATTTTAACCCATCGCCTCGGGGAGCAGTGGGCTGCTACTGTGTGGCACCCAGGGAGAAATCAGGGGTTAAGAGTTTTGCTCAGGGACCCAGAGTGGAGGTTGTGGGGATCGAACCGGGTACTTGCAACCTTATCAGAGCACAAACTGCTCTGACCACTATGGCACCACTCCCCCAAGTACCATGGTAATAAAGCTGTCCAGAAATACTTCTGACCTTTGGATGGACTTTAAATGTTCTTGATGTCTTTGCTCAATGTATATTTTTAGACGCTGAAAGTCATTTAGAAGATAATTGATATTGTCAAATAGGGATGCACGATATAATCGGCCCCCTATCGGTATCAGCCTTAAAACTGAATATCGGACATCGGCCACCCCACCGATATTTAACCCGATATTTGATCAGCCTCTGAGTTTCTAAAGTCTAAAAAAAATAAAAATACTACTTCTTCTTCCTCAAAAACTTCTTTTTTACAGACTTAAAAACTTCTAAAGACGAGGGAAAAAATATTGATACATTAAAATATCACAATATCTTCATATGCTGATATATTGCCATTTAAAAACACCATATCAATCTCTTTTACTAAGGAAATATTGCTATGTCATCGTTATGCTACGAAATCCCCCGAAAATTCACAAAATTTTGCCATATTTTTATATGTTGATATATAGACGCGGTATCGATCTAATTTACTAACAAAATCTCACAAGAATTTGCAAAATATCACAAGAGTTTGTAACAGAACGATGAAATTTCACGAGATTTTAAAAGTAAAATAGATCGATACCGCGGTTTTAAAAATCAATTTGATATCAGCATATGAAAATATATTTGAGTATATTTGTCATGATACGCAGGTTTTACTAGCCCAGATGCAGAACTCACAGACAGAGAGGCAGGGGAAAGTCCAATATTTTATTGGATTCGGTTGACTGGTTGACAGACTTATAGGGTTTGCAGATTCAGACAGGCATGGTGGCACAGGAAACACAACAATCCGGCTCAGAGGAGAGCTTTCACTCAGCTTATATAGAGAGAGCTCCTTTAATCAGCAGATAGAAAACAGCTGTCCATGCTGAGCCAAAGCTCCCCAGGCATGGATCCACGGCGCCCTCTGGTGGGCAAAGCCCCGAATCCTAACAGTACCCCCCCCTCAAGGGCGGATTCCAGACGCCCCAAAGAAAAAAGAAAACCCCACAAAAAAACAACTCGCCCATGGAGGGCGAAGGGCGAACCAGGGATGCCAGGCAGAGTCTCAGGTGACCAGCCATGGGACCGGCAGCAGAGCAGAGTCTCAGAAGCTGCAGGGGTCTTGGAGGATGGCGCCACCTCCGCTTCAGCAGGAAGCACCGGGAGAAACACTGTCTCCGTTTCAGCAAGAAGCTCCAAGGAGGACGCCACCCCCCACTCCAGCACAAAGTCCCGAGTAGGACGCCGTCTCCGCTCCCGCTGCTCTGCAACAAGCTCAAACAGGGCCGCCCACTACGGCTCTGAATCAGGAACTGAAGAGGCCGCCGACTGCGGCTCCACATCCAGAGCAGAGGAAGCCGCCGACTGTGGCTCCGCATCATCAGGAGCAGAGGATGCCACCGACTGTGGCTCCACCCCCTGAAGTCTCTGGAAATACGCAGAGGCGGCTCAGGGGTCTCCAGACGGCACAGAGCGGGCTCAGGGGGTCTCCAGACGGCACAGAGCGGGCTCTCCAGGAGCGCGAAGAAGGAGTCTGCTCGGCTAGTCTGTTGGCTGGATCGTTCTGTCATGATGCGATGGTTTTACTAGCTCAGATGCAGAACTCACAGACAGAGAGGCAGGGTAAAGTCCAGTATTTTATTGGAACCGGTTGACAGACTTACAGGTTGGCAGATTCAGACAGGCATGGTGGCACAGGAAACAACGATCCAGCTCAGAGGGGAGTTCACACTCAGCTTATATAGGGAGCTTCCTAATCAGCAGATAGAAAACAGCTGTCCATGCTGAGCCCAAACTCCCCAGGCATGGATCTACGGCCTGGTGGACAAAGCCCCGGATCCTAACAATATTATTTTTCAAAGTGTCAGAAATGGATAACAAAACTGCTATTTTCAATGACTACTTATTTTTGTCCAGCTTTAACATCAGTATCGATATCGGTTATCGGCTACATGAGTTTTAAAATATCGGATATTGCCCAAAATCCCAATATCGTGCATCCCTATTGTCAAAGTACTCAGCAACAAACTCTCCATTCGATGTTTTCCTGATACTGTGCAGCCCTACATGGCATCAACACAGGTTAACCTCCAGGGCTATCCTGTACAAACATTCCTTCATCTCCGCTTTATTTCTAACCAGCTACACTGAGGGATGCATCCCCACAGCATGACGCTGCCACCACCGTAATTCACCATAATGGCACCAATGAGGGGCATAAAACTTGCAGGACAGTTGAATTTGAGGACCAGAATCTTTGATTCTCACCCTAACATTTAATTTCCCTTCGGGAATAATTCATTTTTCAATTGAATTAGGAACCACTGGCACAGAATTTTCTGTAAATGGCAAACTGCTGCAAACCGGACGTTGTTGGTCCAATTTCAGTTTGTGCACCGTAGTATAAATGTTTGATTGTTTGAGTACATCTTAGTGAATGTAACACTACTAAAACAAAGGTTAAAGCACTTTGAGAGCAAGTTTAGTCCATTAACCGTTCCAGCCCAAACTTGTAGATGCACAACTTGTTGTTTTGGCAACAGATTCATCTGAACCTCAGCGACTCTTCCAGAGTAATCTCAGCCTTCATGGCAGCTTCTTTTATTAACTAACAACTTGCACATTTCATTATCCTGGCTTCTCTTCATTGGCTTCCTGGTAAATTCAGAATAGGATTTAAAATCCTCCTTCTCACATATAAAGCCTTAGATGGCCAAGCTCCATCTGATATCAGAGATCTGATTGTTCCTTATGTTCCTAACAGAGCACTTCGCTCTCAATCTGCAGGTTTACTAGTGGTTCCTAGAATTTCTAAAAGTAGAATGGGAGGCAGATCTTTTAGTTATCAGGCTCCTCTCCTGTGGAACCAACTACCAGTTTTAGTCCGTGAGGCAGACACCCTGTCTACTTTTAAGGCTAGGCTTAAAACTTTCCTTTTTGATAAAGCTTCTAGGTAGAGTGGCTCAGGTTATCCTGAGCTATCTCTATAGTTCTGCTGCTATAGGCTTAGACTGCTGGAGGACATAGGGACCCCCATTTCATCTTTCTGCTTCATTCTATCTCTATTCTCCCACTCTGCAGAATCTGTTAGTTCAATCTCTAACATTCTGCTCTCTCTGCTTTTCCTCATAGTAGCTTCATCTGCGTTTGGCTGTGACTCCATCCTGGAGAGAAATATCAGCTGTGCAGCTGCCACCAACACCTTTGTTTATAGATGTTGGAGATCGGTCTCTTTTCCAGTGTAGTCCTGTTTCTCTTACTGTGACTCACTGGATGTGCTCTCTTTATCCTCTGACATGGGAGCTGGCTTGGAGCTCGTCTGCCTGGCTGTGTGTTTCCTGGACGGGGCCGCCTTTTACAGTTGCCTTTTGTATCTATGCTTCTTTTTGTATGTCTGCTTCTGTGTCCTTGAACCCCAGTCGGCCTCACCAGATGGCCGCTCATACTGAGCCTGGTTCTGCTGGAGGTTTCTTCCTGTTAAAAGGGAGTTTTTCCTCTCCACTGTCGCTACAAGCATGATTAGTCAATGAGTCGATGCAATCAGCTGGTGTTCCTTCAATGGAAAACTTTTAATCAATAAGACTGGATGATCTGGTTAAACTGTAAAGTGCCTGGAGATGACGTGTTGTGAATTGGCGCTATAGAAATAAACTGAATTGAATTACTTGAGGCTTAATAATTCATTTAAAAATATATACCTTCTGGACACTGACAAGCAAACCACTAACCACTAAAGCTCACTAGTAACTAAGGACAACTTTCATTTAAAGGAAAACACTGGTCAGTCATTATTTATACATAAAAGTAATATGTTTGTGGTGATTTAATTAATTTACCATTAATCAGTAAAATAAATAAATAAATCATTTTCATGACGATCGCCGAGCCTGGGAGCGGCCATTTTTGCCCATATATAATAACACCTCACTGCTGACAGTGGCGTGTTATGAAATGGTGCTATAGAAATAAACTGAATTGAATTGAAATTAGTTTATCAGAGAAACACCAAATCTGTAAATATGTGCATCACTTTATGTTACTTTCTTCCTAATACACTACAAATAAAACTCAAGAAAACACACACAGTAAATGCTGCATTTGTAGCCCGACCATATATGGTTAGACTCCTACTTTTCCTATTTGAGAAAGTTAAAGTTGAAATCAGAACCCAGAAACAGAGTTAGTTGGGGTTCTTTCAGGTTGCTTATGCGCAATAGTCACATTGCATGCTATGTGATGCTAAGTAGGGCAAATTAATTCAGAATCATCATGCTCCAACTTTCATGCTTTGTGACAGATGCAGGAAACTGAAGCAGGTCTGATTTCCCAGCACAAATCTACTGCAGAGGTCTGCCTGATAAAACCCATTATGAACAGAGTTATCATATATCTTTGTAAGCAAAATGCAGAGTTTGCCAGGAGGAGTGAGGAGCTTGTGGCATAAGTAAGCATCCATGATAAATCAGCAGAAATTAGGAAGAGAAACAATAAAAAAGCAATAATACAAGTAATACAAATGTAGTTAGGAAATCAGAAGGAAAAGATCCTATAAACTCTGTATAAAAGGGATATTTAATCATACAGAATGAGCTGAGCAGTATATAATTACACTTTTTTCCTCTTATGTTGTCATAACATTATGTGGCAACACTGAAAACAGTCCATAAGAAGGCTGAAACATGAGTTTGTGCTGGTTGTACCGTTTGTGCAGGAAATGCACCTCAGAAAGGAGACAGATTCATTAAATGTTCTGTTATTTAATAAACATCCGGAAATCAAGGTTTTTTTTTCCACAAAGAGATTAAAGATGTCACAGTCTGTAAAAGTAAATAATAAACTGGGCTAGGGCTGCAACAACGAATCGATAAAAATCGACTTTTAAAAGCGTTGGCAACGAATTTCATCATCGATTAGTTGTGTCGCGCGATTAATGCGTCATCCGCCGCCGCCGTCATCACATCCACTTGACTGAAACGGGGGAAGAAAAAAAAAATACGGCAGAGCGAGTCAGCGCTGCAGGTGCAGTGTTGCCAACTCAGCGACTTTTCAGACCCCTCCAGCGACTATTTTTCAAAAAAGCAACTAGCGACAAATCTGGCGACTTTTTACGGTGTCACTGGCGACTTTTGGAGACTCTTACATGAAAGCATGTATCGTTCCTACTCTGGCATAGGGCGCCTCCCCCATCCAACCCCGTTCTCCCGCAGGAGTCCCTCTCAGCGCTGCAGTCAGAGCAGCAGGATGTTTACCCTCAGCGTCCAGACTGCAAATGAAGCTCGCACGCGCCGGGAGTGAAGGCGCAAATTGATCACAATAATTAAAATAGCCTGCGCTTTGTAAAGTGAAAAAAGTCGTAACATGCAACTTTTATCAAAACAAATGAACATGGCACGGAACCACCATGTTTGTTTGGTTTTAAAGTGGGGAAACGTAACGTTAGTTTCTCAGGTAGCTCATCTGATGCTTTCCTTACCTTGTTAGTAGGTTACAGACAGTGATAAGGTTGGCTACTTATTTTACTTTTAATTTCATTTGAATTAGCTTAAGCAGCGTTTATATTTACTTTATAAATAAATTAACTTGCAAATTATGAGGGCAAGGCTTTTAAAGTTTAAATCTTCTGGCAAAGATAAAGTAAAGAAGATTCTGCAATTTATGGAAGTAAAGCAGAATAAAATCCAGCAAGATCAGTAATATGTCAATTAATTATATGCCACATTCCCATGTAAATATCTGTCTTTGGAGGATGTGTTTTTTAGCAACCCTAGTTCTCTCATTTTTATTCCAAATACAATTTATAATTTGAATCACAGGCTATTTTTATCTCTATGGTTCAGTATTTTCTCAAGTAGCAACTTTAACTGCTATACTTTCCTGTCTTAAAAGGCAGAACTCTTCTAGTCTAAAAAAAAACTCATTTGTTGAAATGGGGGGGCCTATTGTTTGAACCCCTTAGGGGCTTTAAAAACAAAAATGTCTCTTTTTGAACTTTATGAAACAAAGTAGCCTATATTTTGTGGATGTACAGCTACATTTCTCATGTAAGTTTGTGTAGTTTTAACACAAACATTTATTTTTCATATTGCACCAGTACAGTTAATGAGCAACCTGTACTTGTGTGCTTGTTTGTTCTGTCTAAAATGTTTATTTTGGAATAAAGAGGTTAATATAAAAAATATTTTTTATCCGATTCATCGATAAATCGAAAAAATAATCGGCCGATTCATGGATTTTTTTAAATAATCGTTAGTTGCAGCCCTAAACTGGGCAGTAGGTATTCAACTTGCTGTTACAGGGTTATGGTTTAAATTCCAGCATCCCTTTTTCACCTGCCAATGTGCCTCTGGGGAAGGCACCTATCTCTCTATGGGTGAATAATTGAAGGTGAAATGGAGTTAATGTGGTAATAAAGCACTTTTGTTGGCCAGTATGAATAGAAAGCAACATAAAAAACAAATAAATTTCTAAATTTCGTAATTAGTGCAGTTATTTAGTCCCGTTTTGGCTTTTTCTAAGTTCTGTTGTTATGAAGCAGATGCAGAACTTAAGCAAAGGTGGTCCCAACGCAGAACTTACCCTTTTTTCATTAACAGAATTTAAAAAAAATCTTTAACTGTTTTTGCAAATCTGCCAAATTTTCTAAAGCTCTTAATCAACTTAACTTTGGGATTTTCCTTCATGTTTCTAAAAATGATGCTCCTCTAAAAACATTTTATCTCTTGAGAGACGCTCGTCTCATTTCCTGTCAGAAACAAACTTCTCAGTTTAAAAGCAAATTATTTTACATCAAAGTTGGCAAGAAATATGAATAATGTTAGCCTTAAATCAAGATTTATTTTTTTATTTGTTTTTATATTTTATTTACAAATAGGCATTTTTTTTTATTTGTGGGAAAATGGAAAAAATGATATCCTGACATCATTCTATGTCAATACTGAGCTACCATACAGTTTTGTTTCAGCATAATTGAAGCAGCACTGCATCATCAAAATAATTTTTCTTTTTCGAAGTTTCAACAGTGAGACAATCTTAAAGCAACCGTCGCTGTTTCTAGAAGAGGAAACCAGTGCTTTAAAATCAACTCCCCAGTTATGGATCTAGGCCAGTCTTTGTTTCTTCACTCTGCAGACTGTAACTATGTTAATGTAGCTGGAAGTTTCCATCCCATTTTTCACATATTTGAAAATAATAAGAGAGGGGTAAAACTTTGAGACGTCTACAGCAGGGGTAACCAATTAAAAATCAGCAGGGTCCGAAAAAAAGAAAATCAACAACCTTTAAAGGTCTGGAGACTTTTTAATTGTAATCCGTTACTTTAAATAGCATTTAACACTGAAAAATAAAATGCAGGTGTTTATGCATCCATGTTATACATTGAATTTTTAAATAAAAAATATAAAGAAATAGAATGTTTTACCATTTTAAAATCTAAATTGTTTGTAAAGTAGATAACAGCATTCTTTGAGTTTGGTATATAGACAATTTCCTGATTCATTTTCTTTATAAAACACTTGAACTGACCATTTTTATTATTATGGCTTAATAATGGGCTTTATGCCACCCTACGAGGCTTTAAACCTGGGCTTGAATGGAGACTAAGCCATTCTCAAGCACAGATCAAGGTGCTCATTTTGAGCCTGATCCAGATTTATTGTTGATTCTGTTCATGGAGAATCCTGCTTCACAGCAGCAGGTTGAGCCAAACATCCTCTAAATGTGCAGGGTCATCTTTGAGCACGCCATTTCACTTTTCTTTCACCAGTTCACCGCAGTTCTTCCAGCAGTCCACACTTTCTCTGCTCTCTTTTTCTCATCGTCTTCTCCTTCTTTCCCATCGCCCGGCTTGCCACAGGTTTGCCTGCTGTGTCTAAAAGTAGCAGCAGCAGCAACCCAGACTGACAGCTCATTGGCTCATTTGGATCACGTGCAGCCTGGAGCCGGACGCTCCGGAGAGCTTTACCGTATTAACAGGAGAAGCGGTGCAGGTGAATTTAGACAATGTTTAAAATCAGGTTGGGTCCAGATCTAGACCCTGTTCTGCTTATCCGTGACCTCTGATCTACTTTCAGCATCCAATTCAATGTTTAAACAGTTGCTGACGATGCATCCAGCTGATGCATTCTTTAGGGAAAAAAGGTACATTTAAAACTTTCAGTAACTGAATAAAAATAGAAAAGTCCTGAGTCTGACCCTAAGCCTCCATCCTGTTAAATGTGTCTGAAACCCTTCAGCATGGAGAAATCGTCTCCAAAACAGCCAAGCAAACTAAATGTGATTCTTTCTCTAGATGTGGTGAAGAAATTACACCTTTCCCCCCACAAGAAGTGTTGAAAAAATGCACGTTCAGCAATGCACTCATTATGCAGTATTAAGAAGTTGGTAGCGTCAACTCAAAAATAAACAGCCTCTTATATTCCAAGTTCTCGGCATATAAAGTGGAATGTAGAAACAGAATAAAACAGTCATTATTGTCCAATAAAGAGGAAATCTAATCGTTTTCAGCAGCAAGGGAAAAGTTTACACGACACTAAATAAAAACAGCATACTCTGAACAAATGACATGCTCAGCTGAGCAGGGTGAATTAAAATATGTAAAAAAGATTTCAAACTGATTATTTACAAGAGGAAAAAAAAACTGCAGGGATGTAAACAACTTATTGAGTGTCTTGCGATATAATCATAACGACTACCGGAAGGAAAGATCTTTGATAACGCTCCTTTGTGCATCAATGACATGGTAGTTTTTGACAGAAGGAGCTCTCCAGCATGGAACCTGCTTCGTGCATCAGGTTTTATTCTTTTTGCTGGGGTCCGTCTGCACCGTGTCAAAGGGCCATCCTAGGACAAAGCCTTCCTGATAAACGCATCTAATCTCTTCCTCTCCCCTATAGATAAGCTGCTGCTTCAACAAACTAACCCACAGATGATCTGATACCACAGAGCCAAAGAAGGCCTTCAGGAGGATCCTCTGCACACCAAAACATCTTCATCTCCTCACAGGTAGAGTTTAAACCTTCCTTTAAAGTGTCGCCATGAAGTTCATTGATCAGCTGAACATCCAGGGTTCATTAAGTGTCTTCTGTCTCCATGTCCATTCCTTCCTCTCATGTCAAAAGCTCCTTTTTAAATTAAGCTTTGTTGTAAAGCCTTCCTACCCTTAAGGGCTTCATATACATATCCTTCATACATTGAGTGTAAATGGATGAAAGCCAAAAGTGCTTGTAAAACTAATTTGAAAATTACTTTACTTCAGACGGAGTCGCTTTGCTCCAACAAACTTTAAAAGCAGCACAAGCTGAGAGTGTTTACTTGTGTGTTTCACTTCACGTCCTCCCAACACTGTTAATCAAATGAGCCTTGTTTTCATAACCCTCATGCAACGGTCTGATGAATGCCACGCAGCACAGCGAACATTAGATAAAACAGATCTGTGCCTCCCACAAGAAAAAAACATAAACAGGGGGATGTCAAAGTATATTTGGACATATGGTGGTTGTACCTACTTTAAAGAAATTCACATTTAATGAACTAAAAATGTACTGTATTATAACTGCATGAGTCTCTTTTACACTGTTATTTAGGAGCCAGTGATCTGTACTTTCTATTATGTTGAAGAAGTGAAACGGCAAAGGACAAGAGGTGAAACTAAAATGGTTTGACATTAGACTGGAAAGGGACATAATGGCATGTTGAAAGAAACAATACGGCCCAGGAGGAAGTTCCGATACATCCTAAGAAGGCAGATAAGTGACTCATTCTGTATTTTCCTATGGAAGATACACTTCTTTAATAGGTTATTACATCGGCTAGGTTTAAAGAATAGCTAAAACTACTTGGATTTATTATTTAAATACATGTACATTATAATTTATAGGTTTGAGTAATAAACAGTCCATATTTAATCTAATTAAATCAATAATTTGCTGTACTTGAGGCTTAATAATTGATTTGAAAAATATATTCCTACTGGACGCTGACAAGCAAACCTCCAACCACTAAAGCTCACTAGCAACTAATGCTAAAATTTGGTCAGCAAGGAATAAGCAATGGGTCATTATTTAAACATAAAATAAATAGGTTCGTGGTGAAATAAATAAATATAGTAACCCCTCCCTCCTGCCATCTTCCAGCAGTGACGTCACGGTGCGGTAAGCCTAGCGCCATTCTACCCGCTTTACAAGCTAAATCAATGGGAACTACTAGACACATCTGCAATCAACAACAATTATTGAAGATTTCCAGAGGACTTCACCATTGAAATTCACCAGAGCTATAGTGAAACTGACAATGCCCATGTGCATGGCAGCTGGATGTATGAATACATCGGGTAAAAGTGAAAAAAAAGAGTTATTCCACCTTTCTGATTCCTGATCCTACACGGACGGGTTGGTCGTTGGATCGCCAACTTGAAGAGGGAGGATTTGCCATCGAACTTCTGGCCAGAGAAAAAACACGTAATATGTAGCCAACATTTGGAAGAAGAATGTTTTCAAGATGACTTGGATAATAGCGCGTTGTGACAAACACCAGATACAGCACTGGGACTTGATCAACAGCCGATACCGCACCGTGACGTCACAAACCAGTAGGTGGCAGTAGTGTTCTTTGACAAACATGGATGCCTCCAGTAAAGCACATTTCACATGAAAATACTCTGAATGAAAAACACTGATCATTTATTGAACAGTATGAAATAATTTCATATTTATTTCAGAAGTTTGTATTCTGAATGTGACCGGACTTTTCCTTTAATTTGTTTCCAAGAGAAAATTAAACAGAACCTCGGTCGCATTAAAGTGGTGAAACTATATTGATCTAATTAGAGTAAGCACCAACAAAAATAAACATTAAATAATTCATCAAAACTAGAGAACTGCCTATTATACTGATGCAGATCCTTAACAGGAAAAAAATGAACTTTAGTCTTTATTGGTCGCCAACAAGCTATAATCTGCGTAAAGCTTTAAGCTCTGACAGAAACATTTTTAATCTTTTATTGAAAACAGCTGAGACAGTTCTACGGTAGCTAAACTGGTGTTAAAAAATTTTGCTTGGTGGAAAAATAGATCTGTGTCTCAACACACAACTTCCTGATAATGGATCAAATAAACAGGGTGGGACTTAAAACAGGGCCTTGAGGCACTCCACTGGTAAGACAAGAGTAGAAAGAAGAGCACTGATCAAAAGGAAATTCATAGGTAGGAGCAAAATCATTAAATTCTATTCAATTCAATTCAAAAATACTTAATATCTATATACTGCTCTAGTTAATGTAAAATAAATATATAGATTATTGCATTTAAACCAGCTTAAGCCGAAAAATCTGTTTTGTGCTACAGTGCAGTTTAAAACTTGAGTTCGAAAAAAAAATTCAAAGAACTTAAAGTGTGACCTTTTACTTTGACTTGGATTAGATTCATATTTTTTTTTAAATGAACTAAAATCTAAAAACATTGAAATGTCTCTTAGTAGTCAAATCAGCGGCCTTAGTCCCAGATTAAGTCATACTGGGCTCAGGTCCAGACCAGTTTATCTGCCCTATAGCAGTTTATTTTATTCAATTAGACCCAACATGTTTAGCTTAAACTGAGATAATCAACCAGTCATTTACAGTGGAGGGATAATGTAAGTTTTTCTAAGCTAAAGATGAAAGAGAAGCTGATTGATGGGAAAGATTGTTGATTCTATGATTAAATCCCAAATGGTTTCATTGATAAAGTCTAACTTCACCTCGAACCACTCAATCAGCAAACAGAGCACAGCTTAAAGCATTTGAAGCACAAGTCCACGAGTCACTTCCCTTCTCCCTACATTCCCGTCCACGATGGAGCAGAAATCTGACTCTGCCTTTAAATGGCTTTAGATGGGGCAGGCAGCCAGATGGAATAACCTCATTTTCCATTTTCCAGGCTCATTCTGATCCCTGGTTCTTTCTCATACCTCTGCAGTCCAGTTATCCATTCCTCACAATGTTTCTTTCCCTGCAGAATGAAAAGGGGGCAAAAACACACCTATAGGAAAATCACAGGCATTCCCAATAGATCAGATTTTCTTGGCAAAGCACTGATTCAGATAAAAAAACACAACAATCATAAAAGGCAAAAGGGGGAGATAAGTAAAAAGGATTTAGATTAATAACAGTAGTAAAATAATAGATAAATATCGGAGCCCCAGTGGGTGGACTGGGATTAAAAGTCCATGAAGCCACTTTTCTCTGGGTCGGCCCACTTCCCAGAAACATAATGTTTTTTTCAGTGCTGTCAGACGAATAAAATATTTAATCATGATTAATCACATTAATGTCATAGTTAACTTGCAATTAATCGCACATTTTTATCTATTCTAAATAGAGGTGAGTATTGGCATGAGTGTTGCGATTTGATACATGTCGCGATACTTCGGTCACGATACGATATTATCACGATATTGCAGTATCACTATACACTATATTGCCAAAAGTATTTGCTCACCTGCCTTGACTCACATATGAGCTTAAGTGACATCCCGTTCCTAATCCATAGGGTTCAATATGACGTCGGTCCACCCTTTGCAGCTAGAACAGCTTCAACTCTTCTGGGAAGGCTGTCCACAAGGTTTAGGAGTGTGTTTATGGGAATTTTTGACCATTCTTCCAGAAGCGCATTTGTGAGGTCGCACACTGATGTTGGACGAGAAGGCCTGGCTCTCAGTCTCCGCTCTAATTCATCCCAAAGGTGTTCTATCGGGTTGAGGTCAGGACTCTGTGCAGGCCAGTCAAGTTCATCCACACCAGACTCTGTCATCCATGTCTTTATGGACCTTGCTTTGTGCACTGGTGCACAGTCATGTTGGAAGAGGAAGGGGCCAGCTCCAAACTGTTCCCACAAAGTTGGGAGCATGGAATTGTCCAAAATGTCTTGGTATGCTGAAGCATTCAGAGTTCCTTTCACTGGAACTAAGGGGCCAAGCCCAGCTCCTGAAAAACAACCCCACACCATAATCCCCCCTCCACCAAACTTTACACTTGGCACAATGCAGTCAGACAAGTACCGTTCTCCTGGCAACCGCCAAACCCAGACCCGTCCATCAGATTGCCAGATGGAGAAGCGCGATTCGTCACTCCAGAGAACGCGTCTCCACTGCTCTAGAGTCCAGTGGCGGCGTGCTTTACACCACCGCATCCGACGCTTTGCATTGCACTTGGTTATGTATGGCTTGGATGCAGCTGCTCGACCATGGAAACCCATTCCATGAAGCTCTCTGCGCACTGTTCTTGAGCTAATCTGAAGGCCACATGAAGTTTGGAGGTCTGTAGTGATTGACTCTGCAGAAAGTTGGCGACCTCTTCGCACTATGCGCTTCAGCATCCGCTGACCCCGCTCCGTCAGTTTACGTGGCCTACCACTTCGTGGCTGAGTTGCTGTCGTTCCCAAACACTTCCATTTTCTTATAATACAGCTGACAGTTGACTGTGGAATATTTAGGAGCGAGGAAATTTCACGACTGGATTTGTTGCACAGGTGGCATCCTATCACAGTTCCACGCTGGAATTCACTGAGCTCCTGAGAGCGACCCATTCTTTCACAAATGTTTGTAAAAACAGTCTGCATGCCTAGGTGCTTGAATTTATACACCTGTGGCCATGGAAGTGATTGGAACACCTGATTCCAATAATTTGGATGGGTGAGCAAATACTTTTGGCAATATAGTGTATATTGCCATATTTTCCCCAGCTATCAAAATCAAATGATGAGATAAAACAGCAAGTGCTGTATATTTTCATCAGAAAATATTGATTAGGTATTATTATCGATGTTGTTTGGGGTTTTCTTCCACTTTGTCTGCCTCAAATACAGATTTGGTGCTGCACGCACAGTTAAAGGGCTCCACAGCGCTTTCTGCCAGAGTGGTGGTGCAGAGGTAGCCCATTTTCCCAACAAATTTTTTATGTAACCATTTTTTTTTTTTGAATATCAATACTAAGAAGTGAAAGATCAATATTATATCGGGCAGCCGAATATCACGATATATCGCCAAAACGATTATTTCCCACACCCCTAATTCTAAATGTCCCTTGATTTCTTGGTCACATTATTTTTTCTCATTTTAATGCTCTTATGAATATGGGAAAAGTAGATTGGGTTGCTTTATGCAAATGTTTTTTTATTGAAAACAACATTGGCATACTGTAGTGTTCAATTTCACTCTAACATTTTCACTTGGAGCAGTAATCTCTCTCACAATGTAATACACTGTCCATTAGTAAAAGGGTGAAAAAAATAGAAACAGCTCCTTCAACAGCCCTTTTTAAGGGATCAAAACAGGGCGATATAAAATTAAATTACAAAGTGCACATGTAATGTAAAAGCCACATTCTTATTTAAAGTATCCATGCGCTTCTGTCTGAAATCATCCATTGTTACCTGGCTTTGACGAGGGGGCGGAGAATGCGAATCAGCTGAGTGCTTGGCCATTAAGTGGTATTTCAGACTGGTTGTGCTGCGATGATAGCTCAGTTCACAACGACAAAACACACAGATCACTTTGGTCTTGTCAATGGAACCATTTGGCAACTTTTTAAAAGAAAACTTTCCATTCAGAATACTATCGGCATCCATTTCAGCGTCTCACGCTAGCCATCCACTCAAAATGTAACGTCAACTCTTTTAATGGCCCAAGTGTGGTTGCAGCGTGCCTGATGTTTTGTTTCCGGTCTAACTAGATCCGGAGTGGTGTTGTAGTTTTTCTAAAGTTACTAGTTGTTGCAACTGCATGTGAAAAAACTACAAAGTGTGCTAGGCCAAAAAGAACGCTTTAGTAAACTTGTCCAAACGTGTTCTAATCCACAGATCACACGATGCATTTTAAGTCATAGGGACCCATTTTCTGCTCATCCTCTCTTAGGAGAAATAAAATGAAAGTTTCTTTTTCACCATATCTTTAAACTGATGATTTCTATCAGTTCAACTATAGTCCACCACAGGCTGAAAGCAAACACAGGAAGAAACAAACATCACTGCGATAAAAACAGCTTTAAGGGGATGTTCTTTACAATATTGATTTAAGTAGCTAAAACTTCCCCCTTTTTTTACCATGTTTATAAAAAAAATGCCATTTTGTGTCACAGTAGAAGGAAACGCTGCTGCAACACAATTACTTGTACTGATCTGCATTATCTTTTCACGTGTATAGTTAACTTTAATTTGGTTTGACAGCGAATATTTAATACTTTGAATTGGCAGCACTGCATGACATCATCATGTAAATGCAGCTAGAACCTGACAGAAAGCACTCCCATTGGTTTCAATCACTTCCTGGACACCTGCCTGTATCTGCAGTTCAGGTGAAATGTGCTCTGTTTTCTCTAATCATCTCTAACCTGTGGATACTCACTGGGGTATCATCGTTAGCTACGCATCTCAGATGGTGAATCAGTAATTCTGTTTATCTCTAGACCTACATTGAGCTCCTGCTGACAGTTACACAGCACCAAAAAGGTTCAGAGCAATTTTCAGATCTTTAACTCGTTATTTTTCCAACCATTATTCCTCTTATTTTACTGTCAACTGTTACTCTGACTACAAATGGATCACTGTTATTTAATCCTTTATGAGTTCACTTCAAGCACTTCAGCCTGAAGATAACGGTTGGAAGGAATCACCTTCTTCTTTTATGAGCCAAAGCTGCTTCTTGCTTGTATCTAGGTGAGAGGAACAGACACAGGTATCAGCACTTTGGTTCAGGAGGCATGATACTGTCTGATGTAACTGAACTCCTAACCTATTCTCTGTTAAAATTTTAAATTGTATCTGATAAAAGTTAGAAAGGACAACACATGGCTGTCCAGCTAGGCTAGCACACCAAATAAGAATAGCACTGATCAGAGAAGATGGTTACTCTGGTGGAGCTACATGGATCACTGCTCAGGTGCGAGAATCCGTCCACAGGACAAAGATTAGTTGCCTCTTATTGGCACTGTCCATAAACCTGTGTTGCTGAAAATGCATAATCTGCAATAGCTACTTTTACGGATAAAGTCACAAATAAGAAGTCATTCTGTTTTGTTTCTCTGCCGCTATTGAACTGTTTGGGTTTTTTCTTTGTTTTTTTTTTTCCGAGAACTTCTGAATCTCTAACATTCTGCTCTCTGTGCTTTTTTGCTCATAGTAGCTTCATCTGGTCTGTTCCTGTTTGGCTGTGACGCCATCCTGGAGAGAAATATCAGCTGTGCTGCTTCCATCAACACCCTTGTTTATAGATGTTCGAGATCTGCCTTTTTTTTAAGTCTAGTCCTGTTTCTCTGACTGTGACTGGCTGGATGTGCTCTCTTCGTCCTCTGGCATGGGAGCTGGCTCGGAGCTCGTCCGCCTGGCTGTGTGTTTTCTGGACGGGATCGCCTTTTACAGCTGCTTTTTGTATCTCTGCTTCTGTCTCCTTGAACCCCAGTGGGCCTCAGCAGATGGCCGCTCACACCGAGCCTGGTTCTACTGGAGGTTTCTTCCTGTTAAAAGGGAGTTTTTCCTCTCCACTGTCGCTATAAGCATGCTTAGTCTGAGGGATTGCATCTGAGTTAATAAAGCAATGCAATGAACTGGTTTTCCTAAGATAGAAAACTTTGAATCAATCTGACTGGATGATCTGGTTGAAGTGTAAAATGCCTTGAGATGACATGATGTGAATTGGCGCTATATAAATAAACTGACTTGAATTGAATTTAAATCAAACCAACCATTTCCTATTTTCCTTCTATTAACTAAACAATGAAAGAACAGCAGAAACTCTCCATTCAATATATAAATGGGTTTGATGCATCAACGTCTATAAAGAGGATGTGACGGTATATTCTGCTTGCCATTGTTTTCAGAAACTGAACCAATAACCTTTACTGGTCAGGGCCCGGATTGCGCTTTCAGGCAGGTGAACAGATGAGCTCCTGCTCCATCAGCAGAGAGCAACTTCTGAAGACAAGCAATACAGTAGAGGTGATTCCTTTCCGCTATCATCTCAACCCCCATCACCATGCATGCAGGGGACCAAAACATCTCGCCTGGTCAGCCAGGCCAACAATGACCCCAACATAGGCCTTTTCAAAGGCATAGCCTAGTATCAGGTATTTCAGGCCAACAAATACCTCAACAACTCCCCATTACTAAGGGTTTAGATTCCTCTAAATCATCCTACAGACCATGAAGATGTTTAGTATTTAGCATTAACAGCATCTCTCTTGTCTTTTTAATGATGCCTGCAATAAAGCTGCCACCTGTTTGCATCGCTGCTGTCACCAACTCTCTATGGTGACAGTAGGGGGCACATGCTAAATTCTAATTATTAGCACTAGTTTTGCATCTTCTCCACTGCTTCATCTTTTCCATGGTTCTGCTCATTTTTCTTTTCCTTCAATACATTTACAGATTTCTATTTTTCAATCAGCACTAATATTTTCCGTTAATATTGAAACAAGACACCTAAGTTAACTCTTAACATTTAGCTACCGACTAAAATTATATTTTAGAAAGATGTGCAATATCCATGTTTGCTTATCTTGCATCAAAAGACTTTCCTGCTGTAAAGTCACTGCAGAACAAAGTTAAAGACTGCCACGGATTCATGACAAAGTAAAAGATATTGGTGAATGGTATTTTTGGTGCATTTATTCATGGACTACGAGTTTGACAAAATTGTCAGATTGGATAAGAAAGTAAATCATCTAAATATGAACTAATTTAGAAAACCACCTCTTATGTGAATTCAGATTTATAACATGGAAAAGGAATAGGGTCTGGGAGGGATCACAGATTTCAGTTTGATAAATAAGTTTTTTCCTCTCTGTACCTTAGACTTGGATTAACTTTCATGGATAAGGAGGGAAATTACCTGCAAGGAACATAAGTCAATGAGGTTATTAAGAAGCACATCTTTTTCCTAATTTTCTCAATTTTCTGAGAAGATCAGACCTCCTTACTTTGAACATGTTTTAGTGCATCTGCTAGACCAGAGCCCCCCCCCCGGTTAGAAAAAAGAATTCACTGTATCCCTCGATGCTACATTCTCCTCTATCATTTATCTAAGTTTATTTTAAAAAAAATTAGTGCTGCACCGATACCGATACCAGTATCGGACAGGGCCCCAATGCTGCCCTAAGATGGTGGTATCGGTATCGGCGAGTACCAACAAATAGGGGACCGATACCATTTTGAGAGCCATAAGTTTATTCAACTATTGTCACCCACTCCTGGTAGGCAATAAAAAGTTCTACTGGATTCACTTTGTATTAGATTTTTTCCTGCTTCATAAAGGTAGGCAGCAGCTTGACAAAGCCATGATGGCAATTATTTTACATTATTATGGTATCGGTATCGGCCGATACTGCACAGACAGGTATCGGGTATCGGGCCCAAAAAATGGCATCAGCTCAACACTAAGAAAAATATGCCCATTCTAAAGTATCAAAAACAGCCTGGGAGTGACTAGCCTTGTGAGTCCATCCTGATCTCGCGAGCTTTCAAGATTTCACTTGCTAATAAGTCTGGAGACTCTCCGTTGAAGAAAATTTGGAGCCGTTCACCAAAAGAACGTCCAATCAGTGTTGGCTTTAAGGCAGGTAGAGGTGTGACGCAACGAGAAGTGCGACAATTCAGTCTAAAGAACATGGCAGCTTCAGCCGATGAAACTAGCGCTAGCGTCTTCTTCACTGAAAGAAGAGCAAAACACTGCTCTGGAGGCTTTTCTCAGAGGAAAAGATGTTTTTGCTCTTCTCCTGACTGGTTTCGGCAAGAGTAGCCTGGCTGTTAGTACGTCATATGCTTTGTTGGTCTGATTGGTTTATTTGGCCTGTCTATCACCAACATAGGCCAATCAGCTAACCAGTATTTTCGTCCCTTCCCAAAATTACTACAACGGAAGGTTTCCAGATGGATATGCGGAGCAAATCCATCTGGCGGAGTCAGGTTAGGGACTGATACCAAGCATTAGGAATTTATCTTTAGAAGACATTCAAGGTTTCCGTCCCACAGGCACAAAAAATACAAATATACTATGAAGCTCTAAAGCAGAAATGACAAAACTGCACATTTATCCCTCAAATATGAAGTACGAGTGACACTAACCCACTAAATTAACCCATTGCATGTTGTCCAGCTAGTGGAGATTAGCAGAAATATCCAACTCTGTGATATAAAGCATGACCTGCCATCATGAATACTAATGTATCTCTTTCTTAAAACTTTTTAAAGTAAAGATTAATCAAGGATCTAATACATAAGTAAACACTGCTGTACCAGAATATATATGGATACAGGCGGATAAACAGATAATCTTGGGGTGATGTACTGCTCCGTCCATATTGATCAGAGGTTTATTGCCTCAGACTGAATTCCTAAAACGTTGTCTCTAATTTTTCACAAGATGTGGAACAAGATAAGATAGAAATGAGTCACTACAGAGTCCCAGCCAGTTTACCAGGGACTGATGGTCATAGACTGAGCTGTGTTTCTGTTTTTGTTGAGAATAAGCACATGTTTGTGTTGTACTTTGTTCAGTTTTAATTAAATTTTTGAAGCTTTAGCTGAAGGGTGCCAAACAGACAGTGAAACAGAAGGTGAAGAGGAGCAACAAGAGAAAAGGGAGGCATTCACAGGATGCTGAGAATCCTAGCAGGGGTGTCCATCGACATCCACGCACTAACCTCGAGAGTCTTTGAAGAGTTTCTCTAACTATGAGCTACATACAACACCATGATGTTCACAAAATGGACTCTCACCAGCACTGAATCTGGGTGTTCAGCTAAATAAATTGGACTGAAGCAACAATAATGACAGGAACGGTCAGGACAGACTACCTGCTAAGGAGACTATGATCACTTTGAGAGCAGAGGGTGATCCTGAAGACCATCTTTGACTCCACTGTGGTGGAATCAACTATTGTGGCATGCTGAAACAGCTTAGAGGTGGACTTTTTGGACAGATGTTTTCCAAGATGTCCACTAGACGGTGCAGAATGCAGGAAACAGAGGGAAAAATAAAATCACTGTGAATCAATAAACTCTTGCACCTTAGATGTATAAAGGAGCACTCCATAGATCCTTCCTCCCAGCTGCTGTAAGATTTTAAAGATTTTTTTTTATTTTTTTTAATTGAAAATGCTACCCTGTCGTTCATTACCGTCGGTACATGTCTTGAGATATTCAGATACTATTGATTAAAGAAAAACGCACTTTTGCCAGTCAAGCATTTGGCTGCTATGTTGGTTGCAAAAGTGTGTTCTGGGATAAAGGATCTGATAACATTTTCTTTCTGTTTGTGTTGGTCCGTCCAGTAAGACACAAGGACAAAGCCATATAAAAAAGTATTATCTATTTATTTCCAAAAAATTCTTCACAAAGGACTTACATCAAATCTCAAAAAAATATAACAAAATGTGCCCAAAGGAAATCAACTAAGGCATACCTTACTCTAACCTGACTCCGCCAGATGGATTTGCTCCGCATATCCATCTGGAAACCTTCCGTTGAAGTAATTTTGGGAAGGGCCGAAAATACTGGTTAGCTGATTGGCCTATGTTGGTGATAGACGGGCCAAATAAACCAATCAGATCAACGAAGCATATGACGTACTAACAGCCAGGCTACTCTTGCCGAAACCAGTCGGGAAAAGAGCAAAAACATCTTTTCCTCTGAGAAAAGCCTCCAGAGCAGTGTTTTGTTCTTTCAGTGAAGAAATACTCTGTAATTCCGATAAAACTTGCTCGATAGCCAAGCTAACGCTAGTTTCATCGGCTGAAGCCGCCATGTTCTTTAGACTGAACTGTCGCGCTTCTCGTTGCGTCACACCTCAACCCGCCTCCAAGCCAACGTTGATTGGACGTCAGTTTCTGCTATGTTGGTTGCTAAGGGGTGTTCTGGGATAAAGGATCTGATAACATTTTCTTGCTGTTCTTCAAAAATAACCAGCCAGTCCTCGCTGTGAAAAAAAATCAAAGCTCAATTCCTCTTATTAACTAACTTTTATCCATCTTTAATAATTTGGCTGCTCCGGGCAGGCCTATTAACTTATTACAGACAAGCTACTGGCTTCACAGGTTTTGGTCTGATCAGGAATCCTTTGCACCGTTTCTAATCTGTTCAATCTGTGCCCCACAGGTGTTAAAGAGAAAAGATGCTAATGATTTTTTTTGCAGTTTTTTCACCTCCTCAGGAAGGGGTTGTTTCTTAACCATTCTTAGGGCACAATTTTCAAATGTTTCTGTAAAAGTGCTGCTTTTTTGTTTCTCATATTATCAGAATATGGATTTTCTTGAATTACTGCTCTATTCTATTCTCTACAAAGGAAGCATATCCCTCACAAAACTAATTAAAGTGTCAGGTTGTGTAAACTGAAAAGATAGAACTTGCCAGAAGTCTATCAAACTGCTTTCTTCTGGTTTCTTTGTCTGCTGAAATATTCACATTTCACATTTCTAAGAACTGACACTTTCTACTCATAATCCTGAGGAGCATTACGAAGCGTTAACATTGCCTGCCGCTTCATCGATCCGTCAGCCAATCACAGGCTTGCCTAAAGTTTGGGATCGGGTCTGATGAGCTGATTTCAATATTTTCTGACATTTGAAAGAAATGTCAGGGAGAAAACAGCAAAGACATCATCGATTTGTGAAAACAAATGTTATTTGCAGCTCCGCTTCATCTCTCTGATAATCAGTTTTAGCTCTTAGGCTCCTTCAGGAGAAATAAAACCATTTTCTATGAACCTGCAGCAAATCCAAATCAATAGCGGAGTCTTAATTTATGCCACAGAGTGAATACGTTTCTAAGACACGCTTTCACATTTAGAAAAGCTTTAATTTTCCTGTGGTGCGACAGTTCTTAATCATTTAAGGTGAAAGCATTTTAAATTTTCTGTCAGGTTAGGATGAGCTAAAGTGTTTGGGTTTTGTCTTTTCAGTCTTCAGACATTTTCCACTCGGCTGAACACACTAATGGAGTTATGTTTCTGCTGTCTGCTTCTCGTTTATCCTTTGGGATGCACAACCAGTGTGAGTTTCAACAACATTGGGATGAATCACACTGGTTACTGGGTTTAAGTAGCTTGTTTTGCCAAAACAACTCATGAATCATTCATATTAAAATATTCTAGACCACACATTCAAAAAAGTCCCTCTCTATGACAGAATCATGTTCTTGGTGAGTCCTTAAGCGTGATTTCACACCAAACATCTGGAGTCTTAGAACCATATCCTCACACAGTGACATCACCGGTCTCAGCACAGTTTATTCAGACCAGTGTACGAGTTAGACAACTGTGTTTTTTTTCATTTAAAAAGTAATCTAATTACTTTTCACATATTGGCAATGAGTTACGTTACTTGCAATCCAATGCAACATGTTAAAACAGCTCAATGAAAAAAGCAGCTTTTCATAAAAACTCTCTGATCTGGTAAGAGATGCTTAACCCTTTACAGGGTTCCTGCAGCATAAGGCAAGTTAAATTCAAGACTTGTTAAGACTTTTTAATGCCAGTTGAAATAAAAATTTAAGACCAAATTCACAAGAAACACAAGAAAAACTTGCTTGCAACAACTTAACCCAAAGGTTTATTTTAACATAAACCACTGCACTAATGTTTCAGATTTTGAAAAGCTTCCCATACAGGAAGAAAGCTAAAAACACACAAATGACAGATATATTTTAACAATTATTTAACTGAATTCACAAACTTTGTTTTAGCAGGGAACAAAACAAATCAGTTTTAAAGCCACAACATAACCAGTGCTAAGTCTTTTTTGCAGCTATTTTTCTTTGTATGGTTTTCTTAGTATGTTTGATTTGGTGATAAGTGGAGGCGTTGCAGAGACAAGGGTGGAACCAAACCGAGAAATACCGGCTGTTTCTCGGTAACTCCATTTTGACGCTTTGTGTTTCGTGCTTCGCATGCGACTCCACTGCCTTAATTCCCATCGTTCTGAGCTTGAATGACTTCTTGCACAAAATCCACTGAGCCTCATGTAAGTTCCCTGGTTTTAGCCACGGAGAAAACTGTTGGCTGGAGACAATTTTGGTTACATTTACACTTGCTCATATTTTACAGACATCGCCCAAATGTCCCGGCCGCAACAACGCTTTTATTGGTTCCCCTATCGGGACGGAACCAATAATGGCGAGCCGTTGTTTTTTTTTTTAAATAATAAAAACAATTGTCAATTTTAACGTTTTATTTAGATTCCAAAAATAAATCGTAATTAAAATAATCCTATTTATGATGTTTTAAAAATTAATACCTACGAAAGACTGATTTAAGACATTTTAATACCAATTAAGACCTTAATTTTATTTTGAAGAATTGAATGCCTTTTAAGACTTTTTAAGGACCTGCAGGAACCCTGTTTTATAGGGCACTCAGTGAAATACTGAGGCAATCAAAATGTCAAGCCAAGATACAAGACCTTATTACTTTTGTATCATTCAAAAGATATGTATATTTTGATGTTAAAAATTAATCGCAATAAAGCTATTTATATGCATAAATCAAGCGGAACACTGTGGCGATAGCCGCATTGCTCCACTTGTGAAAGTAAAATCTGTTTTTGGCATCAAGACTATTATTCTTATTGCCACATCGCCAGACAGGACACTGTATAAAAAAGTGGTTCTATAAGAAATTCATAAAAACATATTTACAGAGTGAAAGAAAAACATAACCTTAGAGCTTTAGTACTGATACATGCACTAAAATTTTTTCAGATTTTTTAACTTAGCTCATTCGCTTTTTAACTTTACTTTTATGTCCAAAAACAGCCTAACTTATGCATAATGCATGTCAGCGCATCATTTCATGGTCATTACGAAGCATCAGTTAAGGCGCAAAGCGCCCTGTCTGCATTAAAAGAGTACTTTGATTGCAGGATTAACCTAACTGAATAAAAAAAAGAAATAAAAAAGAATATATAAAAGGTAAAGTAAAAGAATAGATAAAGATAAAATAAAAAAGAATAAATAAAAAGAAAAAAGAAAAAGAAAGATTGATTGCAGTGGCAGCAGATTGAGCGTCATGTCTGCTAGGAAGTGGGATGGGGATTAAGTCTGGGGGAGAACCAACTGTTCCTGCTGTGAACCCCCTTTATACCAAAACGCTGCCAATACGCCATTATACAGTAGCTGGAAGTTAGAAACACGTTCAGCGCTTGTCTGGAACACGTCAAATATGTTGATATGTGTTGGAGAGAAGTTCTAGGTACTAGGTTTTAAGATAAGTTCTAGGTTTTGGATAAACTAGACGCCACAAGTTATGAGTAACTTATACTTAACGTATGTCAATGATCAGTTAATTTACCTGGAACTTATTCCCTACGTATGGCATACGCTTGCATATGTCAGGAAATGTTGAGCATGTATTTTCCATATGCCGATGTGTGCCTGCGTGCTTCAGCATACTACAGCATGCTCACAAGTTATACAAAACCCATAACTTATCCAACGTATGCCAGCGTTATTTGGCAGATTTTTCGCACGTCAGGCATAAGCTGGTCTAAATCGTCATGGTGTAAGAGGGGCTTGATTGACACCGTTAGGCCCTGCTAGAGAGGATTTTTCTATCTCCTTCTTAGCCCAACAGTTTAAATGAACCCTAAAGGCCTGCTCATCCTCCCGCAGCGGTGTGTCGCAGTGAGCTTGTCGCAGTTATGATGCCATTTTTGATTTATACGCAATATTGAAGCGTGGTCTTAGCTATGTTATTCCACGACACAAGAGGGACAATCAGGAACTAGCTGTGGGTCTAGATACGGCCGAGGCGGTGAGGAAGTGGGGGCAAGTTTGTGCGAAACGGAGGGACAGGAGGGCCAAAAAGTGCGGGGATCCAGGTGGAAAAGGGTCCCAGCGTTCTCGCGCAGCTCGCTCTTCTAGCTGGTCCATCTTCAATAGTCGTTTTCCACAATGGCGGTCAGACAAACAAAACAAGCCGGTAAGGAACCAAACAGGAAATATGCATAAAGCAGAGGAGATGTAGATTTGACCAATCAGAGGCCTGCAGTCTGCAGTCAAAAACAATTTTGGAGATACACCGGACTGTCTGCAGAAGGGGCGGGGCATATCTGCGTGTGACACTGTGACACACATGCAGACGACCTGGTTTCTGAGCATAAACCAGCCTTTAGAAGACAGGGATGTTCTTGGTAAATGATCTGAATAAAAATGTAAAATTTAAAAAAATTTGAATTTCTTGAGGAGGAACAGTTGTTGATTTTTCTTGGTTGTTCTCATTTCAAAGACAAATTGTGACACTTTTCAAGCCTTCTAAAGGTGAGTTTTAATTTGAGGTTAAAGTTTCACTGTATTCTCTACAAAATGATATCTTGTCATAAAAGCAAACATTGTTTATTTGCATTTTGCTAAATTATGCTCCCAGAGAGAAAATCTGTTCTTGTTTAGTCCCAGAGGGAGAAGCCCAACAGTCCCAGTTGAGAACCGAGTCTGGGACCAGTTGGTGGTGACATGAATTATGTAATAGAAGCAGCTCCATATGCTGCAAACAGGCTAAAATAACTGAGTAAAACTGCAGATTTACAATATTGGGGAGAGAATTTAGAACAAAAACCCAAGTAAATGTTTAAAAAAAAATACAGAGGTTCAAATATTTTCCGATTTCTGATGGAAAATGTGCAAAAAGAAATATTTCCAATCAGCTGATACCTGTTTTTTGTCCGGTGAATTTGTAAAAACAAAAGTTGAGAAAGGCAATAAAAAATGTCAGCATATTTTATTAACAAGAAAATAATTTATCACATGAACTAAACTATGAATCAAGCTTCTTTAAGCTGATGTGGACAGTTTGTAAGGGTTTATTGAGCTTTCGCTTTCTCTTACAGGCAGAAGAGGTTTGGATATTCACTGACTGACACATGAATGCTGGCACAGTCACTGTAACTTGGCAGGAAAAGCAGACACATATCACTTGTCTGCACCAGGGTGCACTCAGCAGCAGAGACATCGTTAGAAATGCAGCAGAGATTTGACCAACATGTCTGCACAGCCCTTGTAATGTCACCCCGGTGGAGGACAGGCAGGTGAAATGCCAGAAGAGGTCTCTCTGTATGAGCAGAGCTCTGTCCTTTGGAAAGCTCATTCCTCCCAAGCAGACCCCAGGGATGTCGATGGAGGAGAGGAGATGGCCTCTCTCTGCTGTTCCCGCTTCCCATTTCAATTCTAAACGTGAGCTGAGCCTCTAATTTCTGACTCTTTTAAAGGTTTGTCTCTAAACTGTAGACCAAAGGGATTTTTTATGGGAAGAACCTAAATGGATTTTAATGCTTCAGTTGGAAAAAGGAAAAAACAACATTGTTATTTGCATTAAGAGCGGTGATAAAAAAGAAAAAGAAAGTCAAGATCTTGTTTGGACAACTGCCTTTCCCTGTTATACTAATACAGCAAAACATCTGTGACTTTAATCAAGTGAAAATAGCTGCAGCTCCCAGTTTCATCAGCACAGTGTTATATAATGACACAGCCAGGCCATTAAACTATCACTGCCACTGTGGGACCTGCTCAGTTTTTAATTTGGGACTTAGTTAAAGTCAATTCTAACCATGAACAAACTCCACTCTGTAATGTAGAGCAAAGCGACACCAAATTATTCTTCTCCAAGTAAAAAGAATTGAATTGGAAGGTTTCATGTCCAGAGAGCCAATCAGCGTGTTGCTTGAATCAGTGTTTGATATCAATACGGCCTTTTTCTGCAGGTTAGAGACTTAAGTTTAATATGGTTCAAGCAAAGCACCTAAAATGCACTTTTCTTCTCTCTTTTTAACAGTGTCTTATCTGGAAATGTGGCAATAAGAATAATTATCTTGATGCCATAAAGAGCCCAACAGATTTGGCTTTCACGAGTGGAGCAGTTCGGCTATCGCCATAGTGTTTCGCTTGATTAATGCATGTAAATTGCTTTATTATAATTCATGAAGGGAGTTTTACAGATTATATGGACACTGCAATGTAAGTAGAACAGGAAAGGAAAAACAGGAAAAAGAAGAAAAGATAAAAGAAAGAGTAGATAAAAGGGAGACGATGATAAAACATCTACAGTCTGCTTCATCACCTGCAGAGAGATGTAAAAAGAACAGCACAACCAACGGATATAGTATTAAAGATACAATAAAGTAGCACCTTGATGCTATCGCTAATAATACTACTATAAGTAGTATTATTTAATCTGACATGTATACTGCGGTAGCTAAAGATAAGAATATGGGCTTTCTCTATGAAAGTGATTCTCTAAGTACCTGGAGCCAAACACCTGTAGTTGTTTGTGAAAGTACAATTGTGCATGTAAAGTTTATCCAAAGGAAAATGCTCAACAGTGGTTGTGAAGAGCCAAAGACGCTCCCCTCCAGAGCCCCAAAACCCCAGATGCCCAAAGGGACCCCCAGAGCAAAGGAGGGGCCAACCCAGGAAATCTCATTCTCCGCCCTTTATTCCCTTTATCTGTTCATTCAGGACATCCCTACTCCTTTTCCTCCTCACTCTTCATCCTCCAGGTCATCTTGGCATCCATCAGAATAAACCCATTTCATCCCACTCATCATTTAATCCTCCATAATGTCTCGTTTCATCCCACTCATTCTCCTTGAGCCTCAGCCCAACTGTTTCATCCTAATCCCTCTTTAAAGCACTGTGGCCACAATAACCCTCCTCAACTTTTATTCATGGATGGTTTATTTTGGCTAATCTCCTTATTCCTTCTAACAAACCATCTCGATAATCCCTTACTCTCTTAATCCTCATCAGTCCCATCCCTCCCATTAACTTATTCCATAAGAATACAATCTTTTCCCTCTCATCCAACTTATTCCTCCAGTAGACCGTTTCACCCAACTCATCTAAATCACCTTCTAATCTCTAAACCCTTTCCTTCCTCGAGCATCTTTAAACCTAATCCTAGGCCCATTTTGCCATTTTACTCCCATATCTCCAGATTAACGCCTTTTAGTTAAACAAAGAGTCCAATTGATGCACTTAACAGACCCAGAGCAGATTTAGTTACAAAAGATTTGTTTAATCAAATGCTTTATTCCAAATTAACTAAATAAACCAGTGGACCACATCATCTCCCTTCATTATTCTCATCCTACCTACTATCTTTTTCTCAATCAATGTTACCGCCCTTATCTATTTTTATCTATTAACATAATAATAAAAGCAGCTTTTATTTAATAAGTGGTTAAAAAGAAAGGAAACATGAATTTTTTATATTTTTATTATTCTATTTTTTTATTAAAGCATGCCCGTCATAAATGAAGCCACATTCAGGTTTGCTTCCGTTTGAGTGCTAAAGATAAAGTGCAACAGAGGATGTTTACGGGCTCATTGAGAAATATTCTGAGCAGATTTAATGGAGTCTCCCTTGGCTTCTGGGCTAAAATATGAGCACAGAATAGGAGGAACTTAGTGGCTAATAGGAAAATATAATCTGATAAAAACTTTATTTTACTTCTGTCAGCAGTAAGCGTGAAAATGCTTTACATTTCAGAAGTTTAATTAGATTTTATTATGTTCCGAAAGACGATGTGATATTTCAGTTTTTCTTTTTTAATAAATTTGCAACAAATTTCAACATTTTAGTTTTTTTTTTCTGTCAAATGGGGTGCTCAGTGTACATTAATGAGAAAAAAATTTAACTTTATTGATTTTAGCAAATGGTTGCAAAGAAACAGAGTGAACAAATTAAAGGGGTCTGAATACTTTCCCTATAAACTGCGTTTGATCCAAGCAGCAACATTGATACTTCAGTTTTTAATGAGTTGAATTATTGGCTTTTAATACATCTGCTACATTTGTAAGCACATAAATTTAGTTCATTGGAGTATTTCTATCAGCTAATTGCTCATTTTGGTTTGTGATCATCAGTAAATCTTGTTTCTTTTTTCTGATTTTAATTTAGATTTGTTTTGTTTTGCCCTCACAAAGATGGCGGCCAAGGCTCAGATTACCTGAACAAGAGCCAGTTGTATTAAGCTACTGCTCCTCTTTAAGGGGGATTTTCTAGTTTTTTTTAGTTTACTTTTTGTGTTCAGCTTATGATTTTTCTTTAATGTTTAATGTGTTTTTATTTCCTTTTTTCTGTAGTTTAGTTAAACAAAATGAATTGTAGTGTTTGTTGTTGTGTTGTTTGGTTACCTCTGTTATATTGTAAAGGTAATAATCAGACCTTGAGGGTCATTTTTTTCATTGATCAGCTATGTTTTCTTTGTGGAATCAGTTTGTTCACATTTTTAGTGTTAAATTCTGAAAATCCCTGTAAATCTCTGGAAAATTTTTTTTCCAATACTAGGCAGGGTTCCTCACGCCTTATGAGTCCGTACCTCACAGTACTGGTTGTAAATTTTCATATAAACTAGTTTGTTTCCTTTCCTGGTTTGCTTATAGCAAAAAAATAAAATAAAAAAACTTAAAGATGGTTGATCAATTTCATCACTCTGTTCCGCCAGCGGCCAAAATCATTTTTGCCAGCCATGTGTCAAGCCTCGATCATTCTCCCAGGCCCTAGAACTGGCGGGCCAATCACAAAGCAGAGATGTGTTTTAAATTTTTGGATACAAAGCGGGCGGGGTTTTGAGGGCGGGATGATGGCAAGGAAGATGGCAACAACTATTAAACAGTTCACGTTTGACTCAGCTTCGGAATCAGTTTCGGAAGGATTAGACTTTGGGTTTTCGTTGAAACGTGAGCAGGAAGAGGCTCTATGTTCATTCATTTTTAAGAAGGACGTATTCGCCGTTTTACCGACAGACTGTTTCCACTCCCCCACCAGCTTCCTGTCAGGCTTCCTACATCACAGTCAGTTGCGCTCATTGCTCAGAGCGTTGGCCAATAGGCACAGACATGGTTTGAAAAACAACGGGTTGTTCTCATCAACAATCTTCCGATGTCTCATTCATCGAGGCCAGGCTAAATTACACCTTTAATCTCACATTTACTCTGGTTTATCAGGCTATCCATCACCTGCATTTGCTGCAAATCATCTGCTTCTCATATGTAGCAAATATCTGGATCTTCTTGTATTCAATTAGGCGAGATTTTATTGTAAACTTCTAATAATCTCACCCTCCATATGGGGGGGGGGGGACTCGGTTCATGTTCTGACAAACCTCTGCAGGCCAGCACTGACATCACGTCTGTCTCCATGGCGATGTGGCAGCAACGTAGGCTGCTGGTATCTGAAAGCAAAGCGCAGGAAGAGATTGAAAGAGAGACGGAGATAGGGATGGACAGACAGAGAATGAGAGTGTTGGAAATCCTCTCAGAGAGGCGTGAAGGAATAAAGTGTCAGGAAGCGACTGGTAGTGAATGCTAATATCACAGGCTCTGGATGGACAGGGGAGCACATGCACGCTGAGCGACAAGCACAGACCAGCGGCTGGCATGTCTGCCTCCACGGTGTCTCTTTCACTTTTGTCAACAATCAGGCGGCATCAAATGAAAAATAGCAGAAATGTCACCTGAACCAACGGTGACAATAAAGCCTCCTGGACTCAAGCTTCAGGCTGTTCCCTCACAAAGAGCCAGAGGAGAGGACAAGAGAAGGAGTAACTGAGAAAAATGATAAATCTCTTAAGATCTGAACATCGTTTCTCTAAAACCCGTTTCACAGGCTTGCAAAAAGGAACTAACCTAAATTTTACCAGCTCTGCTAGCAAGAACAAAAGCTTTTTTCCTTAGTAGAAACAAAAGAAGAGAAATGACTGAGTTTGCACAGCCTTCAATCACAGCTTTAGAGGAGCTTTTTTCTTAGAAGAAAATAAAAAATGTCCGCAGAAAGGTTTGAGCCCCGTAGGCTTCCAAGGACATATGGCCAAGTCCCATCCACATCATTTTGGGATACAATGCACCCGATCCATCACTTAAAAACAAGGCCTGATGATTCATGTTTGAGTATGTGTAGGCTGGGGTTGAATGCAAAAAAAGGAATGAGCTGAAAAAGCTCCAGCAGTGACCTTGCATGGAAAACGGCTTCAAAATCCCCATACATGAAGTAAAAAACAAAGGAAAAGGATAAATCCTTATAATGTTAAATTATCTGTAGACTATGGAGGATAATTTGGGCCACTGACAAAAAAAAACAAAAAGTTTACAGATTTTTTTTTATTTCATTTCAGTTTAATATATGGGGAAAAAAAGTTAAAATTGTGTCTTTAATCTCAGAATTCTAACTTTAATCTCAGAAATCTGACTTTAATTCTGAGATAAAGTCACATTTCTGAGATTAAAGTCACATTTCTTAGATTAAAGTCAGAATTCTTACATTAAAGTCAGATTTCTGAGATTAAAGTCAGAATTCTTATATTGATGTCACATTTCTGAGATTAAAGTCACATTTCTGAGATTAAAGTCACATTTCTTAGATTAAAGTCAGAATTCTTACATTAAAGTCAAATTTCTGAGATTAAAGTCAGAATTCTGAGATTAAAGTCACATTTCTGAGATTAAAGTCAGAATTCTTACATTAAAGTCACATTTCTGAGATTAAAGTCAGAATTCTGAGATTAAAGTCACATTTCTGAGATTAAAGTCAGAATTCTTATATTAAAGTCACATTTCTTAGATTAAAGTCAGAATTCTTACATTAAAGTCACATTTCTGAGATTAAAGTCAGAATTCTGAGATTAAAGTCACATTTCTGAGATTAAAGTCAGAATTCTTATATTAAAGTCACATTTCTTAGATTAAAGTCAGAATTCTTATATAAAGTCACAGTTCTCCTTAGATAGAAAACTTTGAATAAATCTGACTGGATAATCTGGTGAACTGTAAAGTGCCTTGAGATGACGTGTTGTGAATTGGTGATATAGAAATAAACTGAATTGAATTGAAGTAGTAAAGTAACATTTGTGAGATTAAAGTCAGAAGAAAAATCAGAATTCTCAGAAATTTCATTTTAAACCCTTAAAGCTACAGTGTGTAATATTTACAGGGATATAAAGTCAGAAATTTTAATATATTATACATAACTATGTTATTCATCATCATCTACGAGCTCAGCCTCTTAACCTTAATATTTGCGTTGCCTTAGAATTCGTTATTTATAATTACATAGGAGCGGGTCTCGCAGCCATGGAGGCAGACATCTTTGCGCTACGGCAGCGCAGAGCCAACAAACTAGCGATTGCGAGATCGCCCATTACGCTCGAAAGTAACTACGGCAAGTTGAGAGAGATGAACTGAGATGGTACTGAACAATAGATGGCAGTATTATGCCTGAGAAGCGTTTAGTCTGCCTGAAACCAAAGAAGAAGAAGAAGAAGGTATATGGCGCATCAGTAACAAGAAAGGTGAACAAGGCGGCAGGCTTGAGTGACTTTGCAAACTGTTTGGCCCTGTGTGGCCAAACATCAGACGAATGGAGGATCATGCCTACTCTGTATCACAACGAAAAGCGGCGGACACCGAACCCCCGTCATCTCAGAAGCGGAAACACGACGAGAATAAACGCAAGCGTGACAAGAAACGGCAAAAAACACGGATCAACATTGGCACGGCTTTTACACGATGGAAGTCACTGATGGAGGAAAAAGGTTTTCAAAGTGACGCTCAAGTTGCCAGTTTTCTCTTGGACAGGTAATTAATCCTACACACACAATTGTCTTTTTATACACGTAATACCCCACCCCCACATCCCGTTTCAACCAAACTATTGTCAAGATGTCAGGTAGCATTACCTAGATAAGGCCACAGCTTCATAAAATTACCACAGCTGATAGTGGCGTGCCTGTGAGTGTGTGAGAGACAGATATATGAAGCTGCATATTAGCGAGCTACGTGCCAGGCAGCAGACTTATCACTGGATTTATCTTACACTTTTATTTGATGGCTGTTTATCACGTATATTTTAATATTGTAAGTCTAGGCAAGCCATTCCTCTCAGCTTCATCTCATGTACGGTAACAGCAATTATTACAGCTGTGTGTGACTCTGTAACCTCAGATGTGTCACTGGTCCTACAGCTATGAGAGAAGTCCTTCAGCGTCTACTCCGATGAAGGGAAAACCCTCTCTTGTGACGGCCCAGCTCTGTCAACGATTGGTGCTTCTAGTGGCACAGAAAGGCAAGTCATCACTCTGAAACTATTGTGGTCCTAACACACTTCATAACCTGATTGTAGTTTTGTTGTACTGTGACATTGGTTCAGTAATAAATAAAGCTACTCTCAGATTCTGATGCTACTAACATAGCAAGTGAGTCAGCTTTCTGTAGTGTTTACCGTCGCTCTCCATATGTGTAAAGAAACATGCTGTGATTATACTTTACAGAGAGGAGCATTTGGATGTAATTGCAGGAGCTACAGAAATTCAGACCCTGGAGCAAAGGTAACAGCTAACTTGTACCATCTTTGAGCTATGTCATCTTCTTTTATAAACTTATAATTGGTGGGTTTTTTTGTTTTTTTTTCAACAGCTTACAGGACATGAGTATTGTTGAGGAGGAGATGGGGGAAAATGTTTTCAATGATCTATTGAATAGTGTGTAAGTGATACTTTCTAACTATTCTAAATGTGCTGTGATCGATTTTTATTTTTTTTGTTAATTTTTTTCTCCCCCCTAATTTTCCCTTCTTTACAGAATCGATTGGACAGATGAAGGTTCTTCCAACATTCATCCCAAAAGTGATGATGGCAAGAATTATGACAGCTCAGATGAAGAGTATTTTCCACCTATTTGTATACGGTATGTCATCAGTCATTCTTTGTACTGCTACTGTTGTGTGGTATTATAGTTTTTTTTGTCAAATTATTTGTTGCACACATGCTTTCATTATGTGTCTCAATAGAATGGGTGGAGCACTCAAAGGACCATCCATTGATGAACTTCCAGTTATTGGACTAGATGAAACTGTACATGATCAGCCTGCACATGAAGACCCTCCTGATGAGCCACCATGTGATGAAGAACCTGCTTTCCCACAGCCACTGCATGTCCTCTGTGAGGATGACATCGGTGCCAGAGCAGCAATAGTTTATGAAGACTGCTTGAAACAACTGGCCACATTTCTGATCCTGCCGGTGGATAAAGGTACAGGTCTTCTTCAGACTGGCATGTTTTGCAACAGCAGTGCCCCATTTGAGATAAACATCGCTACCAAGGGGACAGCAGTAAGTGTGGAATGGGTAAGTCTTGACCCTTGTGGCACATCATAAGATTATGGTTGTCTAGCTATGACAATTTTCTGGTGGAAGCCAGTATTATTTATTTATTTATTTATTTATTCGCATGTCTTTGACTTTTAGGTCTGTCCCAAAGGACACAGCTTGTGGAGATGGAATTCCCAGGCAAAAATGAAGTTTGGGATGCAAATAGGAGATTTTCTCTTGTCCACCAACATTTTACTGTCTGGCAATAACTATGCAAAGGTTGCCCTTTTGTTCAAATTTATGAACATGGGAATGGTGAACAAGAACACCTTCTTCTCCATTCAGGACAGTTACTGTGTTGACACCATAAAAGACTTCTGGGAAGAGAGGAGGAGTGAGGCCCTCAGTTCCCTTCAAGGGAAAGATGTTGTTTTTCTAGGTACATAGCTCAACAAGTAATAAAGACATTAGACAAGGACAGTGTGATTGTAAGCAGCTGATCATTTTATTTTTTGCCTTTTTGTATTTGTTACTTTTTCAGCAGATGGAAGAAATGACTCACCAGGCCACTGTGCAGAGTACTGCAGCTACACCACCATGGAGAATGACACCAAAGAGATCATTCATGTTGCCACCATCGACAAGGAACTCTGTTGTCATGGAGAGGGAGGGCTTTATCCAGACTGTGGACAAGCTAACATCAGAGATAAAGCTTGTAGAGGTCTGCACTGATGCTCATGCCCAGATTGGGGCCCTTATGAGTAAGGCTTTATCTGATAAAGTGTATGAATTCCTTTGTTTTAAACATTACTAGAATACTGTAGTGATATTGAATGTTTCCCTACTATGCAGACCCAGATAAAGGCAAATACAAGGCACTTGGAATTCATCACAGTCTGGACATGTGGCATGGTGCCAAAAACCTGGCTAAAAAAATAGCAGCTGTAAGTTAAAAAATGGCTCAAATTGTATCATTTACATTAATCATAAAGTGATGACTGTATAGGCATCTACAGTATGACTGAAGTTAGCTAATCAATCAGGTGTAGTCTTCAACATTAAAATGTGTCTACTTTTACCCTTACATGTAATATGGTTGAATACCTTATTTCATTCTCCTTTTATATATGTTTTTTCTCCTAAACGCAGCAAAAATCAAAGGACAACCAACCATCTTTGTCTGGCTGAAAGACTTGTGAACCATTTTTGGTGGTGTTGTAAGATGGCTGACACAACTGAGCAGTTTCTTGTAAGTGCATATGTGTATGAAAATTTGCACACATATTTAATGTATTTCAGGATACAGTTTGTCTATGAAAAAGACAGTGCTTTTCTACTTTTTACACAGACACTATGGATTGGCATCACCCACCATGTGTGCAACATTCACACATGGAAAACAGGAAAATGCGAACATGGACATCTGGAAGAACTGCATGGAAAGGAGTGGATCCAGAGAGACTCCAAATGCCACAAAGCTTTAATAGACATTATTCTCAATAAGCATTGGCAAAATGTTCATAAATACCTACGCTTCAGGTAAAGTGCATCTAAATGCTTCACACAAAATCACATTGTGTACATTATACTATTCTGTGGTTGTTTTTGCAAAGACTGAAGTTTACAATTACTGTTCAATCAGATCAACTGCTGACCTAGAAGCATTCCAGAACCATATTCTGATGTATGCCAGCAAGCGTCATGCTTTCAGTCCCCCGGTTTATGAGGCAAGAGTTCTGCTGGCTGCTCTTGACTACAACTTCCATCGGAACCGACCAACAATGAAAACAGCCGAAGACAAAGAGATGTAAGTCTAATAAACTTAAAACTAAATACTCCCAGTAACTACAGCACATACTGACACTCTTAATCTGTGTTTTGTGTAAAAGAGCTTATTTATTTTTTTCTTTCGTGGGGGAAAAAAAACTGACTGAAGTGTTGTAATCTGTCTAATTAGTTTCAGAAGGCTGTACAACAAAAACGCCAGAAGATACAGTGTATATGCCCTGAAATCTGAAAAAAACTACAGCTATATCCCGGAGCTACAGGAACTAATTCTTAAAAGAAGACTTGTTACTGAGGTGGGGATGCCGCAAAGACGGAGCCTTCGACCAGATGACCCCAGGAGGCTCGGTTTGGTGCCCCCCATACCTGCACCTGCCACATCAGAACTTGTGCCAACACAAGTCAGGGGAGGTCTAGGTAAGTCACACACATTTATTTGCCTCAATTGTGGCATATTAGGGTATAGCTTGCATGACAAGTTAAGTAAGATGTTGACCACAAACAGAAATCAGTGCAATACTATACTAACTACTTGTATCATCACACTGTCTCCAACAGGACCAGCCTTCAGTCCACCTGATATGTGATTCCGACATCCTGCTTCATACAACATGAAAAAAAGTTGTAGTGAACGAGTTCAGATGTGTACAGATATTGCTGGGAAATATATTCCCCTTTTGCACAAGTGTAAATATCTATGTCACTGCAGTAAATAAATTATGCATAGCGGGTGATCCGCTGTTTTTCTTATAGCTATTGTATTTTTTATTCAAATTTCAGTTGAAGGCAGAACTACAGGATGATAGGGAGCGTTTAGCTTTCAGTTCAAACAAGAAATTATACTTTATTTTTTGTCTTTGTCAAAGACAGTTCTGGTGAAGACAAAATGAGCTGTTGACAACTATTTATACACTAGAAACTGCAGGTTTATGATTGTACAATGTTTCTATTTATATCGTCAAGATTTGAAGAGATGGCCAAAATATTTAACTTGGAAACTATTAAGTTTATAAACTGTGTCAACATAAGTTATTTTTGTAGATTCGTCTTTGGGTTAAAATTACATGGACAAAGCTGATCCCTGTGATAACACAAGTACATTAGTGTAGCCTGAATTAGAAATTATCATTTACAAACATAACAGGAAAGTACTTTTTCTATGGGTCCATGCTTATATGTATATACTGACAAATACAACAGGTATATGTATTTTGATATTTTATTTACAATTGCAAAAACAAATAACTTCTACATATAAATAATGTAATACAAAATAATTCCTGGACAAAGTTGCAGTGAAAAAAATAGAACATACTTTGAAAGATAATAAAAAATAGTAAAGTCTAACCACAAAAAAAGGAAAAATAGCTTTGATGCCCTGATGATGTTCACACAGGGTTGTGAGCACTTGTGGTCCTGTATTGACATGCCAGAGGGCCAGGGAGAATACTCAGATGCCTGGTATGAATCCTGTGTAATGTCCAGTGGGGTCAGGGAACTTGTCCCTGATGCTCCAAACACAGCAGCTGGGGATGACAACACGGTTTCCCTGGCCTAAAGAGCCATGTTGCCAGAAAATAAAATGCCTATATGCTGCATAACGGTACTCCCGGTTGTCATCCCCAGGCCCCCTAACTTGCCCAAATACTGTCAGTTCTTCCCGGTACTGCCTATGAATACGTAAAAAACCTTCTTCCAAGCAGTACTGGGAGAAGTGAGGTAGCCGGCTTACACAGTGAGCTGGATCATGGCCACAGCATATCCTCTCCCGGTCCGTAGGCATGTCCCTGCAGTGACCACAAGTACACCATGGTACTCCCTGTACACCAGTAAACGGTGGGGCACCATGCCTGAGCTGATGCATCATCAGGGCATCAAAAAGTAGTCCTGGCTGCCTCTGCAGGAGCTGGGTGGTGAGCTCCCTGTGCTCCTCCAGGGTCATCTCCCCAATAAGTCTCTGAGAAAATTAAACACAGGACAAATACATGTGATGTTTTAATATATTTTAAAATGCTAATATCACTGCAGTTTTTGGAGTACAAGATGCTCAGACCTGTCTAAAACAACAACATGCTGCGTGATGATGCTGTTACTCTCCAGTAAACTTATTCAGCAACGTCCCTGACGTTTCACAGGTAATGATTCAGTAATTTTCTGTAAAATCATTTTCTGGATATATACCTCGGTTACTTCTCTCCGGCTCCTTTGGAGATCTTCAAGCCTTTCCTCCTCTGCTCTAGTCACCCCGCTGGCACCTCTCCCTCGCCTGGCCCTGGCTGCACGCCCACCCCGGCCTCTCTGCCCTCTTCCTCGCCTTCTTCCTCTCCCTCTTCCTCGCCTTGTAACCCCCGTGCCACAAATAAAACTTGGACTCTGTAAACGGGGAATATATATTCTTCCAGCGAACACAATCTCGCTGTTAAACTAATGATTACAATTACTTCGTCTGTTTATATCACCATGCAAAGCAGCTCACCAAAACGATGTAGAAAAAATAACGGGTATATTTATTATCTTAAGTCTACATGAAATCTATACCCTACACAGACTAATGAAATACTATCTGTAAAATGATCTATGTAAACAAACCTCATCACTTGAGAAGGTAGGTGATGCGGACGTCGTGGAAGACATTTTGTCCCGTAACGCTCGCCGTACTGTTGGGGGGGAGAAGCGGTGGGGGGGAGATGTTCATGTTGCTGCAGTCTGCAGTCTGGACGTTAGATGTCGCTGAAAATTACACACTGTAGCTTTAATAGAATTAAAATTAAATAAAAAAAAAATCTGTAATTTTTATTATTCTCGCAATACTTTTGCGAGATCCCGCAATAGTTTTGCGAGATCTCGCAAAAGTATTGCTGGATCTCGCAAAAATTTATTTTTTCCCTCCATGTCCCTTTAGGGGCTGCGTATGATTGGTCCGTTTGGGTATGTGTGAATATGTGACATTGAAATTTTTTTTACACTTTATTTAAACTTTTAATGGGGCGAGTTGTGATGCCAAAATAAGTTAAGTTTCAGGTACTTGAAATGTTGCTCAAGCTTTAACCTAATCTTTTTTTTTAATATGGCTAAATGTAAATCTATTGAGCTTCAACATAAATGACACTGCATCAAATTAATGATGAGCAAACCTTTGTGGGAGGAGTTACAAACCTTTTTCTGTGACTGAATCACTTTAGATTATGTAAACGAGGAAATCACTTTAAATGATAAAGATGAAACTGAGGGTGCAGACTGATGCATCGTTGGTACAAAATATTGTTTTTAACAAGTTTCATTATGATTTAATTTTGCCCTCATCTCTTTTTTCTCATTGTAAATGTAACCTTCATCTTTGGTCCTCAGTTTTTATGAAAAGCACTTTCAATTACCTTGTGTTATAAAAAGCGCTTCACAAATAAATTTGCCAATTCATTCCACAATTACACCCTCAGAGGAGGTGTGAGCATTTCAGACTCCTTCCAAACCATCACATGCTGATATTGCTTTGCTATTAACTCAACCGCTGCATTATGCTCCAGCTAATCGGGTCTCACAAAGCTAATATTATTTAGTGTCTGCACACAAATGTTGGAAAACTGAAACTGCAGCTGCTATCAGATCACCAACTGGTCACACGGTAATCTGCTTCCCCCTGCCTGAACCTGTGGCTCCAAACTGGAACCTAAGTGCTCAGTGTTGTAATGAATTTGCAGCAGCTGCACAGTGTGAATGCAGAGGAGCTCCCCTTCAAAGTCAAACTAATCAAATCCACACAAAATCGCTGACATTTTTCTAACTCCAGTCTCTGGCAGCGAGTGTCCTCTCCCAGAGTTGGAGCAGTAATGAGCCACAGTGTGTCGGTGGGAATGAGCTCTATGCATCAGGCTGCACACACACTGGCACAAGTTGGGACGGTCTAAGGATTTTATATTTTAGCCTTTTGAAACCCCAACATTCTAGGAATGCAACAGTAGAGGTAAAACGAAGCATTATTTATGCCTCTGGATGTGTTTCCAATGTCTACAACATGCAGGCTGCAGAGGAGTTTCTTCTAATTTTAACCACATCCTGCTTTATCTAAGGCTACAGCAGGTTTGCTTTTGCATCAGTGGGGGGGGGGGGGGGGGGGGGGGGGGTACACTTCTGTACATGTGAAATCGACTTCTTTCACTTGGCGATCCGAGTACTGTATGTGTGCATGTTTGTGAGGAAGGTGGAGGAAGCAACCGACAGCAGCAATCAACGGATATCAATATTTCTCTGAAGAGTACAGCACCGGATCCAGGATTTGTCTTTCTGACAGATTTCTGTCTGAATGTGACTTTGCATCTGGCAGCTCTTATTAAATATACTTATTGCTAATCAGCTTTAATGTTCTACTCAGAGACCGACTGCAGACTGACGGCAGAAGAACTCCCAGTATGTGGGACGCCGTTTCACTACATATCAGAAGTAAACGTCTGTTTTTGAACCATTGTCGATATATAGAACGTAAAGCACTTTGCAAATGGTGCTTAAAAAGTGCTATACAAATTGGGTATGATTATTATTATTAAAAAAGAGACCAGCTACCATAGAATCATCTTTTTATAATAGAATACAGCAAATTCTAGTGAAAAAGTCTATTCAAACATGCTTAATGCTAACTGAAGGCATTACTGGATTTGTTCTTAGACTTTTGACTTTGCTTCTCAAAGTCAACCATCCAAATTTAGGCAGAGAGAGGAAGGAGACAGGAGGCTCCGCTCAAAGTAAATTCAATCAACCTTCTCTTAAACAAGAGAAGTGGAAATGAAAACAAGGGCTTCATTTAGTAGGACAGACAAGGCTGAAAATATTCCTGGTTAGACATCATCCAGTTACCAGTCTGGCTTTAGGCCTCTGCAGTTTTACCAGTTTAAAGTCCTTCTAACATGATGTTAAAAATGTTAGCAACCTTTTCTTCTCCAGCCTTAAAGGCTAAATGCATAGAAACGTTTATAATGATGCACTCTGTTAGCAAGGGAATAATTTTATTATGGATCAGTTTGTTAATTCTGCTCAAAACACTATTTTCATTGTTGTTAATAATTAGAATAAAAAAATAAATCCGCATTGATTAAGATTTTTTTTTTTATTTATGCTTTCTCTAGAAACTAAAACACACGGTTTTTACTCTGGTCAATTCACATATTTGGTCAAACTAATCACTTCAAAAGTACTTTTTCAATAAGTATCTCAAAATAAAAATAAATTAACATAGTGATCACTATCAGTGTGTTTATGTTTCAACAACATGAGGAGTATATTTTCTATTTTGCTCTTTATAAAAGCGTATCCATTTTTGTATTGTTGCTGAAATTTGGATCAAACGCTACACTGTAGTATTCCTACTCTACAGCATCCTGCAGCATCACATATAAAGCCTTAAATGGCCAAGCTCCATCTAATATCAGAGATCTGATTGTTCCTTATGTTCCTAACAGAGCACTTCGCTCTCAGGGCCGGATTTATCAAGATCCAATTTTGCGTGCAGTAATTTGCGCTCGCAAACTGGAATTTTGCGCGAGGGGCTGAACCATGGTTTGCGGGTGATTTAACAAGAGTGATTGCGTAACTGGTGGAAGGTGCAAAACTGTTGGAGACGCCCTATTTAAATGATGGTTTTGCGCGTTTTGTGGTTTGCGGCAAAGTAGTTTGCAGTTTGTGCAAACTAGTGCATTAAGAAATTTTAATCTTACAGTGATACCCCCATCCCCTCCAAAAAAAAAAAAAAAAATATATATATATATATATATATAAACTTTGGCAACCTTTATTCCCTAGGGTGGTATGTGGCTGAATTTCTACTTCACTGCAGTAAAAAAAACAAACAGGTGTTTTGTATTGGTATGTAGAAAAATGCACATATCAAATGGCTCACAAGAAGTGACTGTGGATAAGATGACTGCGCTTACGCATCCCCGCAGCATTGGCATGTTGCTCCACAGGCGCAGGGGGGAGGTCGGCGTTCTCTCCGGTAGGGCGTCAGGGCGACATGGCATTTAGAACGTCGGACAGCACTTCTGAAAAACGAGATTGGGAGATCCCAGCTCTCGCTGCAACCGTACGCTGGAATGACCCAGATGCAAAAAAGTGCAACGTTGCAAGGAGTTTTCTTATAGCTGGTATTGCGTGGGTCCTCCTTGTGGCTGGCTCCAAATCCATTGGGAGTTCCCCCAACAGCTCCAAAATGGCAATGCTGGATAAACGATATGTTTTGAAGATCGTTTCCTCGTTCATTCCAAAAATATTCACACGGAGTGAAAAAATGCGTTCTCTGCATCTCCTTGCTTCATTTCGATGTCTCCTTCTTGCCACAATAACCGCTGCCATGTGTGCGCAATTACGCATACAGACCATTTGCACATTCTTTTGAAACGTGTTAAATATAGAGTCAGATACCGTTAGCAAAATTGCTTTCAGGTTTGATAAATCACTTTGCGAGTGCTAAATTAATATATTTACATGTTCTCCTCCCACAAGACGCACTTTTGCGTGTAAACGCCCCATATTGCATATTCATTGCAGAAAAAGTACTAAATGGATAAGAGGCGCTATTTAGCACGTTTTAAAGACCAAATCCTTTTAGCACGCTGTTGATAGATCAGTTTGTACATTTTTTAGCGTGCGCAGTGAAATAGCTCACGTTTTTATACACGCAAACCTTTGATAGATCCGGCCCTCAATCTGCAGGTTTACTAGTGGTTCCTAGAATTTCTAAAAATAGAATGGGAGGCAGATCTTTTAGTTATCAGGCTCCTCTCCTGTGGAACCAACTACCAGTTTGAGTCCGTGAGGCAGACACCCTGTCTACTTTTAAGGCTAGGCTTAAAACTTTCCTTTTTAAAAAGCTTATAGTTAGGGTGGCTCAGGTTATCCTGAGCTATCTCTATAGTTATGCTGCTATAGGCTTAGACTGCTGGAGGACATAGGGACCCCTATTTCATCTTTCTGCTTCATTCTATCTCTATTCTCCCACTCTGCAGAATCTGTTAGTTCAATCTCTAACATTCTGCTCTCTCTGATTTTGCTGCTCTGTTTCTGCTTGGCTGTGACTCCATCCTGGAGAGACATATAAGCTGCGCTGCTGCCCTCCACAGCTTTGTTTATAGATGTTCGAGATCAGCCTGTTTTTCAGTGTAGACCAGTTTCTCTGACTGTGACTAACTGGATGTGCTCTCTTCATCCTCTGACATGGGAGCTGGCTCGGAGCTCGTCTGCCTGGCTGTGTGTTTCCTGGACGGGCCCGCCTTTTACAGCTGCTTCTTGTATCTCTGATTCTGTCTCCTTGAACTCCAGTCGGCCTCAGCAGATGACCGCTCACACTGAGCCTTGTTCTGCTGGAGGTTTCTTCCTGTTAAAGACGAGTTTTTCCTCTCCACCTTCACTACAAGCATGGTTACTGTGACGGATTACCTTCGATTCAATTTGTCGATGCCATCAACTGGTTTTCCTTAAATAGAAAACTTTGAATCAATTTGACTAGATGATCTGGTGAACTTAAATTGCCTCGAGATGATGTTTGTTGCGAATTGGCGCCATATAAATAAACTGAATTGAACGTTAAAAACTCATGTTACTATTTGAACCTCGCTAAAGTTTCCTCCATTTTCACTCACAGTTTACTTTTCTCCAAACATGAAGAGGCTGCTAACGGTGTCCAAAGCACGGAGCATTTAGTTTCCATCCAGGAAAGGCTGGAGCGCACCTGTTTACCACAGCAAACACTCGCTCAGCGGCCGCTTCATCAAAGTGTCCTCTGCAGGCTGTCTTCTTCATTCCGTTCACTTCTGCAGGCACTCAAGTATTGATTCTTCAGCTTTGTTAGCCTTTCTTTCTAAAAACAACACGTCCTTCACTTTTGAGTGCTTGCTGTCTGTGTGTGGGAGCATAAATAGTGTATCGTGGGCATGTCTTTCATGTGAGCTTCCTCTGCATCTTCTTTCATCAGCGTTGCTCTCCCACTACACGCCGCTCGTCCACCTAATCCAGTCGCTGGGCTCTAATTGGCTAACTGTGGCCATTTTCTCTTCTCAGGGGAGCATGGAGATTAAGGAGAGTGTTTGCTTTGAGCTGCTCAGCACCTGAGTGAGTCACGCTGTGGGTGAAACATCTCTCAGAGCAAGAACACAAAAATAAGCAGACCCAAGAGGAGAGTCGGCAAAAAGATGATGGAGCAAAAAGAAATCACCATAACCACACAGTGATAACACCAGCGGCGACCTGCTTCTGAACAACATAACACAGTAACGCACGTTCACCTGAACCAGACCCTTCTGAGAATTGTCTAGCATCCATAATGAATTTTGCCCGGAGCTAAACACCTAAGAGTGCTATTCACATTACTTAAGGTTCAAGACAAACTACCTCCTTTCTGTTGGATCGGGACACTGCGGCTCCAGCCACAACCGGAGCTAAAATAAAATCAGACTCAGCATCTTTATACCTCTTTAATGAAGCCTTGAAGAAGTGAACTCTCTCAGATTTTGTCATATTACTGCCCCAGACTTAATGTCTTTTTTTTTTAATATGATGAACTGAATAAAATGAATGAAATAACTGCAATTCTGAAGGAAATTTCTACAGTTTTATAATCAAGAATCTAAAAAGTTTGATGTGTGAACATAAAGTGTTTTGTATCTGTCTGTTCTTTGACTGCAGTTAATCCTGGGCAGGGTTTATACAGGAATGAGAAGCTCTAATTTAATGCTCTTAGAAATATTTTTAATGCCATCAATAACCACCCGTGATGATATTTGCTTTTCATTATTAGTTGGATTTTTGCATTCCTGCCTTTGTTTACTGTTTTTGCCACATTAAACTCCAAGAAATCTCCTCCTCTCTGTCTCTGCATTTGGGTCCTCCAAACCTCAACCAAACCCCTACAATTATGGCCTTAATTTAAAAAAGGAATAATTTATGACTTTTAATGGTTTTTAATGACCGGTGGAAACCCTGCTGGGGTAAGTCTTGATCAACCATCTATGACTCCTATTTGCAGAATAGTTTAGTTTACTGAGATTAAATGAAAAATTTCTAGTTCGTTAATTATTAACATTCTACACACAACACTGTTTGACAAATATTTTTTCAACCTATAGGGTTTCATAGGAGACTTGTCGACCCTTTATAGATACTACAGCTTAGATATACCTGGCGGAGCTTTCCATAAAGTTTAGTAGAGTATTTATGACCCGTCTCTAGTCGTTATTGAGGTCAGACACTGATGCAGAATGAGAGTGCAAGGCTAAAATTGATCGATCTAATTCATCCCTGTGTGTCTCACAGGATGAGGTCATCGAAAATAACCTCGTCTTGTAAGTTATTGTGCAGTCGTGTTAGAAAAATCCTTAAAATTTTTTAAGAAAAAGGCCACGAGCATTAACTTTTGAAAGATGTAACCTTAGTAGAGTGAAGCGTTTAGGGAAATTCTAACCCTATAATCCTGCCTTTATCAAATTTGGACTTAAATACCACATAATGTTTATTTGAAATGTGTCTGCCCAACAGAGACATGGGATGACCTTAAAGCAAAAGTGCCAAACTTTAATTCAACTTCTAGATGCATCTCTCTAAACCAGGCATCCCAAAAGTCAGGCCTCAAAGGCTGCTGTCCTGCAGGTTTTAGAGGTTTCTCTGCTTCAGCACAGCTGATTATGATGATTGCAGTTCAGCAAAAGCCTGTTAATCAACGATCAATGTAAATCAGCTGTGCTGGAGCAGGGAAACCTCTTAAACCTGCAGGACAGCGGCCATCGAGGACCGACTTTGGGATGTCTGCTCTAAACACACCGACGTTTAGGTGGTTAGCAGGTCCTATATAGTCCAAACGAGAGACTATATTAGTGAGAGACTCTCACTATAAATTGCTGATTATTCTTAAAGGGACAGAAGATGTAAAGATGGAGCCTTCACAGACGCATGAAGAAACATCTCGTTGAAGCCATCTGCATTTTAAACCATCAAATTCAATAACAATGTTAATTTCATTCACTTCACTCTCATTCTAAATGAAGATGGCAAAAGTGTGGAAAAAAATACATACATCTCCTCCAGTTTGAGAAGCAAGGAGTCTTATTTGCATCAATGAGTATCTATCATGAGAGGTACTAGCTATAATCCTATTAATCAGGCCAATTGGCTCATAATTGGCTCTCATCACATCCCTGCAGAAGCCATCAGTCAGGCCTCAACATTACCGCCAGACATCTAAAACATTAGCTCTGTTGGCTGAAAGGAAATGGGTTCATTCTCATCTCTGCTGCCACTGTAAAAAAAAAACATCAATGTGTAGAAGGTAGTACAGATTGCATTCTGATCCAATAAACAAAGCCTTATGCTTATGAAACGGACGTCTTCACAGAGTTCAAAAAATGTGATCTGACTCGCCGGAGGTGGCAGAATTTAATCATTTTGCTCTAGTAGGGGGTAGATAAAGTCTTTCTGTGGGTTCATACATGTGTGAGCTGTTGGGTGCCTGATAGACTTAAGACAAAAAGAACAGAATAATGTTGCTTCTAAAGGTGAGCATTTCTAGTTCCGTGACTTTTGAAGAAGACAGATTAACATCTTTAAAAAATAAAAGCTGGGTTTGAGGTTAAATGTGCTAATGTGGAGCTAGACTCATTTAAAACTGATTAATTAGCAACAACCTTTTTTTCCTAATTCAAAGTCCAATTTCTATAAATCTTGGGTAGAAAGAACAAGAGAATATAATTAGAACAAATCTTTGCAAACTTCAATGTCGGAGTGAAATAAGTAGAAGCCTATGATGTAATAACAAAACAAAAGATAGGTTATGTTCTGCAGTTTGTGTCAAATTTATATGACACGTTTAAAAAGGATTATCTACATCATTTTCATATTCAAATTGCATTTCTTTCTTATTTTCTTTTTATTGTAAAAACTGATCTATGCCAAAGAAAAACAGACAACAAAATTGAAAGTAATATTACAAAACCACTTCATCTAAAAAGTTGCTTTAGAAATAAACCAGCCAATCGGCACAAAGGCGGGGATGAATCAGACTCTGGTTTATGGCTCATTAATAAGACAGGCCGTCTCTTTTAGTAGGAAGTAAGAGCGGGCAATTGGACGACTCCAGCAAAGATTGATTAAAGATTGTTCTTTTTTTTATTTTTATTAAATTTTCCAGATGAATATACAAAAAAGAACATAAAAGATCAGATCCCAACCCTTCCCTTACCCTCATAGAACAGCACATCATAGAACACTTGCACAGTCAAGACATGATGAAAACACCATACATTGATCCAAAGCATTCCACAAGCATGAAAAAAATGGAAAGTTATACAGGGTATTAAGCAGTGACGAGTCAGTCGTAATCACTTTTTCATTGAAGGAATTTTAGTACAGGGTCCCAAAGATTGTTCTTTTAAGAGCATTTTTTCTGATTTGGGCCTACAGGTTAAGACCCAGCGCACAGCAAAAAAAACAAACCAAAAGCAGTGATCTACTTTATCAACTTTATCATTTTTTAACCATTTTTACAGCCCATTTGTATTGAAATCAGATCCATAACAGACAACAAATACTTTTGAGAGTCGGGGCTGGATGGTAAGGCTGTCATGATCTTGGCGCTGATGGTTTGTTTTTTTTCCTTTGCTCCTTTGTCTAATTGGTTCTGCGGCTGATTATCGCCGATCCTTTCCACCTGGTTCCTCTACTATTTAAGTTGTGTGTTTGCCTCCCATCAGCGCCAGGTTATTCGTGTGTTTTTGTGAGACGTTCCCTAGCATTCTGTAGTCTGCCTGTTTTCCTGATTTTGACCAGTTTTCTGCCCTGAGGATTTCAAGTTTTTGCCTTTCCCCTGTCTGCTCTGTTTGTCCTGTCTGATCCTGGATTCTACCGGCTTCTGAACCTTGAACTGTCTCCTGCCTTCGGCCTTGGATTTCCCTTCTGGACTCTGTTGCTGCTCGGTGTCTGCTGCTCGCTCTCTAGGTTCTCTGGGGGCGTCGCCCGCCGTAACAGCGGTCAAACCTCCGTGATCGGACTGAACTTTGAATCAGGTCAGTGACTTTGCTCCAAGTCGTGTTAAGCTCCACATCCAGTCACTGACCTGTATTCTCCTATCCCTGCAGAGATCCGCCCCGCAGCAGACGAGCAGCCCCATGCACCTGTTTGTTTAATAAACGCTTGAACCTTCCCACTGCCTATCTCGCCTTGAATTCTGGGTTCAATATTCTGAGATCATTACAAAGCTTGATAAAATTTCCATTATCTACCAGAATTCTGTGCAACACAATGAAAATACTGAGAAAGCATGAGTTAAATTTTTTGAGATAATTAGTAAAAAACATCACACTTTTACACAACATTCCAATCTGTTCACTACACCTGCATATCTAAGGACCAAAAATTAAACATCACTTCTATCGCCAGAATTCTAAAGAAAATATGCTGAAAACTGATTTTCCTGCAATGAAATCTTTGTCAAAAACATATTCAAATACTTTTTTCTTTTTTTTTGCTGAGCTCTATAAAAAGTAACATTTTGCAATCTTTTTAGTTTCCAAATGAAGTTTCTGTATTTGGGTCTGGAAAGATTCCTCAAAAGCCAAATGTGTATTTCTTTTTATCAAGAGGAAAGTAGCAGCTGTCTTTCAGCCAGCTGACTGGCAGCAGCAGCAGCTGTAGATGGAGTAGGAGCCCCACTGATGTTGTCTTTTCTAACCTGTTTGATAAAATTGGAAATATACTTTAGGATGATTTGCTAACAATATAAAAGCAAATGTTGTGACCTGAAATTTTAACCTGAACTTTAATAGCCCAGAAACCCAGTTTTAGATCTTTTCTTGTGTGTTTGTCTCTCGCTGGATGCAAACTGCCACTATTGGAGGGTCTGAACATACAAAAGAGAAACATGCTTTTAGTCTTTGTTGATCAGTAAAAAAATCTGACCTGTGCACTGGAGCACATTTTGAAAACATTGTAAAGCCAAAAGGAGAAAGTAAAGCAGAGTTTTTGCTGCTGGGAGGAGATGAAACGCATTGAAACATGAAGGAACAATGAGAAGAAAATCTGGTTTCCAGGATTTAAACAACTGCTGGTTTGCATTTTTTTCCAAACTGGGTCAGAAAACCAGAAAATTCAACAACTGCTTGTTTCACTCCTGGGAAGAATTGAAGGAAAAAATATCTGAAGCAGAGGAAAACTAAACAGCAGCATTACTCCAACATTTGCCTTAACAGTAAGAGAAAAAACTTTTCTTGTTATGTTCAACAGCAACATTTCTGTGGGTACCTGGTGTAGCATAGACTATTAAATATCTGAGGTGTTTGTCATTTTTCCAGGATACACAATGTTTGGATTTGTTGGTACACATGGGAACGCCGGGGTAGGGGATTATCGGAGAGTCTGTAACAACAAACTCTCCTGTAGCAAAGGTCCTGAATAGGCCTCTAATCCTGGTGGGCGAATGATAGCAGCTGAAATGATTTATTGTTGCCTCGAAAAGCTCGAATTTGTGATGAAAGGTTGAGTCAGAACAGATAAGGCAGAAGCCGGCATATCTTGAAATTAGTCCCTGGGCATCCAATATACCCAGACATCCTACTCCTACCATAACATGATTCAAAAAGCATGAGTTAGGAGGTCTTGAGTCATAATTGTATCTGATTGAGGAGGGATGGTGAAGAGAGACAAGGAATTAGCCCATTATAGGCTAAATCCTAGAGCTCAACTAGTTCCTTTGGCATTTAGCACCTCCCACAGTGAAACCCCTGGTGATTACGGAGATCCCACAGGTATTCTATAGCGTTTAGATTTGATCAAAGTACCTTCATTTTGTGTCCTGCGACTCCTTTATGTGTTGATTTCGTCGTTTCGTATGGAGGATAAAAAGTGCCAAAATTAAATAAATAAATACAGCATTAAATAAATAATTAAACGTGTCAATAATTAATTAAATGTGGAATAAAATAAATAAATGTGTCATTCATTAATTAAAACCACGTCACTAATATAAATTGCCACAATTAAATAAAGAAATACAGCAATAAACAATTAATTAAATGTGTAATTCAATAAATAAATAAGGAATTAAATATATAAATGTGTCATTAATTTAATAAAATTAACGTCTTCATTTTATAAAAAAATATATATATATAATTATTCCAGTGTGCATTTAATTATTTCATGGTCCTGTGTCGCAGTGCATCGAAACCATTAAAAGAATCTGTCAAACTCACCCATCAAAGTTAGGGGGCGGGGTTAACGCGAATCGAGTCACAGTCTCTGTAATCGATTTGCTTCGCCTTAATGTGCAGGGTGACCAATCAGGTGTTAGATAATTATTTATTAATTATTAATTATTTATTTAATGCTGCATTTATTTATTTAATTTTGGCACTTTTTATCCTCCATAGTTTTGGATCAATATTCTGCTTAAATACCAAAAGGTGAGCCATTTTAGCAAACTAAGAAAGCTCACAGAAACACTGAAGAAGCATGCACACAGCATCATACATTCTCCATCGTACTTTACAGTACAAATAAACAACTTCTCCACAAACTACTTTTCAAAGTTAGGGGGCGGGGTTAACGCGAATCGAGTCTCTGTAATCGATTTGCTTCGCCTTAATGTGCAGGGTGACCAATCAGGTGTTAGATAACCGCCCCCTAACTTTGATGGGTGAGTTTGACAGATTCTTTTAATGGTTTCGATGCACTGCGACACAGGACCATGAAATAATTAAATGCACACTGAAATAATTATATATATATTTTTTTTATAAAATGAAGACATATTTTATTAAATTAATGACACATTTATATATTTAATTCCTTATTTAATGAATTACACATTTAATTAATTGTTTATCGCTGTATTTCTTTATTTAATTGTGGCACTTTATATTAGTGACGTGGTTTTAATTAATGAATGACACATTTATTTATTTTATTCCATATTTAATTAATTATTGACACATTTAATTATTTATTAAATGCTGCATTTATTTATTTAATTTTGACACTTTTTATCCTCCATAGTTTTGGATCAATATTCTGCTTAAATACCAAAAGGTGAGCCATTTTAGCAAACTAAAAAAGCTCACAGAAACACTGAAGAAGCATGCACACAGCATCATACATTCTCCATCGTACTTTACAGTACAAATAAACAACTTCTCCACAAACTACTTTTCTGTTTTATACTAGTCCCACGGAAGTGTACGGAAGAGGATTAGGGCCACTGGGAAAAAAAAAAAAAAAGTTAACTGATTTCTAAATTTTATTTCAGTTTAACATGGGGAAAAAAGTCAGAATTCTGACTTTCACAGTCTCTGCAGCATCTAATAAAACACCTTGAGTCCTGAGTCAGAGGAGACATCATCTACGGCATGTTTCAATCTGTCCAAGTTTCTAAAATCTATTTGAATTTGAGGGCATACCCTTTCTGCCTTATTATCATTACCTTTCCAATTGAACGCTTGTCGTTTCGGGCTTATGTCTGCTGATTGCAGCAAATCAGCCAACGACGATCCGACAAACAGAGCTCTTTTCCTCAATCAATACTTTTAGATGGCATAGCGGCCCCGGCACTTTCAATCCCCGACCTCACTGATGTGACAGAGATGGGATTTTCATTATGCTTGTGGATAAACAGTATTAGCGCCCCCCCTCTCATATCCATGCTGGTTACAAAGGACACAACAGTCGCCTTATTCACCAACGTAGAGAGCAGCCAATGAGCAGATTGGACTGACTGCAGTGATAATCCACAGTAAATCATTTCTTGAATATTACAAGAATCAGATTTATAGCCTAAGCTGCATGATGCCGTCTTTGGCCGAAATATGTGATAACATATCTTTGGACACCATAAATCTTCGTCTTAGGTAACTGTGCATCAAGGCTGGCTGCTTTTTTCTGACTTATTTCAACAATCCTGGCATTTCATTTCCCTCCTTTGGTATGAACATTAAAAATAGAGCAAATATCCTAAATCCTTTACTTTTTTCTGTCCCTCTACTATAATTTTATTCATCTTTAGTATCTAAATTAAAGGCATACTATGCAACATTTTTCAGTTAATTAATGTGTTCCATAACGTTTTGGATGATTAAATGAGTCATTTCAGGTCGAACAAAGGTTTTCTCGGCCGCCCTGGTGGTCTGTAGGGGAAATACCGTACTTGCAATTGCAGGAGCCCTCGGCCCGCACCCACAGGCTCAGAAGTCTCGTGCATCGCGAGAGTCGGTCTTGCTTTACGGCGAGAACTGCTACATGCCCCCAGTGAAAGGCACGCTCGTTGCTAGCGCAGTGGCGATATTTGTGCAGTTATCATGGTGGAACCAGCGAGAAAATAATGTATGAAAACATGCTAAATTTTCAAACTCGAAAATTGGAGCAAAGTAGTCACTTACCGCAGTAGACATGGTGATTCGTTGCGTTCGCCTGTCTGTTAAGCTCAAAACAACCGCGCCTGGCTTGACGGAGAAACCAGGAGAACAGCTGAGCATATTTACGACAGTGCACTTTTACTTTCGCCCTCTGGGGGGAGCCTCGCTGGAAAATCAACACCGGTTGCATAGTGTACCTTTAAGCAAAATGCCCACATAGACAAACAATCTCAGTTTCAGTGGATGGACTCTCAATAGGAAGTGCAGTTGAAAAACAAAATCACTTTCTGCAAAGCAGGATTAAAAATGGAAGCAAAACTGTCCCACAGTATGATACCACCACCACCATACAGTACAACTTTTGTTTCTTTTGAGGGTTTGTCAGTCTAGAGTACATATTAAGAAAAATCTGAATAAGTGTTGAAATAGGTATGAAAAATGCCTCCATCCATTCATCCACTTATTTTTCTGCCATCTGTAGAATTTTCAGTTTGGAAAAATATGAAATCCTGTCACAAAATAATTTTGTATAGAACCTTAGAGCCTCACATGGCTTAAGCTCTAGTATCCGGCAGAAGCCAATTACTCATAGAAGCCAAAGTAATTAACATGAGGTATTGTGAAGCCTAATGCTGCTTCAGCTTGACAATTCTGACAGAGAAACTTGCTCTAATGAGGCGGGCCCCAGGGACTCTGCCTCCCCTTCCTCTCTCTCTCTCGACTCTGGCCTTGCTAACTGCTGCCGTCCTTCTGATTGCTGGTGCTAAGCTCAAAAACTGGAACTGAGTCATTCTGAAATGACGACCGGAACGCAGGTGGGAGGCATGGACGGACTGAAAAACATTTTGCACTAAACGAAAATTTAATAACATCGACATCATTTTGGTTTGGATATGAAAAAAGTAAAGAAAATCACTACAGTACAGCCATTTTGAAACCAGATGCGCCTCACAAAGAGACAGCCATGAGGCTGAGTTACTTCCTGATGGATCTAATTTGACCTCTCAATGAACGACCAGGTTCTGTTGATGAAATGAAGCTTCCGCTGCCTGTGATCCAGATCGGAGCCTAATGGGACTGATTAAAATGTTTACATGGTGCTTCCTGTAGTCTGGAGATGCTTCCCTTATTACTATATTCATCAGAAAAACTAAAAAAAAAAAAGGGCTGCCTGTTTGGGTCGGGCTAACTGGTCTGAAAGTGAAGGGATTTTGCTCCTCATCCCACAGAAATGTCCTTTCCAGCCACAAAGTCCCAGACCATAAATATTTACACTGTGGTCCAGTGTGTCCCTAAGCTGGTCTGTAGGCTGCAGCAAACACTTCCCAGCACACCAGACCAGCCGCACTCCAAGGCTGAGAGGGGCTTGATAAATCTTAAAAACAGCACACGGCTAATTTTGCTCTCTTGATGGTTTATATTAGGACATTAAACAATAATAACACATTTTCTGAGCTTGTCAATTAAAATATTTCAATAATAGGTCAGAAGGGTAACAGTTCCCTATGTGTTAAACTCCTGAGTGTTAATCTAACAGCAAAAATAACGAGGACTTTCTCATTTTAACAGATTTATTTCTATGGAAATTCTAGAAGTCGGGTCATCCAGCTTTATTATCAAATCTAGATCAGAACATAAATTCATCTCTAGGAAATCAAGTGTTAAACCCTGACCATCAAATAAAGATTTACTCCAGAAATTAACTGTCTTTTCACGGGTCAAAAAAAATTGCGATAAGGAGGGTTTTCTCTAACCTGAGCAGAGTCAAGGTTGTATATATATAAAAAGAAGAAATAGACTACCGTATTTTCGCGACTATAAGGCGCATATAAACGTCAAAATGTGCGGTGCGCCCTATGTGTGTTGTTACTGCGGACATTGCTGAGATCACCATGAGAACGTTAAAGGGGGAAGTGTGGGCAAACGAACTTGAACCGCTCGACATTGGTGTGAACCGGCCGTTCAAAGTAAGCCTGCGAGCGGCGTGGGAGCGATGGATGAACGACGGAGACCACAGTTTCACGAAAAGTTACGCCACCGTTTGCGGATGGATTGTAGATGCTTGGGCTAACGTGTCTGCTGGCACTGTTGTTCGAGCTTTCGCAAAAGCCGGCATCATTTCCGAGGAGCCGCCCGGCACGGAAAGTGACTGACAGCGAAGAAGGGGAAATTGGCATGTCTGATTTAGCGCAGCTGTTTAATTCAGAAACAGAGGATGATGACTTTGATGGGTTCGATTAATACTTTGTAATAAATACATGAATAAAGCACAAACATACACAGTTTTGCTTCTGTTCTATTTTTAAAAATGCAGTAGAGGTATTTAAATGTAGTAGAGGATATGTACCGATATATAAAACCCGCGCCCTATAATCTGGTGCGCCTTATGTGTGTGTTAAATACAGTAATGACACACATAACTGAGACTAAGGGTGTAAATCACATCCATCATGGCGATTCGATTCAGTATCGATTTCCTGACCCAACGATTCGATTATTTTCGATACTCAAGAATACACCACGATTCGATTCGATTAATCGATTATTTCTTTTTTTAGTATTTTTTTTTTTTTACACTTTACAGGCTAAACAAAGTTTCAAGTTTGAAATAAATCAATGAAAGCTGTAATATCATTATGCATTTTCTTTAGAAACAACAGCAAATAACAGAAGTAGAAAAGTTGCATCAAAAAATACTGCAACAATACTGCACAATATCAGTGTAATGAGTTCAATGCAATACCTCGGCTCCAGAGAAACTGTCCAACATATTTTTTTAGAATGTAATAAATATACTCAGGAAAGAGAGATGTTGCGTAGAGAGTTAGACAGGAATAAAAAAAAAAACTAGATATAAGGGAATTGTTTCAAAGGTCATCTGGGGATGTAGTTTTTGGTAGTATTTTTAATTTTCTAAGAAGAACGGGTATTTTAGGGAGAATATAATAGTTTGTCTGGTCCATACTCCATTCTGGAAGGTGGCAGTAATGCACCTATAAGTTGTTTGCCAACCGCCATTAAAAAAAAGAAGAAGAAGAAGGCTCCAGAGTGTCGACGTCACCGCCCCCTTGAGAGACGCTCCGCTGCTCCTCTCCCAGATTGTAGCTGACCGCAAACAGTGCACCAGACAGGAGGCCGGCTTGTTTTGTTTTTATGACCGAAATTGCGGAAAACAACTCGTGAAGTTTGACCCGCTAGAAGAGCGAGGTGCGCGAGAACGCTGGGACCCTTTTTCCAGCTGAATCTCAGCTCTTTTTGGCCCTCATGTCCCTCCGTCGTCGGACTAAACTCGTCCCCACTTCCTCACCGCCTCGGCCGCATCTAGACCCACAGTGTGTAGCTCAGACCACGCTTCAATACTGAGCATAATTTAAAAATGTCTGTGTGAAAGTTGCTGCAACAAACTGCTGTAAGAGTATAACCAGGAAGCGCGGTAGGAGGGCAAAATAGGTTTAGCGGCACCGCAGCACGGGAGGGAGAATTACGCCCAGGAGCAAATGGATAAAAATAGACCGGAGGGAAAAAAAACATGAATCGATTATCTTGCAGACGTGTCGATGCATCGGATCGTCGGCTTTTGGATCGATGCATCGATACAAAACGATTATTATTTACACCCCTAACTGAGACGGCGCCTTTTAGTACGGTGCGCCTTATGGTTGTGAAAATACAGTAAGACTGATGTTTGGTTCAGCGTCATAAAGTAGGTTACAGCTCTTTACATTTGCAGCAGCCCAGTCCCATACTGAGCTGATGAAGAAAAGGCACAAAGAAAAGAATCTATGTTGAAATCAAACAATATGTCACACAATCAACCTGATACAGTTTATTTAGTTGTTTCTAAGCCTGAAATGAATTTTTGCCCTTAATGAAATCAACAGATATAATCATTGTTATTTGCTGTCACCATCTACTGGCAGTATTAAACATCCATTAACTTGGCAGCTTCATAGACTTTTACCGCTATTGGTTTGCAATATTTCTTGAGCTTTTTTTATGCAATCTTAGACTATTGATTCCTCCGTATTAGAAATTCTGACTCGTTTTGCTACATTACTTCCTTGTTTACTCCTGCGGCCACATGGTTTTGTTATGGTAAATACCAAAAACGCTTTTGTTTACCAACACATGGCCCCAAAATATGTCTTAAAACAACCAGTTGTCTGCAAACTGTCAACATCATTGAGGATAAGGATTTGGAAATTCCAATTAGGCCAATTCAGAGGAAATATGGCAGCAGCCTAAAATTCTACATATGGGAATCAACTTTAAGACGGTGAACTAAGAAATATAGCTATGATGGTGGAAAAAACTGTTACTAGAAAACTATTAACAGACCTAAATCCTACTTAGTGTTTTAGAGAGAGAATCTCAAAGCTTTAACAGAAATGTTTGGTCATATTCAGAGTTCAAACTTCTGAAATTACTTTAAATATTAAATTATTTCATACTGTTTAATTCAGAGTCATTTTCATCTGAATAGGCTTTACTGGAGGCATCCATGTTTGTCAAAGAACACTACTGCCACCTACTGGTTTGTGACGTCACGGTGCGGTATTGGCTGTTGATCAAGTCCCAGTGCTGTATCTGGTGTTTGTCACAACGCGCTATTATCCAAGTCATCTTAAAAACATTGTTCTTCCAAATGTTGGCTACATATTACGTGTTTTTTCTCTGGCCAGAAGTTCGATGGCAAATCCTCCCTCTTCAAGTTGGCGATCCAACGACCAACCCGTCCGTGGAGGATCAGGAATCAGAAAGGTGGAATAACTCTTTTTTTTTCACTTTTACCCGATGTTTTCCAGCATCCAGCTGCCATGCACGTGGGCATTGCCAGTTTCACTATAGCTCTGGTGAATTTCAATGGTGAAGTCCTCTGGAAATCTTCAATAATTGTTGTTGATTGCAGATGTGTCTAGTAGTTCCCATTGATTTTATTTGTAAAGCGGGGAGAATGGCGCTAGGGTTACCGCACTGTGACGTCACTGCCGGAAGACGGCGGGAGGGAGAGGTTACTATATTTGGGCAAAAATGGCCGCTCCCAGACTCAGTGATTGGAACAAAAATTATTATTTTTTTACTGATTAACGCCAAATTCATTAAATCACTGCAAACGTGTTAGTTTTAGGTATAGATAATGAGCCTTTGATTATTCCTTGCTGACCGGACATTTCCTTTAAAACCTTAAATAACTGAAGAAAATGTGGAAGTTGCACCTGACTGCTGAGACCAAAAGAAATTTTTTACTTTACTTTTTTTGCCTTTGTCCTTTAGGATGAAAAGAAAACTAAGAGAAAAAGAATAAATAAATAAAAAACCCTAAAAACAATAACTTTGAGTTGCTTTTAACAAATACCCTCAATTCACATTTCTGCTGTGTCACAGCTTGAGAACAGGAAAAGAAAAACGTTGCTTTGCTTTAAAATTATAGCCCGGGGTTTGCAGTTCCATTTGCCTTTTCAGAGATAGGGGCAAAGAACAGAGCACCTCTCTGTGCTGCCGACACTTAAATGGAGAAACGTGCTAAGGGGAGAGTTTGGAGAAATACAGTTGACACTTTGGCATTTGCAGCGCTCAATCTAAAAACACAGCAGTGCAGAAAAACTTAATGAAAAAAGGATTTCTCTAGTAGCTGCGTCAACTAGTTCTTTCAGACGGGTGATAACTGGACTTGACCACAAGCAGGAGGAAAAGTAGAGCGTTCCAGTTTCCCAGGTAAGGCTTCACTGCTACAGCTCATTTACTCCGATGATATTTAATATTTAACATATTCACGACACACTTTTGCAGCAATCAACACAGAGAAGGTTCTTTAAATAACTTTCTTTAATGGCTGCACCAGGAAAAAAAGTCAGCTGCACCCAGCATGCATTCACCTGATAAAAGAGATTTATTCACAATCTAGTCGAGTAGAGGCAAAATTCGACAACTAAGTAAATAGTTGTTTAAGGTGCTTAATGAACTAAAGTTCGAGCTTAAAACATCTCCATTTATAAATCAACATCGATTGAAAAAGACAACGGTAGTAAAATGAAATGACTTTTTCTTTCTTTCATTCTCAGAGGGGCTGCATGAAGTGTTCCAACCACAGATGATTATTTTCTGTTTTTTGTTTTTATTGACACCATTGAGAAATGATGGGATGTGAAACCCAGTGCGTTCCAGTCTAGAGCCCTGAAGCATAATGGCTTCATTCTGGTTGGGTATTTGACCATTCTTCTTATCACCACAATTACAGCTTATCTTAAATCGTGGGGTTTTCTGTCACTGAGCCGACTTTTTAACAAAGTGCTGATAGCATATAGGTTTAGGGTTGGGATGCTTCCAGAAGCTCAACAAGATACGTGATTGCACTTTATCAGTAAACTCTACAGTCACAGGAACTGGTTGGAATGTTAAACAAAAAGCCTTAGAAGTATTATCAGCTGAAGGAGGAAGAAGCCCCCCCTTTAAAAGAATGACTGCTTTAAGACCAACAGAAAATTGCAGCTACAAGGACGAGCAATATACCTTCTGGGAAAGAGATTCACTGTTGAAACAAACCCTTTGGAAGAAACAAAATGAAGACTGAGCCCATGACGACATGAATAATGCACAAAGTTTTAAAGGTGAAGCGTATGGGAGAATTATCCTGCCGTAATGCAAGAGCACATAATTTTCATTTGAGAAAAGAATTTCATCTTCTTGCACTCAAAACTTATAATGCTCACACTCAAAACATGCGCTCTCTCTCAAATATTTTCTCTTCTCTCTCAAATGTTTGTTTCTTCTCTCAGATTTAATGCTTCTTGCACAGATATTTTCTCCTCTCGCTTGCTTCCTTCTCTTCGCGCACAAGCCGCGCTCTGCTCGAGTCTCAGATACGCTCCCAAACCGTAGGCTCTGCTTACGGATTTTTTTTGCTCTCTCTCGGATTGCAGTTGGATCGTCGCCTAGCAACCTTTCCAGCCAATAGAAAGACAGCCTCAGAAAGGGTGCGCTTGTCTAACTCTACTGAGTGTGCCTATGATAAACCTTACCGACAATAAAATGGCTTTTTAATTTAAAACCTATTAAAATAAGAAGCTGAAAAACAAAAACAATCAGGAAAATAAAAGAAGGAAATAATAAAGGGCGATTCAAGAATCACCAATGAAAAGTCACTTAATTTCTGCTGGAAGCAGAATTAGCATCTGCCCTGAATAGCAAACTTTTTTTTTTTTTTTCTGACGAGCAACTCTGAGGCGGGAGTTTTTATGGGAGAATTATCCTGCCATAGTTTCAGACTGACGCTCTTATAAGTGGCTTAGTAGCACAGGCACACTCAGTAGGGTTAAACAAGCGCACCCTTTCTGAGGCTGTCGTTCTATTGGCTGGAAAGGTTGCTAGGCGACGATCCAACTGCAATCTGAGAGAGAGCAAAAAAAAAATCCGCAAGCAGAGCCTACGGGTTTGCGAGCGTATTTGAGACTCGAGCAGAGCGCGGTTTGTGCGCGAAGAGAAGGAAGCAAGCGAGAGGAGAAAATATCTGTGCAATAAGCATTAAATCTGAGAGAAGAAACAGAGATTTGAGAGAGAAGAGAAAATATTTGAGAGAGAGCGCATGTTTTGAGTGTGAGCATTGTGAGTTTTGAGTGCAAGAAGATGAAATTCTTTTCTCAAATTGAAATTATGTGCTCTTGCATTATGGCAGGATAATTCTCCCATAGAAGCTCTCCAGGTAAAAAGGGGTGTGTGGAAAAATATGTTTTTTTTCGATATATCGTCATTTTTCGCCTGCTGGATGTAATATTGATCTTTCAGTTCCTTAGTTAGATTTTAAAAATACAAAACATTTTTATCCAAAGCATTGAAAACTGCTACCTCTGCAGTTGAGGCGGTCACAGTTTAAGACACGGACCGTTTCTCAGTTCACAAGTACGCGAGTACGGACTCGTGTCCTCGCCAAGTATGTTCTTGAGAAAAGCAAAGGGAAGTCTTGACTCGGACGGGAGCACGCAGAATAAATGTGGGCCAACTGGAACAGAAGCGTACTGATGACATCATCACACGCTCGACTCGTCTTGAGCTGCATTTTGCCTCCTGTTATTAAGAGTCTCTAGATAAACATAAATTATGACTTTTTTCATTTAGTAGAGGAATAATGATTAACACAGTCAGATAAACACACATCAAATCAACATTTTGCCAAATAAAACAAAAAAAAATCGCTATCAAAGCCGGCGGTCCTTCACGGACTGCTATGCAGAGAGAATGCCGCTGCAGACGGGCTGTGGTTAGACTCAGAGGTCAGCTGCTTGCCGCGATCCTCTCAACTTCGGAAATCTTTTTTAAATTGCGCATTAAATCGGTAAATGAGCCATAGAGTGACGCTTAAAAGTATAATGTTCTCACCTCAAATGATCCTAAAACATACTTTTATTGAACAAAAGCAACAGAAAAGAAAAACTTTTAACTTAATACTCTGAGCTCTGTGAGCGCTAACCAGGAAGCTGCTGCCGCCACAGTGCATGCTGGGACGGCTGTCAATCTCGAGTACGGACAAGTCTGATCTGATGCATGCTGGGTAAAGAGGCAGGGGCGAGAACATCAGGGGACGTTTCATGAGTACCAGAGCACATGAGAACGCACAAGTACGCATAATGAGAAACGGCCATGGACTGACTCAAAGCCAAAACAACATGGATACCAAAATAACTGAATGGTCAATATCTGCTGATGAACATTTACAGCACCTGCTTTTTTATTTATAAATTAAATTTTAATAGTTTGCAAAAAAATCACAATATAAAGTGATCATGCAATATCGTATGCAATAATACTGCGGCCAAAAGTATAGTGAAACGTATCGTATTGCAACACCCATGCTAATACTCATGCATAGTATAAAGAAATGCAACAGCTGTCTAACATGGTGGGAGCCGGATCATGCTGAGGGGCTATTCTGCCGAGGTTTAAGACAAAGTGGAGAAAATTCATTAAAACAGAAGACAAATAATTATGTTTTAATTAGGGATGCACGATATAATCGGCCCCCTATTGGTATCAGCCTTAAAACTGAATATCGGACATCGGCCACCCCACCGATATTTAACCCGATATTTGATCAGCTTCTGAGTTTCTAAAGTCTAAAAAAAAAAAAAAATACTACTTCTTCTTCTTACTCAAAAACTTCTTTTTTACAGACTTAAAAACTTCTAAAGACGAGGGAAAAAATATTGATACATTAAAATATCACAATATCTTCATATGCTGATATATTGCCATTTAAAAACACCATGTCATCGTTATGCTACGAAATCCCCCGAAAATTCACGAAATTTTGCCATATTTTTATATGTTGATATATTGACGCCGTATCGATCCATTTTACTAACAAAATCTCACAAGAATTTGCAAAATATCACGAGAGTTTGTAACAGAACGATGAAATTTCACGAGATTTTGAAAGTAAAATAGATTGATACCGCGTTTTTAAAAATCGATTTGATATCAGCATATGAAAATATATTTGAGTATTTTATTTTTCAAAGTGTCAGAAATGGATTACAAAACTGCTATTTTCAATGACTACTTATTTTTGTCCAGCTTTAACATCAGTATCGATATCGGTTATCGGCTACATGAGTTTTAAAATATCGGCATATCGGATAACGGCCAAAATCCCAATATCGTGCATCCCTAGTTTTAATCTAACTATGGATTGGACTGAGTGGGTAGCACTGCTGCCTTGCAGCTAGAAGGTTTTGGGTTTAGGTTTAGTCTTTATTTTTTTTTTTTATGAATAACCGCATAACCAAAGGTTCCTTAAAGAAGACTTTACCAAATCAAACCAGGTGGAATAAAAACTTTTCCATTTGAGTTCTAGATAGAGCATATTGACAGACAACAACGTTTTTTATCTTAAATGCAAAATGTTTATATATTGTTTTGGTATGATTACTGGTCACTGTCAGCTAAAGGCATGTTTTAGAGTCTCTATAACTGTTAGGTTTATTCAATGATGATTATAAAATTAATGTGCGTTTATGAAACATTTGTGCGAGGGGATGCTCCACTCCTGTCTCATGATCCAGTCAGGAGACCATCCTGCCTTGTCATTCTGATGGAGCATTCTGTCTTCATGAACTGATCAATTGTTTGTAACCATGCGTCATGTTCTGTTAATAAAATGCTCTGCGGAGGAGGTCCGGTGGGAGACAGTATGTTTGAGTCTGGGGTTCAACTGTCTCTCCTTTCTGCAGAAATTGTATCCATAATTGTGTATTTCAGTTCTTCTTTTGCAAAAACCTACATTTTATGAACCCGACAATAACACAGCTAACAATTAATCAATTACTAAATTAGTTGAGGATTATTTCAATTATTGATTAATATGATTGTTTCAGCTGTAATGTTGACGCTTAAAAAAGTTAAGTGTTTGGCATCAAATCCATGGTGTTTTGTAAACTTTAAAAAGGTTCTTAGAGTTTAACTTCCATACAGTTTGCACATAAAGCTTCCCATAAACAGTATTTCTTTAGAAATGTCACACCTCTGATTCAGCGTGCTAAATATTGCCTTACTGTGCCGAGGGCTTAGCAGTGACAGCCCAGTGTGAATATCACAAACTTGGACTACTCTTCATGGACACAATTAAATAAGCTGAGGTTTCTTTTTTACTTTTAGCCACCGGTTTTGATTATGTGAAACAAGCTGTCATTTGTAGTCACTAGTGCCTCACAGGTAGACTCCAGAAATATCCAACAAACTGTCAGACATCATGAATGCAATAAATTGGAGTCAAACTCAACTGCAGAAAAAAACCTTCCTTTAGTGATCTTGTTCTAAATAAGATGAAGTCCAAGATGGATTAATTGTCAATGGTCCCATGATAAACTTTAAGATCTGATTAAATCAGGAAGGGGACAGAAATGTTACCAATTGGGTTAAAAAGCAGCAAAGGTTTCAGAGGGGACGGGGGCTTTTTGATGAAGATCAATTAGAGAGCAAGTTTCACACCTCTTCCTCTCGATGTCTACAGGCCACATCTGTCATCAAGCGTCGAGCTCTGAGTCACACTCACCATCCGGCAAATCAACATCTGTGTCCTGCTTTGTCAGTCAACTTCACCTCTACAAGCCCCCCCCCCACATACACACACCCCTTTGCATCCTTCTTGGTTTGGAGCAAAGAGACGGTTGGGATAATGAAAATATGTCGGCTGTTTCTCCGAATCTAATCGGGCGGACACCTGCTGAGGACCTGTGCTCCCGCACTTTCTCTTTAAAGAGTTTACGGAAAGGAAAGACGAGAGGGAGCGGGCTGAGATTTTAAGGAGCCAAGCCTTTGACGCAGGAGGGGAGTGGAAGCTGTTACCATGGAAACCCAACAGCGCCTGCAAGAAGTCAAGGAGTGAATGAGAAAGGGAAAGAACAGGAGAGTAAATGGGCGAGACGGCGAGCTTTTAATCAAAGGAATTTCTTTCTCATTTCTAAGAATGGTTGAAATTAAAAAGCTGTTATGATCCACTAACGTTCAAAAGCATATAGCATGAAAAATACATAATTAAATTACAAAAATGAACAACAAATGTGAAATCAAAATGTTTAAGGGCAAATAACTTGATAGCATTTTAAAACCACAGGTGATAACTGATAAGCATTCCTAGAATTCCTTTACAAGGATATATTTGTTTTCATTCTTTTGAATTACCTGGAAAGCTGCAGTTTATTGTCGAGTAGCACACATAGAAATCATTATCAGTAAAAGATCTTTTTAATGAATCTGTTTACATTGTTTTCCGTCTGTTTATAAGTTAAAGTGTAATAAAAATGCCTGCATCATTTCAGACACAGCAAAGTTTCTCTGTTGGGACAATAAAGTATCTATTCAATACATACTTTACAGGTAATAGACTAAAGGGTGATTTTCACAGTATAAGGGCTATATGGAAATTATGCAAAATACTGTAGTACACTAATTTAGCTGAAATCTTTCTGCAGGTTCAGATTCATCTTAAAAGAATAAAATTTCGTTCCTCTTTTCAAGGAATCTGGACTAAAGACTTGAAGGAAAAGTCTGGTCATATTCAGAATTCAAACTTCTGAAAGTACTTTAAATATGAAATTATTACATACTGCTCAATAAATGATCAGTGTTTTTAATTAAGAGTAATTTTCATGTGAATGTGCTTTACTAGAGGCAGCCATGTTTTTCAAAGAACACTACTGCCACCTACTGGTTTGTGACGTCACGGTGCGGTATCGGCTGTTGATCAAGTCCCAGTGCTGTATCTGGTGTTTGTCACAACGCGCTATTATCCAAGTCATCTTGAAAACATTCTTCTTCCAAATGTTGGCTAGATATTACGTGTTTTTTCTCTGGCCAGAAGTTCGATGGCAAATCCTCCCTCTTTAAGTTGGCAATCCAACGACTAACCCGTCCGTGGAGGATCGGGAATCAGAAAGGTGGAATAACTCTTTTTTTCACTTTTACCCGATGTATTCCAACATCCAGCTGCCATGCACGTGGGCATTGTCAGTTTCACTATAGCTCTGGTGAATTTCTATGGTGAAGTCCTCTGGAAATCTTCAACAATTGTTGTTGATTGCAGATGTGTCTAGTAGTTCCCATTGATTTTGCTTGTAAAGCGGGGAGAATGGCGCTAGGCTTACCGCACCGTGACGTCACTGCCGGAAGATGGCAGGAGGGAGGTGTTACTATATTTGGGCAAAAATGGCCACTCCCCTTTATTTTTTTACTGATTAGGGCAAAATTCATTAAGTCACTGTGAACGTATTAGTTTTGGGTATAGATAATAATCCACTGATCATTCCTTGCTGACCGGACTTTTCCTTTAAGCATGTTAATACTTTACTAGAGTTCTTTCAACATAGTTCAGGTGATATTTTTTAGTGCAGAGCTAAAGATTACCTAAGTCTCACTTTGAGCAGTCAGCTGACTTAAAGGTGTAGTGGAGGATTTTCAGGAATTTTTGAAAAGACCCACCCTGGTCCTGGTATTATTGGATGCAAGTGTTATGTGTGAATGTGTGTCCGCGTTTTTATTTTATTTATTTATTTTTATTATTTATTTAGTTATTTACTTTATTATTTTTTTTATTTCTTTTTTTTTTCTGTGGTGTGAGTGGGGGCACTAGGGAGGGATGGCATAATTAAGATTGTGAGTGTGTTTTTTTTTTTTCCTCCCCCAGGTTGGGGTCCCAACTGCACCCCCTCCCAAATACATCTCAAGTCTCTGCTAACTGCGGAGCCCATTCCCCCCGTCCTGCTCTCCCTCCGCTGGCTGGTGTCGGGGCTCGCCGGTGCACTGGTGGGGCTCGGGGTCTGGGGGTGGATGCCCGGGTGGCTGCCGGCTCATTCCTGGCGGCCTCTCTGCTGCCCCGGCCGGCCGGGGCCTTGCTGGGGCTCCTGTCTGGGGCTCCTGTCTGGGGGTTGGGCGCCCCTGGGGCCTCGGATCCCTGGGGCCCGGGACTGGATTCACTTCGGGGTGGGGCCGGGTGCTGTTCTGGGATTGTTGGTGCCTTCGCTTCGATGCCGGTTCCTGGGCGGTGCTTTTTCCGATGCGGGTCTTGTGGTACCGGTTCGGGGGGGGGAGGGGAGCTGCACGGCATGGTGAGGTGCGGGTCTTGGGTTTTGTTTTGGGCTCTGGTTTTTCCGCTCGCATTTCTCCTCTTACTTAGGGGAATTTTTTTATTTTTTTATTTTTTTTATATGTATATATATATATATATATATATATATATATATATATATATATATATATATACACCATTTACCATATATATACACACCATATATATGTATATATATATATATATATATATATCATTTATTTATTTAGAAACATTTATTTATTTATTTATTTTTTATTATTATTATTATTTTTTTCTCCCGGTGGGGGGAGCGGTTGCGGGCAGGTCAGTGTCTGGTGTCTATTGTCGCATTGGGTGGGCTTTTCTGCTTGGCGATCTTTTTCCGGGGAGGGATTGGCATGTCTGTTCTCTCAGGGGGCGGCCCCGTTGGGTGGGGGTCCTGCTGGCGACGCGCCGCTGGTGTGTGGGGGTCTGGGCGGCTCCTGCGGGGTTGGTGTTGGGGGGCTGGTGTGGATGGGCTGGCTCCGCTGATTGGGTCTTCGGGTGGGTTTTCCCGCTTGGAGGCATGGTGGCTTTGGTTCCGCTGATCGCGGCGGGTGTGGCTGCCGGGTGGGTCGGGGCTGGAGTGGCTCCGGCCGGCGCGCGTCGGGGGGGCCGGGGTGGCGGAGGTGCTTCAGCGGCAGGCGCGGCTGTGCTTCTCTGGCTTGGTCCGGTGGGGGAGCGGCGTGGTTAGCTCCGCTCTGGCTCTGTGCTGCCCACGGGCTGCTGATGGGGGGGGGGGTTAGTGTTGCACCGGCTACGGTCTGCTCTTCTGGCGGTCGGGCGCCGGGCGGCTTTTCTGCTCTTGGGTTAGTTCTGTGTGCGGTGTGTTGCGTTGCGCGCTGTTGGCGTCTGTCTTGGTGGAGCGGGGCCGCGCTTTTGGCCTGGGGGGTGTTTTGGCGGGGTTCCGCCGGGGCTTGGTGCTGGGGGGCGGGGCGTGTTTCAGCGCTCTGTGGGGCCGGGGCGTTTCGGTCGGTGCCGTGGGGGGGCTGGTGTTCTTTGCCCACCCCTACTGCAGGGTGGCCGGCTGCCGGCGGAGCCCACGGACTCGCCTCCGCGGCTCCCAGGGGCGCCGGCATGGCGGTGGCTTGGGGGCTGTCTCTGCTCCTCCCTTGGTGGGGGTCCGATTTCCGGGGTTGGCCCCTCCTTGGTGCCTTCGCTCTTGCGGTCCCTTTGGGCGCCTGGGGCTTTGGGTCTCCCGGCGCTGTACTCAGTGCTCTGGGAGGTGTGCTTCTCCAGCTCTCCACAACCACTATTGAGCATTTTTTCTATGGATAAACTTTACATGCACAAGTGCACCCTCACAAACAATTACAGGTGCTTGGCTCCAGGAACTCAGAGATTCACTTCCATACAGAAAGCCCACATCCGTATCTTCAGGTAACACAGAATAATATTACTTTAGCGATAGTTTCAAGGTGTTGATTTATTGTATATCTCATACCATGTCTTTCGGTTGTGCTGTTCTTTTTTCATCTCCTTACAGGTGATGAAGCAGACTGAAAATGTTTTGTCATTGTCTCCTTTCTATCTCTTCTTTCTTTCATCTTTTCTCTTTTTTTTTCCTTTTCTTCTTCTGTTTTTCTGCTCTATTTACATTGCAGTGTCCATATAAACTGTAAAACTCCCTGCATAATTATAATAAAGAAATTTGTATGCATGAAACAAGTGGAGCTATTTGGCAATTGCCATACTGCTATACTTGTGAAAGTAAAATCTGTTGGGCTCTTTTTGGCATCAAGACAATTATTCTTATTGCCACATCGCCAGACAGGACACTGTAAAAAAAAAAAAAAAAAAAGAAGACCCACCCTCTCCACTTTTAAAAAGAAAATGCACATGCATAACCCAGTTCCTGCAGCTGCGAAGGAATGCTTCTAAAATGCGGGTGATAACGTGGATGAGCCCGTATCTCCTCATGCACGTTCGGTTTAAAGGCTGCTGTTGCATCACTCATTCAAGCTTACTTTCCAAAAGAAAATTTGCAATTTTTCCACTATGTCAGACTCAGCTAGCCTTGTGAGACCATCCTGATCTCGCAAGCTTTCAAGATTTCACTCGCTAATCAGTCTGGAGACTCTCCGTTGAAGAAAATTTGGAGCCGTTCACCAAACAAACGTCCAATCAGCGTTGGCTTTGAGGCGGGTTGAGGTGTGACGCAACGAGAAGCGTGACATTTCAGTCTAGAGAACATGGCGGCTTCAGACGATAAAACTAGCGTTAGCGTGGCTATCGAGCAAGTTTTATCAGAATTACAGAGTATTTCTTCACTGAAAGAAGAGCAAAACACTGCTCTGGAGGCTTTTCTCAGAGGAAAAGATGTTTTTGCTCTTCTCCCGACTGGGTTCGGCAAGAGTTTGATCTATCAATTGGCTCCTCTTCATCGTCGCTCTGTTAGTACGTCATATGCTTCGTTGATCTGATTGGTTTATTTGGCCTGTCTATCACCAATATAGGCCAATCAGCTAACCAGTATTTTCGCCCCTTCCCAAAATTACTTCTACGGAAGGTTTCCAGATGGATATGCGGAGCAAATCCATCTGGCGGAGTCAGGTTAAGACTCACCAGCGGTAAGTGAAAATGTGGATGAGAAAGTAGGACGACCTTGCGTAAACATATCACCAGAATGATTGACAATTAGGAAGACCACTTATTTTGATGATCCACCCAGAAAAAGAACATTCTCTACTATTCCTTTAAGATTTTTATGATTATATTGGGTAATCGCATTGGATATAAGGTATTAATGTTTGACATTCCTGAGTAATATCCAATTAGGAATAATCCCAAAATTTGACCTAATAACTTCATATTAACGTATACTACAAAATATTCCAACCACTTTTACAACCCTAACATGATGCAACATGATGCAACTTTAGAGATTTTTATTTAAGCCCTTTATTTTCACAAAGTAAAGATTTTGAGATGCTCCTTTAATAAGCAGCTGACTGACAGCTCAGAAAAACAAGCGGGGGGAGGGACACTGTGCTACAAATGTCAAAAAAAGAGAAAACATTGCATCATCTCTGGTGTGACACGATTCTTTTCAATTTCATAAAAATGTGATTTCAACATTTAGTGCCATTTAATTGTGGATCTTAACAAGTGTTGCGCCATTGCCATTCTTTGGCCCCGATACCCGATACCTGGCTGTGCAGTATCGGCCGATACCGATACCATCTGTTTGAAATTGATGTGTGTGTATATATGAACTTTTTATTGCCTACCTGGAATGGGTGACAATAGTTGAATAATATTTTGACTCTCAAAATGGTATCGGTGCCCTATTTGTTGGTAGTACAGTATTCCTGCCCAATACTGGTATCGGTATTGATGCAACACTAATCTTAACCAATAGCATATCTAAAAAAATGGTAAAATGGACTATAGAGACATTATCTTAGTATAGAATTACTCAAGTAATAGTCAAAAACAATGCCCGTTGAAACTACTCTGAGATGTAAATTCTTTTTCTTCAAACTGATTAAACAACTAAATGTAACCAACAACTCCCCACAACTGGACACCGTTTCAACTGTCCCCAAAAAATCTGGTTTAAAGTCTGAGCTTGGATCCCTCTGGATCGGTTCAACCCTGTTGCATTTATTGGCTCCATCCCACAGATGCCATGTAACAAACTGCAGGGCAGCAGAGAGCTCTTAGTCCATTTATTATCCTGATTAATGCAGTCATCAATCAGACATTGGGTCGTTAAAGTGGACCACAGACATGTGATACAATAAGGACACACAGCCAATGACAACTAGCGGGCAGTTTAAATGTTACCCCACAGCTTTCATACGTCTGAAGCAAAACACACAGAGATGCAGACATATTATTGGTATAAAACTAATCAAAAATAAGAGATAAAATAATGAACCAAGGAAACAAGCATCAGTATTAAGAGAATTGTGTTTTTCTAAACCTTTATTTAAGTCACCAAACATTTTTTTAAACTTTAAGGGTGTTCTTCTATTATTCTTTAGAAAACCTAACACCATCTAAAGCTTTTTTCGTTCCCACTTTGGTAAGGCACAAGGTGATAGTGGTTAGAGCTTTTAAAGGTCAAACTGAGGCAAAGATTTAAAGGACAAGATGCAGCACTGAGTGCTCAAAAGTGCTTTTACTAAATGAACAAATTTTTTAGTGAACATGTGGGAGAGCATTAGGTGTTTGTTTTTTCCTTCTTTCTCTTGACCTTCTGTTTGATAACTAACAGTTTCCAAAGCTGTCAAGTCCTGAAATTACAGCACAGTGAGGAGTCGGATAATAAAAATCTGTCTTCCAACTACCCCTTTCCCCCCGAAATTCAGATTAACCTAAGTAACTCGGTATGTAGCAATCTTAGGTATCATGAGTGGGCTCTGATCTTTATCTCCCCTATCAAATCTAGGCGGATTACCAGACGATAGGCCTGATTTTGCAAGGCTCGGGCTATTAACGCTTTGACCTTGGATTTCAACCAGGCAATTTGTCTATTAGCTGGCCCTCCCCGGCTCTGCCCGGGCGTCACAATTGGTGTGAGCAGCAGTAACTCTCCCACTGTCTGAGCATCAGCCTTCAGCCCAGAGAAAAATGTCTTTTCTTTACCACTCAAAGGTTATGTTTAAATTGCTGTGATGAACTGCTTCACATCCATCACCATGAATTTTCTCCGTTCATGTCCCTTTGTCTCCCTTTTATTTATCACTCAGAGGACTTAAATGTGGCCATTTCTTTATCAAGCTGACAGAGGTGCTTTCTCGGTTGTCGGGTGCCGTCCTTTTGAATGATGCAAATATAAAAGATAAAAACGTTGAAGTAGATTTTAAATGATAGAACACCAGAAAGTGGTGAATACAAATGGAGCTTGTGGTGTGCAAATGTGATTAACCCCATTTGCTGTGATACCCATGAATAAAATCCAGTTAATCTGCTGGCGCTTTGCAGCCGCGGACGGATCGACCAAACCTGACCCGGTGACGGGGCCGCCGGTGTCCAGGCTACCGTCTCTGGGTCGGGTTCGGACTCTCAGTCCCACGGGCCGGACCCGCCCTGGAGCTCAAGGCTCGGTTCTGCTGCACCGAAGTCGACCAAAATCCTGGACGGTTTTGAAATTCCCCCCAAACTTTTTTTTTAGGTATGAATAGTAGGACATATCCCGGAAAAAGAGGACGTCTGTTCACCCTACCATATAAACAATTTGATGTTTTAGTGTATGAGTGCTTGTTGCTATGATGGGTCTTTGCTCAGCAGCTTCGCTCGTTGTAAACCAACCAATCAGCGCACAGCTCATCTAAATATTCATGAGCATACCATAAAAGGAAGCAAACCTGTTGCTTCATTCTAGGGCTTTTAACCAGGCTTACATTAGGGCTCATAGAACAGCAAATATGCCATTTTCAGCCCAACCAATGTTACACTAGCCTGACTCCTAACTAACCTTCCATTGAAGTAATTTTGGGAAGGGGCGAAAATACTGGTTAGCTGATTGGCTGTTGGTGATAGACGGGCCAAATAAACCAATCAGATCAACGAAGCATATGACGTACTAACTGAGCGACGACGAAGAGGAGCCAATTGATAGATCAAACTCTTGCCGAAACCAGTCGGGAGAAGAGCAAAGACATCTTTTCCTCTGAGAAAAGCCTCCAGAGCAGTGTTTTGCTCTTCTTTCAGTGAAGAAATACTCTGTAATTCCCATAAAACTTGCTCGATAGCCACGCTAACGCTAGTTTCATCGGCTGAAGCCACCATGTTCTTTAGACTGAAATGTCGCGCTTCTCGTTGCGTCACACCTCAACCCGCCTCAAAGCCAACACTGATTGGACGTTCGTTTGGTGAAAGGCTCCAAAGTTTCTTTAACGGAGAGTCTCCAGACTGATCTGCGAGTGAATGTTACACACCCTATTCAGAGACTTTAAGGACCGGCACCAAATACCCTATAGAATTATTCTATCACCCCTTAATTATAAGGTCCTTCTGGGAAAAACAAAGTAGATATAGGTTTGTACTTTGACTAGGCCATTTGATGGCTTTGATATGAATAAGGGCATTGGGACTCTGGCTGTATGTTAAAGGTTACTGCCCTGTAAGAAGGTACCTCATTCTTAAATATAATGCAACTACTACTAGAATGAAGGAAGGGAATTATGCTGTTACCATGGTGATGGTGCGTTCAAGGCAAAGCCGTGTAAGTAAGAGTTTGACACCTCCATTGACGAGAATGAGCAACTTTTCAAAGACTAATGGCGACGCACAAAGCTTCAATAGCTTGAGGGAAGTTACAGCTCATGCCAGCATTGCTATAGACGTTAGCAGATCATGGCAATAGAAGACGTTGATCATGTAAACAAAACGTCAACATCTGTCTGTATTTTGAATGGGCTGCCAAGAACTTCTGGCAAACAGACTAACTCTCCCATGGCTTTGGTTCGAAGTGATGTTTGTATTGTTAGGTTTCCCACCACAAACATTCAGCTCCATCCAAATTCTCACCAACCAAGCTTTCTGATCTCTGCAGAAGAAAGGCATCCCCACAGTATGGTACTGCCACCACTGTGTTTCTTTAGTGTGTTCAGGGTAATTCAGGCTGTTTTCAGCATAAAGAAATGAATTTCATTCCTCAGATCTGAGAAACTCTCAGTTCTCACTAGCAGCAGCTTTGTAGAAGGTCACAGGAATGTATTCTTACATTCCAAAATACTTTTTTTCCTTTTCTTCTTCTGATGTGTTCAGTGAGAGAGGCAGGAAACTGCTTTGGAGAGAAATCCACCTGCTTGCTGCTCCTTGCTTGAAGAACGCACCTTCATTAGTTATTCAGAGGAGAGTTGGCCATCAGACAGCTGGGTCCAATGGGACTTTTAATTCCATGACTGGATAAGGGCAAATATCCTCTACTTTCCTGAAAATATAGCATTTATACACATAGATTTAGCAAAGAGTATGGTTTCCAGGGCATACACCATACATAAAGGAAGTTATGAGCCGTTTTTACACATATTTGTTATTTCTTTTCAAACCAGACCCACCCAGACTGTTTGGTGTCAGAGAAACCAAAGATATTGGATCTAATTTCCCTGTAATTTTAAAGACTTCTCCTATTTTCATGTGTTTAATTGACCAGATAAGGGCCAGTCTATGGCGATCAAATACACGGGCTTGCCTTTAATTATGTTTCCTTATCTTGGACTTGTTGAAAGAAGCAGAACAGAAGTTCATCAAAAATAATCCAGAAGCCGTAGATTACTGATTAGCCTTTCTGAATGGTCTGATACTGTCAATTAAAAAAGCCTCTGTTACATAATGAGCCTAATTTGAGATTCATTGGGGTTTTTATTCAATATAATTATTACCTAATTTGGGATTTTCACCTCACTGAATAAATTCACTCAGATTAAATGGTGCACTTTTCTAAATTTTTACAGTGTAATATGTGTTTGCAATGAGCTAATTAATATTTAATTTATATATAAATTTTTTTTTTCTTACAAAAAGCCTTGTGTTTAAAGCACCAACAAAACATAAACCTGATAAAGGTAAAAGAAAAACATACACATGCAGCATTTGATCCGAACTGCACACCTGCATTGAAGGTACAGCCCTCCAAATCTTATCTTTGATGGTCCACATGACACTTTTAAAACTGCAAGTTCCTCTGAGATTCTTAAAGCAGCAAATTAGGGAAGAAGAATCACAAATCATGCTTGATTTTAAAGTTCAACTTACACACAACTCATTTTTTGATAAAACAGCCCTCCAGAAGCACAGCGATTCTTTAGATAGAAACAAATGACCAAAGTAATCCCTCCATAAGGATGACTCCTCTAAGACTGTCCTTCAACTCAAAGGCCAAAATTTTCCAACTCATATCAGTGGTTTCTTCTTTCCTTGAGCTTCAAAACAAAACTAGTGGTAGTGTGCGGCCATTATCAATAAGAAAAACATTGTTTTAGACATACATTTTCAATCATAAACTCAAATCAATCAATTTAAGGAATTGATTGTTGAACTTTTGACCCAGAAGCAAGAAGAAGAAAGATTAGCCAACTAGAATCTCTGATGTAATGAAACTGCCACCAACGTCAACTTCAAACCCACATTTTAACAACACGTTGCTGTAGTGATATCCCAGCTTTAACAACAGAAAGGTGCGTCTCAATAAGTTCAGGAAAGCGGGGTGGAGGCAGGAGGAACAGGGTAACTCACAGGGGACGGTGCGGAGGTACAGGTTGTCCCGGATGATCTGCTGCAGCTCGTGGTCCACTGAGCCTTTCTGGAAACGTAGGTTGAGGTAGCGGCGGAGGTCTTTGTCGATGACGCCCCCTAGAAGGAAAACATCGGTACCATAAGAGTGGTTTCTAATCAAGCCTGTCCCCAAAAAAAGACGTAAAACTAGATCATATAAAAATAGGTGAATAACTGGGGATCTAAAAGAAGTATTTACAATGTTGAGCAACTCTTCCTTCTAAGCATTGGATCTCTGCAGCATCTCCAGCGTTACTGTTAGGGTCATAGCTGTTCCTCTGATTAACGCTCCACCTGTCGGTTAAAGTCAAAGGCCATGTCTTGGCAGGTTTGCAGTTGTGCAATAGTTTATTCTCTGATGATGGTTTGAACAGAGCTCTGTGGGAATTCAAGGCTTTTCATACGGTTTCTTAACCTATTACGTTTTAAACTCTTCATCTTTATGTTGCTGCAGACATGATTGCATGCCACACTTTTTAGATATCTAGTCACACACAAAAAAATGTAATCACATTTATATGAAATTTTAAAAGGTGTTTAAGACACTTCACACATGCCTAGATTATGAATACGAACACTTTCAAGTTTTTATTCTAGTTTTTGTTTTTTTGCAAAATGGATTTCTGTTTTGCAATATCAAAAGAAAATAAAGTGTTGCGGAAAGGGAAAAACCTGCAACAAATGCAGCCTCCACATAGTCACCATCTTCTGCAAGCTTCAACTTCAGGAATACACCTCAATGATCCACCACCATGGATCTCTGCAAGGCTTTAGTAAACCCCTTAAAACCTAATAGAACCCTTTGCTCCAGTTCCTGATTTGTCCAACAAGAACCAAGGATTGGTGGAGGCGTTAATTGCATAGACAGCTGGGGAACGTGTGCACTGACGTTTGTGTTTAAATTACCCATGGATTCCCCTCCTTCACTTCGCTGTTTAACATCAGTCCTTCTCTCCCTCACCAAACAAATCTCTTCCCCCCCCCCCCCCCCCCCCCCCCCCCCCCATCCATTTCTGTGAATGGACAACTTAGAACCAGTGGATTCTGCAGGGCAGACAATAACGCAGGGATAAAGGGAGCAACGTTTGATTATTTCCCCTTACACAACAAATTTAAGCCATAAAATCCCATCACTGTGCAACGGGGGGGGGGTTCTTTAATGCAAACTCACTTGTCAATCTCATTACCTCAACAGAAGTAATGACAGACAAGGATGGACGGGGAAGTAGAAATTCTGGTCTGAGATTCATCTAATCCTCTGCATCCAGGTTCCACAGAGTAACCCCCCCCCAAAAAAAAAAAAATTTAATTATCACAAAAACATGCAAACCACAGCCATCAGCCTCCTAAAATAACCTAGTTTGGAAGTTCTGTCATATAGAAGCACACATTAAATCAACTGCATGCATCAACTTCATTATAATCATGCCAACCTGAATTAGAGGGACTGGCTGCAGCACGTCTGTCAAATCCAAGCAGCGGTGCAACCAGCCTGCTTTACATTTGCATTAGAAAAGAATCCCACGAATCTGCATGCAGAAAAGGTGAGTGCACTCACAATCACTCAAATTACCACAGTGAATGGCACAGCTTGTGCAGCCGGTTCAGAGTACCAGGGTCCTCTCTCTGATTTTTTTTTTCCTCCCCGTTTTGTGATGCAAAATAATCTCCACTGGAAGAAATCCGACGTGGTTCTTTTCCTGTTGAAATTTCTACCCCTTCTCTGCCTCAGGCTCCTTACAGAGGTGTTCAGTCCCTCAGGTCCTCAACTCCATCCCCGTTTTGGCCAATCAAGATGCTGCCAGACAGACTGTGAATGGAATCTGAACTCATTGCTCTCCACAGAGAAGAGATGGAGCAAAAAGAGCGCAGCAGAACGAGCGTCTGCAAAGCACAGAGGCAGAGGGCTAAAGAGAGAGAGAGACGGGGATGGAAGGGGGAGAGGTGAGGGAGAGCGACCGATGAAGCGCAGCTCTGCCGATGGGGACCTATCACATTGATACCCTCGTTTCTCCCAAATCGATCCAAATTTCCAAGTCCTTTGTCTCCTCCAATGGACAGAATACGGTACTACATTCATCTCATTCGCCTCTTCCTGCCCTAAAAATACATGTTTGAGTCAAAATTACTCCACTTTTGTTCCGAGTCATCTTATTCGATGCCATAGCAGAAGTGATAATATACCTCAAGGATTTTTGTATTCTGTCTGAAACTTCAAAGCATTTTATACTATTTGATCTTGTAGATGGTATTGTAAAGTGAAAAAAAATGCCACTGATGAAATTCAAAAAAGTGGGGCATGTTTTTTTCTACAGGCTGCTTCAGTGTAACTCAAACAGCTGCTTCAGTCACATTTACAACCAAACAGATGAATCGTACGACGCGCCTCCAAAACTGAGAAGGAGGAGAGAAAAGTATTTATTAAAGATGCCAAGAAGGCTTTGGTGACTTTGGGGGAGCCGCAGAGAATCAGGTGACCGGATGCACCCTTTATAAATCTGACCTTTACGTAAAGCTGGCTAAGTGACTTAATTAAAAGAAGAAATGAGAAGTTTATAATATTATTTTTTTATTAGTTTCGGTATCAATAGGCTTTCAAGCTTTTTTTTGTTGCAGTTCCATCTAAATTTTATCATTTAATCAACAAAATAAAAAAATATTAAACAGAAACATAACATTTAAGTGTAAAAAATTTACATTTTCTTCAGTAAATCCAGGTTTAGCATTTATTAGTTTGCTTTGGTGATTTTTTACAGAATGGAAGACAAACTTCGGATTTAACTCATATGTGGATGTTCATCTCATTCCGCCCCCACCCCAGCCTCCATTTCTTCCCTTTCAAAAATCTGACAATTTCAAACCTCACCTGCCTTTTTTAATTTTTTTTATATGTCAGAAACAAACCTGAACATGCATCTGAGAGAGAACCCCTACAGACTTCCTTTGCTTCGGCGAGTCAGGGAAATAAGGTTGTAGCAGCTCAGCATTATGCAAAAATAATCCCCTGCATCCTTTTATTTTTTTCGGCAACAATTAAAGTGAAAACAATGAAGTGAAATATCAGTAAAGAATCTGGATTCATTCAAAAACAGAGGTTGTTTTTTGGTGTCAAATGAAAGATATACCTACATAGGAATCCACATAATGATAATCATTACTTCAAGGTTATTGACTTTTATAAAACAAATAATTATGCAGTCCATCCTTTTATCCATCCATCATTGAAGATAAGAGGTAAAGAAAGCTGGATGGAACCAGATATCCTGTCAGCAGTGATGTTTTCTAAGTCCTAAAGAGGGTTTCTATGAATTTCCAGGTTAGAAACAATGCAAATTTCCTCCATTAAGTTCAGCTTCTGGTCTGGATTCTGTCCCAGTTGTACAAGATCACCAAACCTCCAAAGGGTGGTGCATTTAGGAGAGATCACAATCACATGTCCACGTCACGGCAGAGTTATTTCAGTGTGGATGATGAAGCTCATTTCACCCACCTGTATGCGGAAACAATCCAACATGTTTAGACACTCAGAAACCTGTTATACTCAACAGCATCACTCTTCAGCTTATTCTGAGGTTTGCAAAGGTCTTCCTAGGCAGAACAACAGATATAGACCCCATCCACATACCGCAAATCAGCAGGGACACTAATTCTGGCCCTGCTTCTTGGTCGTAGCCCAGAATCACTAGGACCAGGACGCTTCCTAAGGCCAATTAACCTGACTCCGCCAGATGGATTTGCTCTGCATATCCATCTGGAAACCTTCCGTTGAAGTAATTTTGGGAAGGGGCGAAAATACTGGTTAGCTGATTGGCCTATGTTGGTGATAGACGGGCCAAATAAACCAATCAGATCAACGAAGCATATGACGTACTAAAAGAGCGACGACGAAAACACAACCACAAGCCCGGCTACTCTTAATGAAACCAGTCGGGAGAAGAGCTAAAACATCTTTTCCTCTGAGAAAAGCCTCCAGAGCAGTGTTTTGCTATTCTTTCAGTGAAGAAATACTCTGTAATTCCGATAAAACTTGCTCGATAGCCACGCTAACGCTAGTTTCATCGGCTGAAGCCGCCATGTTCTTTAGACTGAACCGTCGCGCTTCTCGTTGCGTCACAAATTTTCTTCAACGGAGAGTCTCCAGACTGATCTGCGAGTGAAACCTTGAAAGCTCGCGAGATCAAGGATGGTCTCACGAGGCTAAAGGGCAATGCAGTTGACATAGGAACCTCCTGATGTCTGTAGCCACTGCTAGGAGCTATAAGGTTGCCCACAATCCATTGCATGACAGGATGTATCGCTGATCTGACACATGCTTAGGTCCTAGCCTTTACATCTTTCAGGTTTTATAATGGAGAGTTTTAGGCACTAAACATTACTTTCAGAAGGCTGCATACCCAGTCTGACCAGCATCATTCAATTGTCAAGTATGGAAAAACATTTTCTTTACAGATTTTTTTTATTTTTTTTATTTATTTTTATATATATATATATATATATATATATATATATATATATATATATATATATATATATATATATATATATCACAGGGGCCCCTAAAAAAGTTTTGAGATTCATTGGGATTAGCAATGGGTGCTATGCAGGAAAAGCTAAGATGATCCCCCCATTATTTCACATGCAGAAATCAGTACAATGATTTTTAATGTGATGAGAAATTTAAGATGGTGAGACAAACTTTTCTTGCTCCTGACACCTAGAGAACAAACAAATATTTCTGTGTTTTTTGCAGAGTATGCAAATAGCTATAATGGGAGGCTAAGGCCACACCGCATCAAAGACAAGCTGGAATTTGTATAGAGAAAATCAGCAAAACTGTTGCTATGGTGATACACAAATCGGATAGCCTCTAAAATCAAACCCAATACTGAACAGTCTCCGACTTTTAATTTAATGCAGACAATACAAAAAAGGTTAATTCAATCATTTCAAGGCCCATTGACTTATGAGTTCGGCAATACTTATATTTACCTTTAGAACCTTTATTCTGCAACAGTAAAAATATGATGATTCCACATGACAAACAGGCATACAGACAATTTGTAAAAGATTTCTACTTATTTACCTCAAATAAAAAAAAAAAAAACAATCCCTCTGCACTAAAAATTTATTCAGATGGCTGCCAAGAGAGTTGAAACAGGTTTTTGTGATTTGAAAACCCTTGAGTGAGCCGATCACCCTATAATACTAGATGCACATTTTATTTATCTTTAAATGCCCAATTTGGGCATTTTCAACCAATTCTTGGTTGAAAATGCATTTAAATTTACACCTTTAAAAATTAATGCAAACTCTCACATTTAAAAACGTAAAGCCGCACATGGCACTGCATGGATGCAATTCATGAAAACGAACATTTAGGGCTGGGCAATTAATGTAATCAATTAGTCTATTTTTTTATTTATGAAGATTAATTTTTTGGAAAATCTGGATTTCTTTTTCACCAATCCCCTCCTTGGGCTTCCATAGATTTGAAAGAGGGATATCAGTTCTTTCCTTCTTGTTCTTCTGCATACTGAAATGTAACACTAGCTCACTGTATGATACCACTAGTTGCAAACAATTAGGTTATTATATTTGCATCGTCGTGAAACACTATTATTTTCCCCAAAACGAGATGACTGGAATCAAAGCTCTAAAAAGTAAAAATCTTGCAATAAAACCTACTTTACATTTCTCACCTAAGTTTTTCCTTTCTTTTCTCTTATAGCCTTAAGCCTGACCTGAAGCTCTGCTCACCAGAATCGTTCGGCTGAGTAATGTTTGGGAATACCTTAGGGGTCTTGGAGATAAAGGCCTCTCATTGCCTGATAAAACACTATGCTATCTGTTCGATATCTTTTTTTAAAGAGGCCATTTATTCGAAGTACTTGTTTTTCGAATTTGCATTTCCTGCCTGTTATAATCCAAACTTTCTGCTCAAACCCTTATTTTCACTGAGAAAATTAATATAGCTCAGAGTTAGTAACTCACCCCTCTGTATAAATCCTCTACAAACATCGACCCAGAAACATCATGCATATACAAAGAATACAAGGACATTATGAATTCGAGGAAACTTCTATTAAAAACACTATATTTAACATTAACCTTAATGTTTAAAGCTATTTTCTGCCTTGTCAAAATGTCTCCTACAGTTTTTTTTTTACTTAATTGCATACATAGTCTCTTATAAGAAATAAAGGTTTTAAATACTTAATCATTTTTATTGGCAATCTCATCACAATACTTGGGTTAGGATACAGTATCACGATACTGCATATCGCGATATACGATATCGTTCCCAGGTAATATCTAAATTAAACGTAAAGATCAAAAAGCAAGTGCTCTATGCTGTGTGTTCATTAGAGGATATTGATCATTCAGTTATTTTGTTCACCTTGTTATTCGGTATTTGAGTCTTGTTACTGTGAACGCTTGTACAACAGAGATGGCCGCACAAAGCAAAAGGTCTCCATGGCATCCTCTACTGAATCGGCAGAAGTAGCGCATTTCCCCCAAATTATTTGGGTAAAATGTTCAAAAAAGAACAAAAAATTGAACTATTTATCACTCAGGTCAGATTGACCGTGCTTTGGTTAACATTTGAATGAACAGAGAACATTTCTTTGGTTGGTGATTAATAATACGCCATAGTGTAAATTACTAAATTGGTGAAGGCAACTGGATTTCAAACAGCCAGTCCAGGAGTCCAACCATAAGTAAGAAACTAAAGCTTTGTTCACATTGCAGGGATTAATGCTCAATTCTGACTTTTTTGTGAATTCAGATTCTTTTGCGCCACTGTTCACATTTCCAAATATGTCCGACTTGTATGACTTGTATTGAGTGAACTGCATTCATACGACTTAAGTGTCCCACATGCGCAGTAGAGGACGCAATGACGTTACAAGTAGCGAGCGTGCTATGTGTTTACGGAAGCGACATGGACGGTATTTTTTAAAATAGGGAGTGATGTCCCCCTTAAGACGATTCTTTTCCCGGAAAAAAGCTACTTGGTTTAATTAGTCTTACATCAAAATTTGGTGAAACTATATAAAAATGACTTAAAGTTATAGGGAAGCAGCTGTTCCAACCGTTCCATTTCCGAATTCTCCCCAGTGGTGCCCCGACTTAAGACGAGTGAATGTGTTCGGTCGTTTATCAAGGGGGTGGAATTGTTGTGGCGGAAGGTTCGCAAGCAAGTTTGGTTGTGGTCGATTTGTCGGAAGCATCTTGCTAACCAGTTAGCAACTTAGTGCTAGTAGGTTCCCAATGGGAAATTCCATTGGGACCAAGTAGCACTAAATTGGTGACTTAGAAACGACGCTGTCAAGGAACGCTATGGACAGCGGAAACATGCAAGAGGAGGAGAGTTTAGTGTCGGAGGTCGTGGATGAGTCTCCTCCGTCATCCATTTTTTATTTAGAGGAGGAAAGCGGGGACGAAGATGTTGTGGAAGAGGACGCCAGGAGCTTGGTTTGGTGTAGAAGGCTTCCAGCCGTACATGTTTGAGCCCTTGCCTCGCAACGCTGCCAGTTCTGTTAGCTCTACGCCTGCCGAAGACACAGACGTCCATCCCCGTGAACACTGGGACGGAACTCAATGGGAAAGGAAATTATTCTAATTTATTATTTCAATTATTGCGTATGTTAGCAGCGACATATGAATCAAGATCATTTGACTGAAAAAAAATTGATTGACAGATGACCATTGATAAATGATTGGCCGGATTTAGGTGTTCAGGCTGACGTATAACTAACTGGCCTGCAGAAGATAACGGAAAAAACCCCCCCACAGATTTTAGGAAAGAATTTTTTTTATAGAAATTTTCTAAATTTTGGGACAGTATCGTCTGATAAACATGTTTAAGCCAAAATGATTTGACATTTAAATATGATTTCCCTACAAATTTAAAATAGGAAGTGTTGTCCCCTTTAAGGCGATTACGCCTCGGAACTTCCCTTCCGGTTCTTTTCCTGGGAGCAAGCTATTTGGTTGAATTACTTTCAACTCAAAACTTGGTGAAACTATATAAAAATTACTAAAACCAGGAGTAAAAATTTATTCCAGTTAAGATCGTTACAAGAAAGAGAAGTTGCTTGGAGTCGGCACAGCTGTGGGCTCAAGTCATGAGAACGCGATGGAATCCGGAAAATGAGGCCCGAACAAGATAATCTCCTGCTTCTTATACCTCATGAGTCTATGTGTCGCATCAGGTGGATGCTTAGCTGTTCATGCTATCCATGCCCTGACCTTTGTGCCTGTTGCCTCTATGCCTCAGGATTACAGAGAGCTCTTCTTTATCAGTCTGGTTCCACGATGTATCATTATCCTGTGCTTGTTGTACAGACAAAAAGACTGTCTTCATTAGACGGCCTCTGTGCACACCATGTGAAGGAAGGCTGTCCACCCCATCTCATCTGGCTAACAAATAGGTAATACACATGACTAATAAAGAATAAACCAGCGATCTTTCATTTCTTTTCAAACCAGAGCCAGTGCATTAACAAAGCAATCTTTTAAAGAAGATCCAGTTCTAGTTATTTATTATATCCATAATCTTCTAGTAAAATTGCACAACTCACAGAAGAAACTGAAAAAATGTTTACAGCAATCATTGTGATTGTTGCACACTTTGTCACAATGTTATACACATCAACCTGATAACCATCGTGGAGAAGAATGTAATGGTGAAGAATCATTTAAATATTGTGCAGACTTTGATTTAGGATTCAAGCTACTTTATTGGTCTTATTTATGAGACCCATCTACATGCATGGTTACTGCTTACCAACACAATCATATATCACACAGTGGTTTTTAATGCTTATGATGATGTCAATCTGCGATTTAACTTTAAAAAAAGGGGTATAAATAGGGGAGGGATGCACATTTTATAATAAATATTGTGTGTCCTTCATAAATGGGAATCCCAAAGAGATTAAAGGGTTTATTCACTTTATTTCAGAACATCTGGAATGTTTTTTAAATAAAAGTGCCTGTTATATTTTCTGAATAGCAGTAATCTTTATTTCTGTATGACTGATTAAACTAAAAGCCTTTTCAGATTGATGGGCAATGAGAGTTTTCCAGGTTCATTGATTGGTTGATCATGTCTTTCTAACTCGGCCTTGAGGCAACATATATCTGTATTCTCCAAAGCAGCAGGCTGCCACAACTCTGCAGTTTATAGAGATTGGTCAGACTGATGATGATGGATTAGGTGCATTTTATTATCAGAATTTTTATTATCACAATACAGTCTCCTGTAATTTCTGTAAAATCAGCAAAAAAAAAAAAATCATTAAAAATATAACTTATCTGGAGGCTTAATCGTTTTTAATAAAACATTGCAAGCCATCAGAAAATGTTTAGACAGAGAGCCCTGAGGCAGGTGTCTGGGCTGCCCTAAATTCAAAATTCCCAAGTTGCTTGTTTTTCTGAAATTTCTGTACTTTCTGCACATATGTCATGTCCTTCTGTTTCCAGTGATTTTACACAGGATGCATCGTTACAGCCCCTCCATCTGCTCCCAGATTAACTCCACTGATGCAGCCATGTGCTGACAGAAGATGATCAACTTTTGAACTCTTAACACACAGTAATTAGGTCATGGGTTTATTCAATTTATTACAATTGTTTCTGTAGATATGGACCCATCCAGTGCTGAGTGAACATTAAAATACATGTAAGGAATTATGTTTTTGTCAATGCAATAAAAAGTTTCTTATGTGTACTTAAAAACAAAAAAAACCAACATTATGAATATAGGTTAAGGACTAAAAATTGCCTCATTGCACTTTTTTTTCCACATTTAAAGACTCCTGGACATCAAACTAATTTCTATATCGGACATAGTAAATATAAAATGGTCAACTTATTTTCAAAAGTAAAAAAAAAAAATTAATTAATGCTTTGTTTAGTCATTATTTCATTATGATTAGGTATAAGTTTGGTACCAACACCCAGGTCTAATAAAAGCCAGACATGAAGCATCAATAATGCACTTAAGCAGAACCCACCTGACAACATGAGGTAGGTTATATTAAGATCAATAATTCTTTTGTGTAATTGTTATGAGACACTATATGCTGGACAACAAAACAAGAATATAGAAAATGGAAAAGTCTGCAGATTAAGGTCCCAACATTAAACAAGATCATGAACCCCAAAAAAAAGCCTTAAAAGTAGGGATGTCCCGATCCCGATCTTTTCCTATTTTCCCGTGATCGGAGATCGGCTACATTACCTGACTAGTCGCACCGATCTTTACAGCAACTGCCGTAAAGTACCCGCTAGTTACGGTTCACGGTAGTTGCGCAATACAAACCTCCGCGGCGGGTGCAAAACAAGTATGTCAGAAGTGTGGAAGTATTTTACTGTCGCGAGTTTAGACTGTCCTACAGCTACTTGCAATGTCTGCAACATGGCAATTTCAAGAGGACGTAGCTGCAGAGGTACATTTAACACCATGAACTTGATTCGTCATTTGAGGATAAAACATGACAATGAGTATGAAGCGTTTTGTAAAGCTGCAGAAGGAAGAGTTACTAAAGCAAAGCAACAAACGCTGGATGTTATGAGGAGAGACAAATACTCCAACGAAAATAATAGAGCAAAGAAAATCACAGAAAGGCTGGACGAATTTATTGCTCTTGACAAATTGACTGAATTAAGATAGGTTAGTGAGGCATAACTGGAAAGAGCATTGTGGTTATTATAACTAAGTATTCAGGTTTGGTTGTTTAGTGGTTTTTAGGGCTACGTACGTGTTTGTTCATGACTGAAGAACGATCTTAATGATTTTGATCATGTTTCAGTGATCATGCTACTTTTAAGTTGCAGTCCTAAATTTTTGAATTCATTTGATTGAAGGTTTCAAATTCCTTTATGGAATTGTGACTATTTGTCAATCTGTTTACACCACATTTAAGATGAGCAAGGGCATTTTAAATTTGCTCAGTGGTCAGTGCACTGTATTTTTATTGACTTTATGGCAGCCTATCTTGGATCTTGGATAGCACTTTCTATTTGATGATACTGTAATTCTTAGTAAGATCTTTAATTCATTGCATTTACAATAATAACAGTAAAACTTTTGAGCAAATATTAGTCTAATAAAAAGTTGAGTTACTTGCTCAAAATATATTTGAGTTTTATCAATTTCACAACTAAAGAGAAAATATCGGATCGGGTCTCGAAATCGGATTGGATTTGAGGTTAAAATATCGGATAAGGATCAGAGGCCTAAAATGCTGATCGGGACATCCCTACTTAAAAGTATAGATTTGTACGCATTTATGAACAGTTTTCTTTCCTTTTAAACTTTAACACTGAAAAGGGAAAAGAAAATCCCAATGTCATAACAGTATCATCACACAATATAAGATGAAAGGGCTTATTCCTACTGTTTAGGAAGCCTTTATTGTGCGTTTAGATCTGCAAGGAGGAATTATTGCTATTTCCTTAACAGCTGGGTGAGTTTAAAAATTATTGAGTTCCTCTGCATAAGAAGAAAGTTTGACTTTTAAGTGCATCTAATCTAAATCTCATCTAAAGGAAAAAAAGACAGAACAGCCTGTGGAGAGTCCAGAAATAAGAGAGCAGCTTGTTGAGATGAACTCAAAGATCTAAAACTTTTTCCACACACACAATATAACCATTTACCTCAAATATTTTTCACCAACCAGTCTGTGACAGTGAGCGCTTCTCCTTTGCTGAGTTAAATCATCCCACACAGCTGTGCCTTACAAGGATGCTGATTAGACACCATGATTAGTGCACAGGTGTGCCTTAGACTGCCCTGTGCGAAGTTGTTGTATATTGGCAGGGCACGGTGTCTGGTGTTTGGCGAGTATGCCGGCCATGCAAGAACTGCAACGTTTACAGCTTCCAAGATTTAGATATACACTATATTGCCAAAAGTATTTGCTCACCTGCCTTGACTCACATATGAGCTTAAGTGACATCCCGTTCCTAATCCATAGGGTTCAATATGACGTCGGTCCACCCTTTGCAGCTAGAACAGCTTCAACTCTTCTGGGAAGGCTGTCCACAAGGTTTAGGAGTGTGTTTATGGGAATTTTTGACCATTCTTCCAGAAGCGCATTTGTGAGGTCGCACACTGATGTTGGACGAGAAGGCCTGGCTCTCAGTCTCCGCTCTAATTCATCCCAAAGGTGTTCTATCGGGTTGAGGTCAGGACTCTGTGCAGGCCAGTCAAGTTCATCCACACCAGACTCTGTCATCCATGTCTTTATGGACCTTGCTTTGTGCACTGGTGCACAGTCATGTTGGAAGAGGAAGGGGCCAGCTCCAAACTGTTCCCACAAAGTTGGGAGCATGGAATTGTCCAAAATGTCTTGGTATGCTGAAGCATTCAGAGTTCCTTTCACTGGAACTAAGGGGCCAAGCCCAGCTCCTGAAAAACAACCCCACACCATAATCCCCCCTCCACCAAACTTTACACTTGGCACAATGCAGTCAGACAAGTACCGTTCTCCTGGCAACCGCCAAACCCAGACCCGTCCATCAGATTGCCAGATGGAGAAGCGCGATTCGTCACTCCAGAGAACGCGTCTCCACTGCTCTAGAGTCCAGTGGCGGCGTGCTTTACACCACCGCATCCGACGCTTTGCATTGCACTTGGTTATGTATGGCTTGGATGCAGCTGCTCGACCATGGAAACCCATTCCATGAAGCTCTCTGCGCACTGTTCTTGAGCTAATCTGAAGGCCACATGAAGTTTGGAGGTCTGTAGTGATTGACTCTGCAGAAAGTTGGCGACCTCTTCGCACTATGCGCTTCAGCATCCGCTGACCCCGCTCCGTCAGTTTACGTGGCCTACCACTTCGTGGCTGAGTTGCTGTCGTTCCCAAACACTTCCATTTTCTTATAATACAGCTGACAGTTGACTGTGGAATATTTAGGAGCGAGGAAATTTCACGACTGGATTTGTTGCACAGGTGGCATCCTATCACAGTTCCACGCTGGAATTCACTGAGCTCCTGAGAGCGACCCATTCTTTCACAAATGTTTGTAAAAACAGTCTGCATGCCTAGGTGCTTGAATTTATACACCTGTGGCCATGGAAGTGATTGGAACACCTGATTCCAATAATTTGGATGGGTGAGCAAATACTTTTGGCAATATAGTGTAGATCCCTGCAACATGGGGCCGTGCATTATTCTGCTGCAAGAGGTGATATTCTTGAATGTATAGCACAACAGTGGCCCTTTGGATCTTGTCACAGTATCTCTGTGCATTAAAAATTCCATAAATAAAATGCACTTATGTTCTTCATCCATAACCGACACCTGCCCATACCATAATCCCACCGCCACGATGGGCCACTCAATCCACAACATTGAAATCAGAAAACCGATCACCAATACAATGCCATACACGCCGTCTACCATCTGCCCTGAACAGTGTAAACAGGGATTCATCCGTGAAAACCCCTACAATGTTGCCATACCCCGGCGAATTTGCCCACTCAAGTGGGTTACGACTAGGGGTGTAAATAATAATGGTTTTGTATCGATGCATCGATCCAACAGCCGACAATCCGATGCATCGACACGTCCGCAAGATAATCGGCTCATGTTTTTTTCCCCTCCGGTCTATTTTTATCCATTTGCTCCTGGGCGTAATTCTCCCTCCCGTGCTGCGGTGGCGCTAAACCTATTTTGCCCTCCTACCTTGCTTCCTGGTTATACTCTTACAGCAGTGTGTTGCAGTGAGCTTGACGCAGACATTTTTTAATTATGTTCAATATTGAAGCGTGGTCTGAGCTACACACTGTGGGTCTAGATACGGCCGAGGCGGTGAGGAAGTGGGGGCGACTTTAGTCCGACGATGGAGGGACATGAGGGCCAAAAAGAGCGGAGATCCAGGTGGAAAAAGGCTCCCAGTGTTCTCGCGCACCTTGCTCTTCTAGTGGGTCAAACTTCACGAGTTGTTTTCCGCAATTTCGGTCATAAAAACAAAACAAGCCGGCCTCCTGTCTGCGGCACTGTCTGCAGTCACCTACAATTTAGGAGAAGAGCAGCGGAGCGTCTCTCAAGGGGGCGGGGACGTCTGGAGCCGAGGTATTGCATTGCACTCATTGCACTGATTTTCTGCAGTAATTTTGCAGTTTTTTTTGATGCAACTTCTCTACTTCTGTTATTTGCTGTTGTTTCTAAAGAAAAATGCATAACGATATTACAGCTTTCATTGATTTATTTCAAACTTGCAACTTAGCCTGTAAGGTATAAAAAAAAATTTAAAAAATGAACCGAGTAATCGAATCGAATCGTGGTGTATTCTTGAGTATCGAAAACAATCAAATCGTTGGGTCAGGAAATCGATACTGAATCGAATCGCCATGATGGATGTGATTTACACCACTAGTTACGACGCCGATATGGAGTCAGGTGGAGACCCTGATGAGGGCGACAAGCATGCAGACGAGTGTCCCTGAGAAGGTTTCTGACAGTCTGTGCAGAAATTCTTTGGTTATGTAAATCAATCAGGCTGTTGGATGTACGGCAAAATTCTCTGAAATGCCTTTGGAGACAGCTTATGGGGGAGAAATGAACTTTTTATACACAATTTACACATTCCTGCTGTCAGCATACCAATTGTATGCTGTTAGGTTCAAAAATGAAGTTTTTTAAAAGAAGAACTGAAATACACAGGGATTTTCAAACACAGCTTCCTGCAGGAGGGGATAAAGAGCTGCACCCAACATCCAACACCCTCTCTCCCCCAGACCTCCTCTGCAGAGCGCTTTATTAACAGAACATATCACATGGTTACAAACAGAGTATTGTTCTGACAGAACAATTGATCAGTTCATAAGACAGGAGGCTCCACCGACTGAATCACGAGGCAGGGTGGAGCATCTCCTTGCTTCAAAGCTTATATGTACATGCATTAATTTATAATCATCATTGAATAAACCTAACACACCCTCCCTCAAATCTTGGGACATATTGTGGCCTTTTATTGTGGGCAGTCAAAGGCACACCTGTGCATTAATCATGGCGTCTAATCAGCATCTTGATATGAAACACCTGAGAGGCGGCATGGATTATCTCAGATTTAGACTGGTTTGTGAACAATATTTGAGGGAAATGGTGATATTGTGTATGTGGAAAAAGTTTTAGATCTTTTAATTCATCTCAAAAATGGGAATGAAACCAAAAGTGTTGCAGTTATATTTTTGTTGAGTGTAGAAACATAGACGCAAAAGTACTTAAGCCCAACGCAGCGGTACCCTGCTGTCTCAAATTGTGATGTCAGTGTAGTCAAACTTCACTGTAATCTGTTGGGAAGTTTAGACAGACCATAATAAAGTAGCACATGATTGTGACGTTAAAGGAAAATGCATATGTAGAAGTGTATTTACCATGTTTTTTCTTTTTTTAATATAGACCTAATAATAAAATCTGGTGCAACTGCCATTCTTCTGAGGGGATCTTTGTAATAAAGAGTCCACTGGTGGGTGATTTACTCAAGATAAATCCAGTTGTTCAGCAGGGACCTCAGACGATGGTCCAAGAGTATAAGTGAGAATTATGAACACTAAGAAACATTGCAAAACCATCAGAGAGAAAGTTTTTACTCAACCACTCACAGCAGGAAAATAAACTGATGCTATTTTGTTTATGGGGGCCCATTGTGGGGCTTCTTAAGTTCCTGGGGGCCCCATAAAACTCTGTTTACATGTATGGTTAATATAACGATTCCAAAGATGCCATCAGAATGCTTTTTATATTAAGTATGTCTCAGTGTCCAACCTCTAGCAATTTGATAAAAAAAAAAGCACCTAGTGCTAAATCTAGCAACTTTTTTCTGCTACTAGATACTTTGGCGACAACATCTAAAAGCAGCGAACTCTGCTCTCCAGAGCAAGTAGATTGGTAACCCCTCCTCCTGCTCTCCTCTATCTTGTCCGCTGTCATGATTCATGCAGCTATTATTTCATCCAAATGAAAAATGGAGAACAGATAAGCAGATCATGGCTTGTCTACAGTGAAAAGAAGGACTGGGTTATTTACTTTGGCCTTTTTGGAAACACAGGAAGGAGCAATCAGCTAAGTTAGCTTAGTGCTTGGAAAAAAATCTTTCATTCCTTTTGAGACAGCATGAAAAGTCAGCTGAGTACAAATCATAGAGAGGAAAACAACAAGAAAAGGGAAAGGAAGAGAGGGACAAAAGGTAGAACAACTAATTTATGTCTATTCTATTAACATTTCTCCATCAGTATAATGGGTCTGTTTTAGGTGTTGGCTTCTCAATTCAGAGGGCCCTCTGCCCGTCTTTGGCTAGGGCCCCAAATTCTTAAAAAAATCCACCCCTGTTAATCAGACTTACTTTTTATACACAAATTTTTATCTGCATGGTCTTACTTGATTCAAAGATTATTGTAAAGTAAAATGTTAAATTTGTCACTCAAATCCCCCAAAAAGATTTTTTTTTATGTGTATGCAAATGAAGAAATCTGGAGAACTCTGACGTGTTACACAAACCGATAACAGTGAGACATATTTGAGAGGCAACTTGTCACAACACTACAGGAAATGGCTTATAAGAAGAGAGGGACAAAACCTAGGAAAAAAAATAATGTATGTCTATGTATAATGGGTCTGTTTTATGTGTTCTCTTCTCAGTTCAGAGGGCACCATGCCTTTCTTTGCCCAGGGCCCCAATTTTCTAGCCTGGGTGCCATTCCAAACTTAGTCCCGCCCACACGTTTGAGATCGGGAAGTTAGGTCTGGCATTGCTCAATAGTAGCGTGAGTATGCTCGCACAATATCTGGCGGGCCAATCAAATTGTCAGGGCGGGCTTTATACGATGATGGACAGATGATCAACAGTAACGTAATCAACCACGTCACCAAAGTGCGCTTGGGTGACAACAGCAATGGCTGGCGCTGGAGAGTTGAGGTGAGTAGATTCTGCTATTAGGTCTGTTCTAGAAGATATCCACAGCAAATTAATTTTAAAAGAGGAACAGAGAAACGCGATCAAGGCTCATCTTCTTATTCTAGGCGTGCAACTGCACGCTTTGATTTTTGTTGACAACAACTATGCGCCGCTCAACATACGTCACGCACTCCGTTGCTCTTATTGGTTATAGGTCTATCCAATTGAGAGGAGAGGCATTTTTTTTCCTGGTTCGTTCGAAACACGCCCCATAATCACAGCTCTATGGAGCAGCATCAGACTCATATTCTGACTACAATTGAGTAGGACTACGTCAGGCTACCAATTTTCCTAAATCCGCCCCTGGATGGCATTCTGCTTTGCAGCGCCTAGGTATTTCGCTCCCGTGAAAGGAAAAGCATCTAATCTGCATTTTTTTTTTTTACAATTGTAAACATTCCCTCAAAATTCAAATGATGGCATGCATTCAAAATGCTAGTCATCCACTCCAGGGGTCCAGACAGACCCTGCCAAGAAATCCTGTTGTAACCACTCTAACATAAGGCACCCTGGTCTGTTTCTAGGTTTACATCAGTGTTAATCGTTCCAAAAACTGGACTCTGGTACAGTTAGAAGTGTTTCACTGGTTTGGTGTAAAAACACTACAAACAACCCAATGTGCTCTGTTCAATCAATCATCTAAACGAAAAAAAAAAAAAGCTTAAAAAAAACTGAATTCAAAAAAGAAAGCAAGTGATTAAGAGCAGCTCTGGAGGAGCTGCAGAGATTCAACCAAATGTTTGTCACAAACTCCACAGTGTCTGATATAAAAAAAGCTCCTTATAAATTAGGATAACAATGCTCTATATATTATTTTTTCAATGCATTTGATATTAAGTCAACAGCCGCAAAAAACGTACAGCAACTCTTGAGAGGATAGTTGTTTTTGTTCTTATCTCCTTTGTGTGTACCAGAAACATAACATGTCATAAACTTTTTTTTTTTTTTTTTGATTCATATGTTGTGGTCCCCTCCCTCTGGAATAGTTTAATGTCACCCAGATGGAGAATAAGCAACAGCAGCTGTTTACAGCAATCTTCCTAACCCCCAGTATTAGCATAACAGCATTAAGGCACGTTGTCATCCCCAATCAACCCGGGGATTAAAAAACAAATGACTGCATGGAGACTGGAACATTTATGATAAAAAAAAAAAAAAAAAAAAACATACAGTGTGTTTATACAGTAAATCAACTGAAAACCCATTAATATTGATCATAAGTACAACTACAATATATATGAAACCTAAATAGTTTAAAACTCCTGCATTGATTTATCATCAGTCAGCTGGAGGCGGTGAAATGACAGCATGGCTTATAACTCTGAGAAGCACCTTTAGGGCATACATAGCATTAAAACACATTGTTTATGTAAGTGAGAAAACCGAGGGAGCGCCAGCAAACAGCTGTTAGGATAATCAGGCTAATTAAACGATCAGGATGAGTTTCAAACCCTTGCCAGTTTCAGCAGACACACACTAAGTTTAGTTGATTAGTCTTCAATGAACACGTGCAGCTTGCCAACTCTTTGGTGAAAGTGCTGGAATCTGCAAACACCAACTGGGTTTTCAGATGGAGCACATGTTCACAAAAGACTCAGATTTTTATTGTTTCTGAGCAATTCTTTGTGCTTTTCTAAAAAAAGAAAAAATCCTTGGAATTTAGTCAAGTGTCCTTTTAAATGCGTATAGACATGATTTTACATACAATATTAACAATATTTGACTACGTTTCAATGAAACTGAGGTAAACCTGCAGATATTTTTAAGGCAACAACTCAAACCAGCTGCTGCTTTATGTGACATCATAAAATCAAAAGAATACAGCGGCAAAGGCATCAAAAAATAGAGATTTAAACCTCCAAAGTTTCATATAATTTCCATATTACCCGAATGATCCAAATTCATCTGTTTAGCAACTATCTTCTGACAATCATGCAAAACTTATTCCCAGTGTGATAAGTTACCTACCAACATGGACTAAAGGCCGCTCAGCAAGGAAGAAGCCATACCTCCCAAGGCATCATAAATCGAAACATAATTTACCATGCAAAAGTTTAAAAACAAACCACTGGATGATGAAGATGAAGATGTATCGCTTCCCGTCCAGGAAGCTTTCTCAATTCAAATGTGAGTTTGAGTCTTTATATAGACAAGGCCTTACATTGCTTAGAAACATGCAAATTAAACTGACAAGCGGGTCGTTTGGTTCCATTGTTAGCCTGTAATATCTGAAACCTGTCTATGATCCTGAAGGTCGGTCGTTAAATGGGGGGATTGTCTCCTGTAATACCTGAAATGGCTACAAAAAGAATCCAAAAGACACGCAGCGGAAGATAGCGGTGAGAAAACGCAAAAACATCACAATCCCTTACGTTGCTGGAGTGTCTGAAAAACTCAAGATGATTTTCTCCAAACACAAGATCCCAGTACATTTCAAACCAAACAAAACCCTTAAACAGAGACTAGGGCATCCTAAAGATAAAACCCCCAGACCGAATATGAGCGGAGTGGTATATGATGTTCAGTGCAGCGAGGAATGCTCTGATCTTTATATTGGAGAAACCAAACAACCTCTCCACAGATGCATGGCCCAACACAGAAGAGCGGCCGCCTCTGGACAAGACTCCGCAGTACACCTACACCTTGTGGACAAACGACATTCTTTTGAGGACCAGAATGTTCACATTCTGGATAACAAAAATAGGTGGTGAGAGAGGGGCGTGAAGGAAGCCATCTATGTTAAGAGAGAAAAAACAACTTTAAACAGAGGTGGTGGACTCAGATTCCAGCTTCTAAAAACATACAATTCAATTATAGACATGATCCCTTCCAGATATCACCAAACCCCCCACCCCATCACAGAGGAACGAGGGACCTACCCGCTCCAGCCGGTGAACAATACCTCCTTAACGACCGACTCTTAACAATCATAGACAGGTTTCAGATATTACAGACTAACAATGGAACCAAACGACCCGTCCTTGTCTCTATAAAGACTCAAACTCACTGCGGATCCAGATATTTGAATTGAAAAAGCTTCCTGGACGGGAAGCGAAACGTCTTCAAACCTTGGAAACCAAGTCCAGTGGATTGTTTTTAAACTTTTATGGAATGACTATGACCTGGATGACTGATAATCTTCACAACATAATTTATCATAGGCCTACAAATAAGGGAACAATCTTTTGGTAAATTTTATCTGCACATGACTGGAATTACAAAGAAAAAAACACAATTTTGATTCAAACAAGGTAAGAGTGAAACTGGAGAGAGAACTTTGTCACATCCAAATAAAATCACTATTATGGAGAAAAGAGTGCAACAAAAAGACTTTGCAGCGGTGTAAAGTCAGATAACCGTGTAGCAGTAAAGTTGAAGCAGCTTTAAATCCACTGCAGCTGGAACAAGGTGGTAGTGAAGAATTGGCAGAGCTGTACATCATGTATATTATTCACACAATGTAGCATGAAACTCAGCTCAGATCTTTGTATTTTTAAAATTATTATTTATTATTATTTAAAATTAAAGCGTCAAATATTTAGTAAAAAAAAAATTTAAAAAATAGATTTATGCATTTTCTTTATGAAAAAAGGAGGGAATCATCAGGGGTATTGGGTTGCACCATCAACATTATAATGCAAACTGTTATGCAGCTTCCAAATATTAGTTTAGCGTTGCCTGTTTAAATCATATTAAATACTTTTCTCACCTGATTGTATTTTCTTTTCTTTTTTAGGTCCAATCTGAATGATTTTTCCGCACAAATGGCACTAAAATACATTAGTAGAAGAAGAACTCTTAAACCAGAGCAGAACAAGAGGTAAAACATGATTACTCAGTAATCAGGCAGGCACTGCATATGTTAAAGGGGTGATAGAATGATTCTATAGGGTATTTGGTCCTTAAGGTCTCTGAATAGGGTGTGTAACATTGGTTGGGCTGAAAATGGCATATTTGCTTTTCTTTGAGCCCTAATGCAAGCCTGATTAAAAGACCTAGAATGAAACGACAGGTTTTCTTCCTTTTATGGTTTGATCATGAATATTTAGACGAGCTGTGCTCTGATTGGTTGGTTTACAACGAGCGAAGCTGCTGAGCAAAGACGCATCATAGCAACAAGCACTCACTCACTGAAACATCAAATTGTTGATATGGTAGGGTGACCAGACGTCCTGTTTTTCCCGGTTATGTCCTACTTTTCATACCTAAAAAAATGTCCAGAGGAATTTTAAAATTGTTCACGGTTTTGGTCGACTACAGTGCAGCACATAGTCGAAACACACCAGGCATTCGAACCGAGCCGTCAGCCCTGGGGACGGTAGCTTGAACAGGTGGCCCCGTGCTTCTCCCCGCCTGCCTTACCGGAGGAAGGGATCTGAGGACGTGCAGCTCATGGTTCTCTGCTAAGGTCCGGTCCAGTCAGCGGCGTGACAAAAGTATAGGCCGGCACCAAATAAGGCAACATCCCAGAGTTTACGTCAACACTGGGCTTCGTTTGCATTCGCCCGTTTTATGGTGGAAGTTTAGAATTGTGAGATTTGCAGAGAAAGGAGGTGTTAATGGGTTTGAACTTTCCAAACGTCCATTTCACCCATTGAACTATCCTTATTCATCTATGACAATTGAAACACCCTTTAATGTAAAGAGTTTTTAAACACTTGTTAAATAAGGAAGTTATGTCCCCTAAAAAAGGCCGTTGCGCCTCGGGGGCTTCCTCACGGTTCTTTTACTGGGAGCAAGTTATTTACTACTCTTAACTCAAACTGGGTAAAACCATATAAAAAAGGACTATAAAACAGGAGTAAAAAATAACAGAGTTTATTCCAGATCAGGTCGTTACAGGACAGAGAAAAATGCTTGGAGCTTGCACAGCTGTGGGCTCAAAAATCACGTCCGTGAGCTTCCGGCAAAGATTGAGCCCCGAACGAGGTCATCTCTTGCTTCTTATAGCTCATGAGTCTATGTGTTGCATCATGTTGATGCGGAATCGCGGACGGAATTTGCAAATTAACGCAGAATCTAGTGTAAACGCGGAATTTCTACATTTGACATAAAATTCTGTTTCTGTGTAGGAGAAGAACATATGTCGGGGGGGAAATGCACACCGTGGGACGCAAATCTGGGCGACACAACACCTCCCGCTCCGCAGCTCACCCACCCCCATCAAAACATTGAAAAAATGGCGAAGTGGCTTTCCACAGCTCCGCTTTCGGCGAAAAAGATGAGAAACACTTGCTTACATACTTGCTGTATTTTGCCTTGTTTTTTATGCACTTTAATGTACTGTATGGAAAATGTGATATTTTATGAAATACTTTATCATTCTGAAATTAAGAGGTCCTATTTTATTTTTTTTTACTTGAAAAAGCTAATGGAGCACTTTTATTTATAACCATTGGTTCATAGCCTTTAATATTATGGAGGCTCATTGGTAGAATTCCCTTATGACAGAAAGAAGGCCAACGATTCACATCATTCCATCATCCGGAGGGGGGAACATTTATTTACAAAACCGAATTCATACAGCTGTCTTAAAAACTTCATACATTCAGCAATGCATCGTCACGTCTCAGTTAATTCCCCCACCTTCAATCCATTGTGGGCGGCATTTATAGTTTCCACATCGCACTGTGTGGATGCACGGGCACGACTGGACACTCTTCCTGGAAATCTCTTACCTCATGACCTGATTGCGTGCGAGTCAGCCAGTAAGAACCCTGTTTTTGCCAAGATTCGTACGTGACTCCCAGCTTGTAGACTCTCTGCTTACATGTTGCATTCTCTGTGTTGCTAAGTGAGCATAAGGTCAGAAACAGGACTACATAACGCAGTACAACTGCTTCCATATTTGGCAAGCCAGCCAGATATCTATATTCTACAGCATTAGAGACTTTATTATTGCTAAGACTCATACTTGAACTTCAAGATGTACTATTTTGTTGCTAAGTAAGTATAGGGCCATGTTGTAGGATACATTCTGATTCTGATTTCTGATTCTGATCTGATATAGGACAATAAAACTGTTTCTACATATCCCCCCGTAGCTCATTGCAGATGAAATACTTTGTGATGTTACATGGTGATGTGAATACTACACGACTAAGTGCACTTACATGTGTGTGAGGTTTAAATGAAAAAAAAACAAATTTTAACATTACCGACACAGCCTGATATGGATGGAAGTTGGGGGATATAAACCTTTAAATGAAACTATTAACTAACCATTACTAAGTATCATAATCAGTCAGTCAGAAGTCAGTCAGTCAGTACTCCTCTAAACAGCCTGCTATGGAGGGTTTACAACGTGAAATAATAAAACAGTAATACAGGTTATAATGCAAAACAATGGCATGTTACAATCATCAGGTTTATATTTCCAGAATACAAGAATAATCAATACTAGAGTACTTAGAGTGCAGTGTTACGTTGCATCATGCAGTAAAAGTACAGCGTTAATGTGTTTTTTTTACCTCAATAAATTTAAGTTCATTCCTATTTTATTTGTGTACATTTTAATCATTAACATTAAAAGCACATTCTTTTTACGACTGAAATAATAGTAAAGGGGAAAAAACGGAATTTGCAAAAATTAAAAACGGAAAAAACTGAATTTTCAAAAATTAAAACGGAAAAAACGGAATTTGGGAAAAAATAAAACGGAATTTGGGACAAAAATAAAATGGATTTTATAGGGCCCTAAATTTCAGACAAACTGTCAAAATGTATTCATTTTCACATTTTCATTTCATTCTCTCTTTTCAGCCCATTTTAAACATAAACCACAAGAAGAAAAAAAATCCCCTCGGTATTATTGTGCTTGGTTTCTAAAACAAGCGCAGCATCTGTTGCTCCCACAGCTGATTACAGACTGGACCCCCCTTCTGTTACTTTCGGCTGACCAGCCCCAGCTCACTCATTGCCATGGAAAAATTAACTCTGCCCACCAGCTGCCTTCTCGTCTCTGTGTGTTGTTGATGTGCAGCATCTGTCTCCTGGCAGGGGGAGGCCTGCTCCATTTGAACCTGGGATTGGGACCCCAGTAGGAAATAGAAAGCCTCCTTCCTAAACCATCATGCGGTGGACTGATGAGGAACAGCATGGCAGAGCAGCCTGCTACCTCACATTAATGGAAGCTAACACACATCCAAACACATGTGGCGCAATTTAGACCCATCAACATTTGATTTAGCTGCTAGGACAACAGTGAAGTTGGCTGAACCTCTACTGAACCTGATTTTGCAAATAAAGCACGTGATTACACAAGGTGCCCCTCGCATCCAGTGAACAAATTATTTGCATGCATGAATGCTAACTGGGAGAGAAGCAGCTGTGATTTGCATGCGAGAACAGAAGGAAATGAATACAGATAATCAACCTGCGGTAGTATTGATGACTTTAACCACAGAGGGAGCAGATTTGGGGCAGAAAGTTAACAAGCTTTCTGTTTGGGTTTTTCAATCTGAAAAAGTATTGACTTTAAATCAGCATTTAAAAAGTTTTGAATAACTAGAGAGAGATTGATTTTTATGTCCTTGCTTTAGTAGTTTCTTCATGTTTTGTGTGTTTGGACGGACGGACGGAAGGAAGGAAAGAAAGGTTTTCATTCCGTCCATCCGTCGTTATGCATCCTTCCTTCCTTTTTTCCCTCTCAGCCTCCTTCCTTCCTTCCTTCCTTTTTTCCCTCTCAGCCTCCTTCCTTCCTTCCTTCCTTCCTTCCTTCCTCACCTCTTTTTATCCTCCCTCTCTTTTGAGATATTCTGTAACTGTCATTTATTGATAGTCATGCAAATTCAATTTAACTTCAGCTGTTGACATCTACTTTAGAACCATTCACAGATAAGAGAATATATTATAATACCCTCAAAAATAAAGCTGGAATGATCATACTTAAGACCATAATCTAAGTAATTATCAACCAAAAATATTGCAAAAACAGGGAAAGCCTGAAAGATTTGTTTGATTTTTCTTCTTAGCACAGCTTATTAGATAATTCCTCCTTTAGTAGCTCATAAAAACCTTACTTTAAATGAATCCATTGTGCCAGAGATTGAATGTGCATGTCTGAAAAGGTTTCTGGGAATGTTAGAAGTCTGGAACCCTCCATCATAAATATGCTAAAGTAAACAAAAGGTGAAAACTCAAGGTCATTGCACTAACGTCCATTTCAGCTTATTTTAAATTCTCTTTCTCTACAAACACACATCTGCATATTTGGCAGCTGGAACGACGTAGACATCAATAGAGACTATTTGCCGAACTAAATTTGGCTGCCAACATTGATCCAACTGGCAGGTTTACCTAAAAGTCATTTGCAGCAGTGAAGGACCAAAGCTTCCTTTGTTTTGCATTTTAAAAAACACCAATTTAGGCTCAACTTAGTAAAAAAAAAGGATTTTCTGTGCAGTATGTTTTTTTTTTGTTAATTCACCTGAATATTCTTATCAAACCCTTTTAAAGAAATCTGCCTTGTAAAGACCAGTAAATTAACCATGGGGTTTTAATTTCATTATGTGAGGTTTTTACAGCAAGAAAAGGATCTTTTGTTCTGCTTTTTAAATCCTAAATCAGCCCCTTTCTGTAAGTCTTTGAACCAATGAGCTCAGGCCATTACCCGTCTTTGTTTCTCCAGCGGTCAAAGGGATGAGTGCGGTGTGACCAGTTAATAACACATTAAGGCAAATCAAACTTCAGGAGCCTTCACTCTGTGAGCACAGCTCTGTAATAGCTTTCTCTTGTCCTTTCAGGTTCTTTTTCCTACATTTCAACCCTCGCTGGGTCTTTTCACCTCACACTTCACCGACTGTCCTCCTTCCTCAACTTATCATCCTTCTTTTCACCTAACTGGTCTCTATATTTGTGGAAACATTTACGTTTTTAAAAGGCCGTGCACATTTATTTAAAGTATTTCCCATTTCAGATTTGTCTACATCAGTGATTTTGAAACTTTTTGAGCTGCAGCAAATTTTTCAGATTTACAAGATCAGAGCATATACAGGAATGAGTAACTCTAAGTTAATGCTCTTTTAATGCTCTTAGAAATCATTTTAATGCCATCAACAAGTACCCATGACTCTATATATATATATATATATATATATATATATATATATATATATATATATATATATATATATATATACATACATTAGGGGTGGAACGATTCACGGTTTCGTGATCACAGTTTTCGGTTCGGTATATGTTGATTGTTACACCGAAATCCCATAAAAATTAATGAAATTAATGAAAAAATCAAAAAGTAATTATTTTTAATGATCCGCGGAAACCCTAGATCATTTCCGCATGTTTTGCTGCTTTGAATTTAATCATCTGGCGCATGCCCTCTACGATCTCCAAGGAGCGGACGGGAGCCACAGTGGAGGCTGTAGTCTTTGCTCTGAGCAGCCGGTCTGGAGCGCAGCGGAGCGCTGATGGAGTATGTGGGATTTCGGGGTTAGCATGACATGTTGGTCACGTTGCTGTTAGCATAAACAAAACGTGTTGCACAATGCTTGCACACTGTTGCACTTTTATCCACAACTTTCTTTCCGCCGTCATCGTAGGTCACTCTAAATGCAAAGTGGTCCCATACAGCAGACCTATAAAGTGCTGCTGGCGCGTCTTCCAACTCCTGTTCTTTCCCACTCGCCATTCCGACACAATTTACTACTGGTTGTTGGCTTTGGTCGCAGTACCGCCACCTTCTGCTCTGGAGTGTAAACGCTTCGCCTATGAGAAAAAGGAGCAGCGCATGAACCGAACGCAACACACGCGAACAGAACCGAGACAGTCGAACCGAACGGTTCGGACGGTTTTCATAAACCGTTCCATCCCTAATATATATATATATATATATATATATATATATATATATATATATATATATATATATATATATATATATATATATATATATATATATGTGTGTGACATAAATATGACATGGCAAAATCCTTCATCATCCCGAATTCCTCATTTTCCTGCCACTTTTTATTGAAATTCACATTTTCCCTATTCTCTAGCTTTTTCTCTGATTCGGGCTTTTGTACCGAACAAACGGCTTTACGATCAACCCAAAACAGTTCCGCACAACTATATTGCGATATAATATGTCTGACGAAAACGTTTTTTTTAATAAAGCATTTTAAATGCCACAATAATCACATTTAATGAATCTAGTTTTTAAGATAGTTTATAAATGTTTTTTATAAGCACTCAGTATGAACCTTGCTCTGTTTGGATGAAAACAAAAGGGATATCCTGGCAGGAAAGGTAGAAAGACAGACAAAGCTCTTCCTCAACAGAGTTCAGTCTCTCTCTGTTTAGTTTTTTATCAAGTCAAGCTTGAGAAGCTCAGCTTGCATAGATATATGGTTGAAAATGGGAGAAATGTCAAAATAGTTTTGTTGGCCAGAATTGGGACCAAAAGCCAACTGTCCAAAAGTTAAAGTTAAAGTTTAGCTTTAAACTAAACTACAATCCTTTTTCAGTTCACTGAGTTCCTCTTGCTCCTTTCCAGCAACAGATACTGAGCTGTATGGGTCCCTAACCCGGTCAAGGCATTCCATGAAAGCTGAAGAGAAATAAAAATGACAACTCCTCCTCAAGAGTATTCAAATGTGTGTCAATCACCTCAGGCATTGCAGAAATGCAGTTTATCTGTGAGCAGATCGAAAGGTTGCTTTGCTGCACATGTTGCCAGAGCTGCACCTTTAAATGGAACCCATTCAGCAGCCCTTGTAAGCAGGTTTTCCGTCATCATATATATAAAGTTTCTCTTTATACAGTAGACCTACCTACTCACTTCTTTTGACATCCTGCATAAATATTAGAGGAAATTTCCAGTCAGCAAAGAATAGTCAATGGATCATTATCTATACCTAAAATTAATCTGTTTGCAGTGATTTAATGAATTTAGCGTTAATCGGCAAAAAAAAAAAAAAAAAAAATTATAATTTAAACGATCACAGAGTCTGGGAGCGGCCATTTTTGCCCAAATATAGTAACCCCTCCCTCCTGCCATATTCAGGCAGTGACGTCACGGTACGGTAAGCCTAGCGCCATTCTCCCCGCTTTACAAGCAAAATCAATGGGAACTACTAGACACATCTGCAATCAACAACAATTATTGAAGATTTCCAGAGGACTTCACCATTGAAATTCACCAGAGCTATAGTGAAACTGACAATGCCCACGTGCATGGCAGCTGGATGTTAGAATACATCGGGTGTTTCTAAAAACATTTGAAAGAAGAATGTTTTCACGATGACTTGGATAATGGCGCGTTGTGACAAACACCAGATACAGCAATGGGACTTGATCAACAACCAATACCGCACCGTGACGTCACAAACCGGTAGGTGGCAGTAGTGTTCTTTGACAAACATGGATGCCTCCAGTAAAGTACATTCCAATGAAAGTGAATTAGAATCACTTATTTATTGAACAGTATGTAATAATTTCATTCTTGAAGTACTTTTAGAAGTTTGTATTCTGAATGTGACCAAACTTTTCCTTTAAAATTCCTTACTTGGGTCGGTTTACATCAAGTTATAATCATTGTGTCAGGAATCCAGTTTGTGTGGTCTGTTGTTTTTTGTTTGTCTCTCCCTCCACCACCAGGTGGCGCCTTGTCCTCATTGGTCCTCCCTGCACACTTGCGTCTCGTTGGATCATTATCTGGAGGAGTACTTAAGCAGTAGACTGTCACTACCTCGAGTCCAGAGTGTTAGCCAGTTTTGGGTACTCTAGCCAAGCTGAGTTTAGCTGAGTCTAACTGAGTCTTTGTTTTCACTGAGCCTAACGTAAGTTTTTTGTCTTTGCCTTTTCGGCAGGAAGCCTTCCTGCAAGCTGGATGTTTGGGCCTTCTTCCCCCGGAAGGATTATTTTGAGTCTCACACTTAGCAGGGGATTCACCACCAAAAGTTCCGTTCAAGTCCTCCTGGATTTCCAAGTGACAGTCCGCTCCATAACTCCTCTGGGTCCAACGAGAGTCTACCTGTCCGCTCTCCAACGAGTCACCCCTTCACTAGATCAACCCACACTGACTGGATTTGAAGCGAGAGAACCCCCCCAAACGTGAGTCCCTTGCTAGCATTATCCTTATAGCATCCAAGATCCACATGGTCCCTGTACTAATCATTGTGATATCCCCTCCAGACTATCTAGTTCCTGTTCACCAGCTCTCTGAGTTCCAGATCCAACCCCCTCTACCTTTACCACAATAAACCTGTTTAAACCTTTGCCTTGCTCTCCGAGTGGTTCTCTGCATTTTGGGTCAGATCCTTAAATAAATAATGACACATTGAAAAAGAGCTATAAGTAAGTTAAATGATAACATTCCAAAGGACTCTATGCTGAATTTATGTAATTATATGACTAATTCACAGATCTTTGATTAAATAAATACCGTGGCTTTATTCAGAAAACTGTCAGTTTAAACCTCGTTGGCTCTCTGTTGATGCAGAACATCTCACTGAAGCTTTACAAACAATGCAACATATCTGGTTTTCCTGAATCTTCTTCAGAGGCTTGGATATTGAGTTGCACAAAAACAGAACTCATTGATATTAATGGGTCACTGGCTAGTGGCTGAGCGTTAACATGTCTGTATTTACTTATCTGGATTGTCAGAGATACAGAACACTGTTCTTATTACACCGCGCAGGGGCCAGTTTAATTGAACTAACCCAAACAGAGCGCTGCGGTCTGCTGAGCTCGGCAGCGCCGGTAATATATGCAAATGGAAGATTAAAAAGGTTTGCAGCCGGATCACAAGTTGCACATCCCACAGTCACTGCTACGTTTAGCCGTGCTGGCAGAGAGGAATCATAGGAAACCGTGTAAGCGCGTCATGTAGAGCAAACAGGGCTGAGACGATATTCTGTGTAAATGTTTCCTCAGCAAGTGTAATGAAGTAAAAGACGTGCATGTGCGAAGCAAGCTGTTGAATATTCAGCTCAATTATGTTTTAATGAGCTGCGACAATGTCACGCTCAGAGGGGAAGTATTTGTGAAATATTCGCCTGAAATTAAATTTGAAACATGAAGGAGAGCTGCAGGAGGCCTCAACAGAAATATTTGGTTCGACACACACAGAAAATCATCCAAATTATCTTCATAGTCTTATAAAAAGGCTTAGATTAAAAGTCAGACAGCAATCAGAGATTTACTCCATCTTATAAACTTCTTCACATTGTGACCTATTCTAATAATATATATTCCTTATATAGGAACAAGATAAATGTAATAACCAGTGAATGATTTCCCTTATACTTCCAAATTATGCCTTGCATTACAATCATATACTAACAAAAGAAAGTTTGTGACTATAACTATGGAGGATAAAAAGTGCCAAAATTAAATAAATAAATACAGCATTAAATAAATAATTAAATGTGTCAATAATTAATTAAATGTGGAATTAAATAAATAAATGTGTCATTCATTAATTAAAACCACGTCACTAATATAAAGTGCCACAATTTAATAAATAAATACAGCGATAAACAATTAATTAAATGTGTAATTCATTAAATAAATAAGGAATTAAATATATAAATGTGTCATTAATTTAATAAAATACGTCTTTTTATTACAAAAATATATATAATTATTTCAGTGTGCATTTAATTATTTCATGGTCCTATGTCGCAGTAGATCGAAACCATTAAAAGAATCTGTCAAACTCACCCATCAAAGTTAGGGGGCGGTTATCTAACACCTGATTGGTCACCCTGCACATTAAGGCGAATCAAATCGATTACAGAGACTCGATTCGCGTTAACCCCGCCCCCTAACTTTGATGGGTGAGTTTGACAGATTCTTTTTCTTTTATTTAATGAATTACACATTTAATTAATTGTTTATCGCTGTATTTATTTATTTAATTTTGGCACTTTATATTAGTGACGTGGTTTTAATTAATGAATGACACATTTATTTATTTAATTCCACATTTACTTAATTATTGACACATTTAATTATTTAATTAATGCTGTATTTATTTATTTAATTTTGGCGCTTTTTATCCTCCATATATAACATGAAATATTTGAAAAGTTTATTGTATATATTATAAGTTTAAGGTCAGTTCAGTTTGACCTGCACGGCCAAGATATCAACCACAGCACAAAGAGGACTCAGATGCTAACATTTCCTGCCAAATGAATTTGGTGACCTGAGGCTAAATCCTATGTTTGTGGAGTAAAAAGAAAAGTTTTTCTAGAGACATGCTTTCAACAAAAACCCTTTTGGAAATAAAATACTAGAAGAAACGAGCGATATCCCATAGGAAGGAGCGTTGTGCAGTGCAGACTAGAAGCCGTAAATGAGTGGAGTGCGTGTGAGGTGGTCCAACTTTCAGAGCAAACCCTTGTCAGGTCAAATCTCAGTAGGATTTCACTATAAATCCTTCTGAAGCTCTGCTCTCCTGCACGAGGAACACTGAAAAAGCAGTCGACTTGCTGTGCAGAGGAAGTTTTTGGAAGGAAAATTTGTTCTGAATTCCGACTGCCTACGGTGATTTAAGAGGAACTTAGTATCTGGGACAGAGTCCTAAAAAAGGTCACATGCAAATCGGACACTTTAGGTTTGGATGGGAAAAAGGTTCATTTTGTTCTTTGCGTGTGTCCCTAAAATAGCCATTTTAAACCTGATTTCTTTAAACTGCTTTTAAAAGCTTAGCTGTTCTAAGAGAAATATACTAATATCAACTGTTATGGGCTGGAGAGCATTAATTAATTCATCTGATGATAGATAGATATATATATATATATACATATATATATCATTAAAAAAATGAATAAAAATGTTAGAATGGTAAATTTACAGTCATATGTTTATATTACTGTTTTTATATATATATTTTTTTTACTATTTTTAAAGGCTGCACTTTTAAAAAGATGAAATTGTCCAGAGAGCTGTTTCAAAAGAAATTTCTGTTTGTTTTACACAAAATGACAAATAAATCTGTCTAAGTCTAAAGTCATTCGTTACGAGTTGTTATTTTGCTCCAGTTGCATTCCCATAATATGATCCCAATCCAAGCATTTCTCTGGTTAATGAACCCAAACTGATAAAAACATAAATGGCCCCCCAAAAAAAGAGATATTAAAATTTTCACATGTTGTGCTTTCTGAAATTTAGAGCAGAGAAAAAAAAAACTTTGGTAGAAATATAGAAAATATCCGCATGAGAACAAAATTGAATCAAAACAACAGTTAAAGGCCAGATTTCAAATTCTGCACAATGCCAGAATCAATTAGCCTGGGTGCCATTCCGAACTTAGTCCCGCCCACAACGTTTGAGGTTGGGAAGTTAGGTCTGGCATTGCTCAATAGTAGCGTGAGTATGCTCGCCCAATATCTGGCGGGCCAATCAAATTGTCAGGGCGGGCTTTATACGATGATGGACAGATGATCAACAGTAACGTAATCAACCACGTCACCAAAGCGCGCATGGGTGACAACAACAATGGCTGCCGCTGGAGAGTTGAGGTGAGTAGATTCTGCAATAAGGTCTGTTCTAGAAGATATCGACAGCAAATTAATTTTATTCTCAGGTTCTTTTTGCAACACCGGCAAAAATCGTTCACGCTCGTCTTCTTATTCTAGGCGTGCAACTGCCTAACATACGTCACGCACTCCGTTGCTCTTATTGGTTATAGGTCTATCCAATTGAGTGCAGAGGCATTTTTTTTCCTGGTTCGTTCGAAACACGCCCCATAATCACAGCTCTATGGAGCAGTATCAGACTAATATTCTGACTAGAATTGAGTAGGACTACGTCAGGCTAAGAATCAATACCCTAACTGGCTTAAATAGACATGGTCTAAATATTGAAAATACTTTATTACAATAAAAATAAACTCCTGTGGAACGTTATGACCCAATTTCACTGCTGCCAAAAAGACGCTGTAATAAGGTTTTAAACACCCTGCAGATGTCCCTTCCTTCCATCAGTTTATAACACAGCAAGAAATGCAGTTATATCCAGATCAGCCCCTCAACTCAGCAGCAACAGCGCAACCAGTCAGACATTTTTAATGGACTCTCCTCTTCTCCCTGGAAATATCTGCATAACAGGCTACCCATGAATGGATTAAAACACCAGCCTAATCTAAAGAGCTGCAGCCAATAAATTGCAATCTTTCTTCCTAGTTTAAAGACGAACCGAGAATCTATTCAATTCAATTCAGTTTATTTATATAGCACCAATTCACAACACAAGTCATCTCTATGGAGAATAAAAAGTGCTAAAATTAAATAAATAAATACAGCATTAAATAAATAATTAAATGTGTCAATAATTAATTAAATGTGGAATTAAATAAATAAATGTGTCATTCATTAATTAAAACCACGTCACTAATATAAAGTGACACAATTAAATAAATAAACTCACCCATCAAAGTTAGGGGGCGGTTATCTAACACCTGATTGGTCACCCTGCACATTAAGGCGAAGCAAATCGATTACAGAGACTCGATTCGCATTAACCCCGCCCCCTAACTTCGATGGGTGAGTTTGACAGATTCTTTTAATGGTTTCGATGCACTGCGACACAGGACCATGAAATAATTAAATGCACACTGAAATAATTATATATTTTTTAATAAAATGAAGTATTTTATTAAATTAATGACACATTTATATATTTAATTCCTTATTTATTTAATGAATTACACATTTAATTAATTGTTTATCGCTGTATTTATTTATTTAATTGTGGCACTTTATATAAGTGACGTGGTTTTAATTAATGAATGACACATTTATTTATTTAATTCCACATTTAATTAATTATTGACACATTAATTATTTATTTAATGCTGTATTTATTTATTTATTTATTTAATTTTGGCACTTTTTATCCTCCATACATCTCAAGGCACTTTAAAGTTCAACCAGATCATACAGTCAATGCAAAGTAGAACAAATCTGTCTTCAATTTCTCCAGCTGCATACCAATCAACTTTTTTTATACTCTATATCTTGAGTATAATTCATAGTTGACCCCTCTGACTTACTTGTTCATTTTGTGGGCAATTACTGTGGAAAATTCCAGATCTGCAGTCATAAGCATTGTGAAACTTTAACCCTTTTTGGATGCAACATGTCTGTTCGACACGATTGATCCAAATTAGAACCCAAAGTGAAAAACTGGATTATTAGAATTTTATGACAAATTTGATCATAAAAAAAAAACACATTTCTTAATGTCTATATGTCACTTTCTTTTATGATATTTCAAATATTCAGCTTTCTGACTTTTCAGAATCAGAACATGTCTGAAAATGTTCTCTGAGCGGAGGATAACGCACCATCTTTTTTTTTTTTCTTTTTTTCCAGCTTTTATTGTCATTACACTTTCACAAGTTTAGAGCAACGAAATTAACTCTCAGCATTTAACCCTTACCCTTGGGGAGCAGTGGACTGCCATTGTGCGGCGCCTAGGGAGCCCTGTGGGGTTAAGGGTCTTGCTCAGGGACCCACAGTGGCAGTCTGTGGGAGTGGGATTCAAACTCAGAACCTCTGGATTCCAAGCTCTATGCCCTAACAAATAGACCGCAACTCCCACTCAATCTTTTCTGCCCACCCCACTGCCAATACTTCATTGCAAAGCTTACCTCATTGGCTAAGAAAATATCTTGATCAAAGTTTGATCTGTGACCAAATGGTGGGGTTCCAGCTGCGCAAAGACTACTGATGATGGCGTTTCTTACATGCTGGACATTTCCGAGGTATTCTGGATAGGAAGTTATGAAATCTTAATTTTGGGAACAGATCGGTGAATAAGTAGCCTCGTGAGACCATCCTGATCTCGCAAGCTTTCAAGGTTTCACTCGCAGATCAGTCTGGAGACTCTCCGTTAAAGAAAATTTGGAGCCGTTCACCAAACGAACGTCCAATCAGCGTTGGCTTTGAGGCGGGTTTAGGTGTGACGCAACGAGAACCGCGACAGTTCAGTCTAAAGAACATGGCGGCTTCAGCCGATGAAACTAGCGTTAGCGTGGCTATCGAGCAAGTTTTATCGGAGTTACAGAGTATTTCTTCACTGAAAGAAGAGCAAAACACTGCTCTGGAGGCTTTTCTCAGAGGAAAAGATGTTTTTGCTCTTCTCCCGACTGGTTTCGGCAAGAGTTTAATCTATCAATTGGCTCCTCTTCATCGTCGCTCTGTCACGTCATATGCTTCGTTGATCTGATTGGTTTGTTTGGCCCATCTATCACCAACATAGGCCAATCAGCTAACCAGTATTTTCGCCCCTTCCCAAAATTACTTCAACGGAAGGTTTCCAGATGGATATGCGGAGCAAATGGACAGATGAAAAATTGGCTTTTATCAACTTTTTTTTTTACTTTTTTCTGGGGACAGATTAGCTTTTGTCAATTAGTTTGACAGGGGAATTTATTTTATGGGAAAGATAACTCGACATTACTTTTTTTGTGGAGTGTTACAGACAAAATGAGTCCATTTATGCCAGGATTAAAGATGCTTTGGAATGCAACAGGACAAAAAATTAGGTAAAAAGCGAAAATTAGTTCTAATTTGATGACAGATTATGTTTGTAGGGTATATTTGGCTTACAGCTGAGTTGAGGGTCATTTCTTTATGATCGCCTGATTCTACAAAGGTCCAATTTGTTGGGTTTTGTTTACAAAAAGCTTGCTGTTTGACAAAGAACAAAATGTGACGTCAAAACGACCCGGGGCCAGCCGCAGGGAGCTCAGGGGTTTTTATTTCATACCTTGTGTGATTTTGGTTAAATAAGAATAATAAGTTTAGCTAATCAGACATTATTATTAAGGCTCAATGTTCTTAGGGTCTTAGTTCATCATCTAGTATTGAATGTTAGCGGTTCTTTTTAAATTGAGGCTTCGATTGAGAAAAAATAAAACAAAACGCAGCAGTACAAAGCCTGTTAGGAACCGCTTCATACATGCTGTGGTTCTTTTCTTTGTTGTTTTTTTAACGAATTGTTGGGATTTACGAAGTAAGCCTACTTTTGCTTCTTTATTCCCTGACAAGTCTTTATTATCTTATTGTAATTTCTGAAAAACAAAACTTCCAAACAAGAGAAATAAAGTGCCCTACTTGTTTAGTGCTTGAGCTCTGAAATTCTGAATGTGGGAAATTATGTGCAAAGCCCTCAAATAAAGAGCTGTTAAGTGAGGAAAATCAGATTTTAAACAGACCAGTGATGTGTGCTCTACTTTCCCAATAATGACTGCTGCACAAAGCATCCCATTGATTTTTCTCCCTCTGAGGTTAATTACAAACGCGGCAAAGCTCAACTCCATACATCTGCAGGCAGGTAATAATAAGCCTGATGCCCATTATGGTGAGCGAGTGCAAAGGTGCAAAATGCTGGGAGAGTTTCTTTTTTTTTTTTTATCCAGATAACTTTGGAGTAATTTCAGTTTTACCAAAGGGCTGGCACAGGAAATTGACCTTATCTTGAAAGGTAAAAAAGCTGTTGAAAATATTTTTCCCGCACTGTTTCAGAATCAGAAATACTTTAATGATCACAGCAGGAAATTATCTTCGTTACACGCTCCAGGTATACAAACCAAATATTGCACACATTCATCTTCTAAAGAAATAAAATACAACACAAAGGAATGCAATAAAGCACATTAAAAATAAAAATGTATACATATGTTATAGGGGTGGAACAGTTCACAAAATCCACGGTTCGGTTCGGTTCACTAATTCATGGGGAAGGTTTTCGGTTTGGTTCGGTATATGTTGATTGTTACAACGAAATCCCATAAAAATTTATGAAATTAATGAAAAAAATCAAAAAAAAAAAAAGAATTGTAATTATTTTTAATGATCCGTGAAAACCATGGATGATTTCCGCATGTTTTGCTGCTTTGAATTTAATCATCTGGCGCATGCCCTCTACGATCTCCAAGGAACTCAGAGCGGAGCGGACGGGAGCCACAGTGGAGGCTGGAGGCTTTGCTTTGTGCAGGCGGTCTGAAGCGGCGGGGCGGAGCGCTGACGGAGTATGAGGGATTTCGGGGTTAGCGTGACATGTTGGTCATGTTGCTGTTAGCATAAACAAAACGTGTTGCACAATTCTTGCACACTGTTGCACTTTTATCCACAACTTTCTTCCCGCCGTCATCGTAGGTCACTCTAAATGCAAAGTGGTCCCATACAGCAGACCTATAAAGTGCTGCTGGCGCGTCTTCCAACTTCTGTTCTTTCCCACTCGCCATACCCACACAATTCTCCACAACAACTGATTTTTTCCTGCTACACCCGGCTACGCTGCTTCGCTTCTTCTTCTTCTTGTTTACTACTGGTGGTTGGCTTTGGTCGCATTACCGCCACCTTCTGCTCTGGAGTGTAATCGCTTCACCTATGAGAAAAAGGAGCAGCGCATGAACCGAACGCAACACGCGCGAACCGAACGGTTCTGACGGTTTTCATAAACCGTTCCATCCCTAATATGTAATGTCCGGCTGTGGATGGGTGAGAGGCGGCGTCCACCCTGGGCAGATCACCGGTCCATCGCAGAGCAACACAGAAACAAACAGGACAACCACTCACACACACACTTATACCTAAAGAGAATTTACAGAAGCTAATTAACCTAACAGTCATGAACAGGGAGAACATGCAAACTCCATGCAGAAAGGTTCTGGAATCGAACAGGCAGCAGTGCTACCCACTACGCCACTGAGCAGCCCAACTCAATAATTAGCAATTCATAAAGTAGAATATTTCTTATTAAAATTCCAATCGACCAACTTTGATACAAAATGAACTTGAAGTAAAATAAAATTGGAAAATCTAATCGGAAATATGAAGATCAGATCATCTAGTTACAGCGAGTATTTATATGCGCCACTGAGCAGCCCATATATATATGTACCTATGTTACAGCTACGCTTGCATCAACATAGTTTTCCAAAAAATCAAAAATTGCCGGAGTAGTTTTAGGAGGAGGTTTTTCGACTCACCAAACAAAAAGCACTCGTGGAGAATTTTCTTGTTTCAACAAAGGGGTGTTTTCTTTACTTATACAAAAATAACAGAAATATTATCAGAGTTGACT